>JBBBDQ010001688.1:1062500-1495000 GCA_037127315.1 Ascarosepion bandense
AGAACTGTGTTCCTCAACTATTCAAATCCGTAAACAATTTTACATTGGCTACAAAATTGACCTTACACCATTCCCACAATTCCATCCGATCTCATGTAAATAACACATTGAGATCTTCCAGAACCTATCCATGATATCCTAGTTGATACATTAGCATCAGCCACATGCAAAAGAAGATTTAAAACAATGGAGGGATTACTAATAAAAAAGAGAAATCTTACCCTTAAATCAGTTATGAACACGGTAATAATGTGCTTACCTTGTTCGGAACTTAACATACACAAGACTTTATGCATAAACTTTACACATGTTTGTTTACAAGTAAAATATAATTAATTCTTGATAATGGATAAAAATATAGACGAAAGATGACGAAAGTAAACAATCTTTGAACATTTCTTATAATTTGAGTTTCAAAAAGAAAAAAATTATACGAACACATAAAAAATTATGAAAAAAAATTTAAAAAAACTTAATGATAATACCTTGTCTGTCATTTTTAATGAAACCTGTATAAAAGAAAGATTGTTGCCCAAATACATATATATATATATTTACACGTAGATGTGTGTGTGCATCCATGCATATAGGGTGTTCCAACAGTCACTATTTTTCATACATTTTTCTTCCAGAACTTAGATTAACATATTGAAATTCTTATGTTGTTCAATTATCACTTTAAATTATGCTTTTAGTAATGTGATGAAAATTTATTGGATTAATAAAAAGATTATATAATACATACCTACGTATTATTAAGAGATTTTATTTATTACATCAAGCGTTATTTTCAGTGAACTCACCGTTTATATTAAACGGCATTTTACTTCGTTCATCGGCACTGCACATTATAGAAATTGTACCCCACCGCCATGTTTTGAACCTGCGTCCGTCTTTGCAGGCGAAACCATCGTCTGATCCGGTGAGTTATGAACACTCGGCTACGAAGAGCTTCACAATTCCGAAAGGTTCTGTTTGCCTATAATGCACATCCTTCTTATTTGAGCGTCTACTCAGATTGCACTAAAATAAAGTTTGAAGCAAAAAAAAGTATATATATATATATATATATACACTTTATAAAAATAACATAAAGCTAATAGACATATATATACACATACATATATATATATATATAGTTTCATGCGTTATGCAATCATCAGGTGGATATTTCAAACTGACAGTTTATTAGATTTGAATTTAAATTCACTCGATGTTTATGGGAATTACTCCGAGTCCTGATATAGACGTAGGATAATATGTATATTTATTAATGCATATATAATGCACCTCTGTTCATACATTGAGCACTGTTTTATTAACACCTGAATAATAATAATAATAATAATAATAATAATAATAATAATAATAATATGTACACCATCATATGCATATTAAGTAATGTACGTCACTACTCTTACATACCTACATAGATAGATAGATAGATAGATAGATAGATAGATAGATAGCACGTGCTTACGAAAATGCATGACAGTAACGGTTCTTACCTAATATCCAATTAAACATTTCCAAAGCAAAGAATAAATATTTTAATCAAGTTTGCAAAAATAATTTATATTTATTTTCAAACCACGCTTTTACTTAAAGCTTTCAAAATGTTTAATCAATAAAAAGCTTCTAAAATTAGAAAATAATGAATTGTGGAGACATTTCCGTGAATATATTTTCTCAATTGAAGGGAATTATCTCCAATTTCAAAAGGTACGTTAATTTAGATTTATTCTAATTGTTCTTTTTTTATATTTAAATTGCTTAATTGAATTTCAGTCATAAGCAATATTCAGGTAGTGTGTGTGTGTGTGTGTGTGTGTGTGTGTGTGTGTGTGTGTGTGATGTGCATGAGTATACACATATATATACGTGAATGAAAAAGTGTATGTGCGTTAGAATTAATGTGGATGAATGAGTGTGTACTCGTGTTTTCGCGCATGGATCACTGTGTACTCGTGCGAACGTGTTTTCTATACTGAGTAGGTGCTGAAAAGTCCTCGTCCTAAACCAGTTCCCAAAATCGTTATGTTGATAATTGGAATTGTTTTTTCCAAGTTTTTCTCGGCATAACCTTTTCAGTGGCCCCATATATATATATATATATATATATATATTTCGCTCCAGTCTCTCTTTCCCCAGCCATGTCTCTCCTTTCCATCACTTTCCTTCTCTGGGCACCTCGAGGTGGTGTCATTGGTTAGCAAGTGTGTCTCGCTAGAATCATTACAATTGATTAGTGAGTTCTCATACTTTCGGCCTTGTGCCACATCTAAGCTACGCTTAGAAAATCACCTTTCATTCTCTCGTGCCTCTTTTCCCTCGCTGTCTTCTTCCACTCTTTCTTTCTTTTTCATCATTCTCTCATTCCCACCCCTCCCATATCCCCCTCCCACTCACTTTCACTTCTATTAACACTCTCGTTCCTTTTTTTATCCATTTTTGCTCTCCTTCCTTCTCTCTCCTTTCCGTCTCTCTCCCCTCCCTCTCTCTCTCCTTTTCGTCTCTCTCCCTCCCTCTCTCTCTCTCCTTTTCGTCTCTCTCTCCCCTCCCTCTCTCTCTCTCCCCTCCCTCTCTCTCTCCTTTCCGTCTCTCTCCCCTCCCTCTCTCTCTCCTTTTCGTCTCTCTCCCCTCCCTCTCTCTCTCTCCTTTCCGTCTGTCTCCCCTCCCTCTCTCTCTCTCCCCTTTCCGTCTCTCTCCCCTCTCTCTCTCTCTCTCTCTCTCTCTCTCTCTCTTTCCGTATCCTTGCCATAACAATTTACTTACATACCTTTTATCATTTCTTTTTTTTTTACTTATGATTATCGCATTCTTTCTCTTATACTCAACACTGATTCTTGAAATATTTAAAGCAGCTATCTTCATCTTTATTGTTTTTATCCTAGTCATTCGGCCGATGTGTTAAAACATATGTAAAAAAAATTACTAAAATTTTCTAAAAATAATAATTGCATAAATAATTTCATTAATTTGTGAATAAGTCCTGAAAGTTTCATTCAAATCAGACAATTAGTTGATTTTTGAAAGGACTTTCAAATTAATGTCTTTCAACGCCAAAAAAAAAGACTTGCGTAATGTTACTTAATACTCGTTAATGTTGATTAATACTAGTCCCTTTTACGTAAACATAACGTGAATCGCTGACGACCCCCCCCAAAAAAAGACATTTTAATTGAAATTTCGAACGTGTCAGAAAGAATTAATTTTTTTTTTTAAATGACAACAAAATTTGATTTTTCCTCTTAATAATAGCATAAACATTTTGAATTTGATAGATAAAACTTTATTTAAAAGTTTTTAAGTTTGTTGAGTCCTTTTAAAATCATGCAATGCTGTTTTTTCGGCAATTGAGTGGAGGTATCTAAAACATGAAAAAATTTTTAAAGAAATAAGGGAAGCAACTCTCGTCAGCCTTTCATCGTCAGAAAACGTTTTTGTTGCTGTTGTTGTTGTTGCTATTGATTTTCGCCCGGTTTTCCGTCTCCCGGGAAAAAAAAAATTCAATCCATATTTGTCCCTTTTTGCATTTGGTCATCTACCCTTCTTTTCTAAAAAAAAAAAAAAAAAAAAAAAAGCCTTTCATTTTTCTGTCCCATACTCATCACTTGACTTCTTTATTTATTTATCCTTTGCTGTCGGGTATGTGCATTGCTTAAAAATCAAGCACCCGAACATCCAGTGGATCCTACCCAGTCAACGGTTGCTGGGTAATATTTGAACTTTGAACCGGGCGATCGCTCGAGTTCCCAACTTTAAAAACAAACCTTTTGTCACAACTCACTCTAGTTAGGGAGGGGGTAAGCAATTCTTCTTCTATGTGCCCTGTCCCTTCAGGACGTAGGCGATCATGGATCTCCACGTCTCCCTATCCCTTGTGGCTCTTAGTATGTTTGTTCCTGTTGCTCCTGGCAACCCCCGTTCCGTCATCCACCTGATCAGACCCTGCAAATATGTTATCCGCTGCCTTCCTCTGTCTCTCCTTCCTTCTATCTGTCCAGTCAGTATCAGGTTCTCCAGGTTCTCCTTCCTCATTGCATGTCCCAGGATCTTCAGTTGTCTCTTCCTGATGCTCAGCATCAATTTCTTTTTTGTTGCCGGTAAGCAATTACAAAGCAAAAATTTATTTAACCATAAAATTCAAATATCACCTCATCTAGAGAATAGTCTGTTTTGGTAGATGAAGATGTCAGTCGTCTGTCTTGTAAACCCCAGTGTGGACTAAGTTCTTATCGAAACAAACACACACATAAATTTATCGGTAAAAATTTTTGTACCGAATAGAAGGAATATTGTGTGATCTGATGAAATGAACTAATTTAGCTCATAGAAATTAATTATAATTTATAACCAATGTAAATGACGTGTTGAGTTTTGCTTTATATATATATATATATATATATATATATATATATATATATATATATATATATTTCATATATAAATTCAAGTTTTACGTTTAGGAAATAGGTATTTCAACAGGTTACTAGAACCCTAATTGTTCAACCTCAGTTGGATGTAAGTAAAGAATTCTAGTGTGCCGGAAACAAATTTTGGTAAAGAAAAGGAAGAGGTATGGAAGGTTGGTTAGGAAAGCCCATATATATATATATATATATATATAGTCATCCGCAGACAGATCTGTTTCGCTGTATCACAGCTCATCAGTACGTTAGACATCCGATTGCTTTTAACCCAGGATTAAAACCCGACCGAATTGGCGTCAGTCGGCGATTCTACCTCTGAGCTATGGGCACTCGGTAGATGCGTGTATGTGTACAAATTTAAGTTAGAATATATCTGTAAAGGGATAATATCAATGAAGACAAAAGAAAAACTTATCCGAGGCAAAAATATTTGCTCTGATAAAGTCCTTCAGAGGACGAAACGTGTCAGCTAATATAAGTTTTTCTTTTGTCTTTCTTCATATGAGGTTAGAATTATTTTACATCGGCTTAACATTGGACCGAGACGACTAAATAAATTGCTTTCCTGAATCCCAAGCATTTTTATCACACGAGAAAAGACCATAAAGAAAATTTCAAAACAAACCTAACATGCAAACTCATAAACCCAACTAAAAGGGAACTGTGAAAAATATATAGTATAAAAAGTATATATATATATATATATATATATATATATATATATATATATATAAGTTTGTTTTTACTTATGTGTCCATTTCAGTTTGTTTTTCTAGTTCTGTCTGTTTATATCTGTTCTAATATCAATGCGTCTGTCTATTACGATCTTTTTCTTTCTATCGATCTGCCTGGCTATCGGTATATCTATCTAACTCATTGAGTTAACATCTATAATGTTTTTTGAGTTCAATTGTATTCGTAATTAAATTCGAAATTTCGAATGTTAATATGTATGAAACCACACACACTAGCGTGTGTGTGTGTGTGTGTGTGTGTGTGTGTGTGTGTGTGTGCGCGCGCGTGTGTGTGTGTGTGTGTGTGTGGGTGTGTGTGTGTGTGTGTGTGTGTGTGTGTGTGTGTGTGTGTGTGTGTGTGCGCGTGTGTGTGTGTGTGCGTGTGCGCGTGTGTGTGTGTGTGTGTGTGTGTGTGTGTGTGTGTGTGTGTGCGCGTGTGTGCGTGCGTGTGTGTGTATGTGTGTGTGTTTTCTACCGCAATACACCGTCGTCTGACTATTTTTTTCTTTAACTTACTCACCAACCTATCAATTCGAATTTTTTTCTTGTCTGCATCTCCTTCTCATAATTGGGTTTTTTCTTTTCTTTTTTTTTCTTTTCTTTTCTTTGCATAAAATTTCTTGATGGACTCAAAAAGAATTTGAAGAAAAAAAATTAAAGAAAAATTACACTTTGAATTTCAAACACCGAAACTCCTGATCAAGTTTCAGCAAATGCGGTCGACTTTTTCAATTTTCCACTTTTATTCGTATCTGTTTCCTTTATTAGAATTTCGGTAATTGTTGTTGAACGTTTTGCGATCAGCCAGGGTAGAGTATGGACGTGTTTCTCGTTTATGCTCTGTGTGTGTGTGTGTGTGTGTGTGTGTGTGTGTGTGTGTGTGTGTGGAGGTGGAGTTCTAATTTATTTGATGGTGCGTTAAATCAATTTGGCTTCTCGAGAATCACCAGTGATTGAAGCTATTAACTGGTTTCACTTAGATACATATTCGTATTGACTTCAAAGTTCATGATTCGATGTTGACGTACAAAAAGAAAGAAAGGAAGGAAGAAAGTTGTACCTTTATGCCCCGCTCCGTAAAATTACCTCATAATTTTTACTCTTGATTTATTCTCACCAAAAAATATAATTCCGAATTCTTTAAATTCAAATGCCTAGCGAGTTCTTACTTCCTAACTCGATGGTTAGAATGTTTTTCAAGGAGATCGATTCACTAGATGCCCATACCATAATGGGCATAGGGCGTAGCTTATTGAATAACAAGCTTCGTTGTCTAGTTCTACACTCAGAAGAAAATATTTTTTCCAAGCACTCTTTGATAAACCTTTTTTTTTACTTTATTTTTTATTTAATGACATGTCGTCAGGGTATACGTGATCAGTACTCTCCACATATTCCTTTTATTCATTATCTCTGAATCTCCATAACTTCTTTGAAAAGACAGTAGAGTATTTTTTTTTATTCACGATTTTGAATACAGAGTATTCCTTCTCCTATACTGGTAGCCATCCAAGGCTACATAAAACGGTCTATTCTGTTATTCAACTCATAACTGAAGCGGGGAGTACAATCGAAAGCAAGTGCAACTTGAACAAGGCACGTCAATTCCATTATCCCTGCCATAACCGTAACGTTATTCAGCGACAATAAAGTTGTTTCCCACAGATTCAGTTATCCTCTGTTAATACCAGAAAAATACAATTCATATATTTTATTTGATAATGATCCCATAACGTAAGAATAGTTTTTGTGGGAAATTCGAATATATCAAAGAGAAAACGTAAATTGCTTCCTTTAAGCGAAAAAATTCAAATTCTTATATTAATACTTAAAAAAATAAATCGTCAGCTAACCTTGCTAATAGATTGATTCGTTTATTTTTACGGCTTATCAACCCTTTATGGGTTTTAAAGCCGAAACGTATTTTGAATTGTAAGAGTAATTATTTCTTTTGCGAGTGAATATTGCATTAACAATGTTTACAATAATAATGATTTTTTTCTATATACAAGGATTACTATTTAAACCATAGCTAGGGGGAGTGACGGATTCATGGCTTTCTCAAGAGAGTATCTGTGCGTAAGAAATATAGCGAACCCGACTGGAATTCGAACTCCGTTGTCTGATTTTTCATTAAGAGCCGCTATTTATTACACCATCCGCACATCCTTGGCGTTGCTAAGAACCACAGTAAGAACGAATCTTCTGTCCGACACATTTTTTTGTTATAATTGCATTTGTTTATTGTTACTAATCTATAATTGTGCTCAAGCTATATGCTTTATCATTGTTATTATGTATTAAAAAAAACATACCATATACGAGTTTGGACACTTTAATGGGACACTAGCTTGTCTCACTAGATAAATTACGAGTAGTGAGCTCACTGGAAGGCGCGTTTGAATATCGAAAGATGCCTTCTAAAAGTTAAGCAAAGTATTAAGAAACAAAAATTTCGTTAAAAACAAAGTAAAGATTACTGGACTGTTACATAATATCAGCCCTCTTATATATATTGAATGTTGGACAATCTCCTCAAGGATGAAGAAGAGACTTGAAGTAACAGAAATCTGGTTCTACAGAAGGATGCTGAGAATACCATGGAACAAAGCAACAACAAAGATTTAAAGAAAACGGGGATAAGATTTAACATCAGGAAGAGGGAATTGAATGAGGAAAGAAATTTTGGAAAATGTAATGCTCAAAGAAGAGATCGAATGCAAAGGGGTCAACAGCAACCACACATAACCCAACTTAGTAAACTTGAGTAAACGAATGGAGAAACAAGAGAGATAACAAAAAACATAATTTATTAGGAGCTACAAAGGAGAGGAAAATGTGAAGAGCCATGATCTCCAACGTCCTGAAGGAACATGGTACATAGAAGAAAAAGTGAGTTGGGTCCTCACTGTTCTATATTTGTGGTTTTGTGTCACCACTAAGCTACGCCAAGTAGATTATTATACATAGAGTTCAGTACTTTCACGGTTTCATGTTACCTGCTGTGAGCCTTGGAATTTTGGAAAGTTGGGAAGAGTAGTGTGCAGGGTTAGGGACAAGCCGTTTCCTTTAATAAAAACACTTTTTAATGGAGTTCACCTAGTTTTTTTTTATTCGGCTGACAGAGATGAAACACAGTTGTGCTTTATATGCAACATGTTTCTTTCCTTTCGTTGATAAATGTTTACGACAACGTACTTCCGTGATCTGCTTTGCAAAAACTATATAACGTTTTAGTGTTTATACATATAGACATAAGTCTTTTCTTTCAAACTCGTCAGCTGATAATGATTCGAAACAGGGTGAGACGAAAGAGCACTCACTCTTTGCTGTGAATAGGGTTCTTTAAAACGTTATGCATCTATCAGATCTGAATAAACGACGTATGTTTTTTATTTGTTAATTCCTTGTTAAGACGTGCACATTGCACAGGTGCAGTAGGAAAATTTACACCTTTAGTGTTTAAAACTGAAATCGGCATCTCTAATCCAAAAAAATTCTATAAAGAAAGGTTTTCCCAGTTAGTAGCTGTAGAAATGTGTCGTAATTTACCTTTGCCAAGCAGAAAATGAAAAGACCAATGATTTTTTTTCCCTTTATCCGTAGGGATTCGATTTTAAATGTTTATTCCAACGCTGAGCTTGTTGAAAATGATTAGTTGCAGACGATTTTTACAAACAGAATACGAAAAAAAAGTTAAATTAGAAAAATTTGAATAATGTTGAATTTTATTTTTATATGAAAGTTTGTTTAAACAACTAGCGTAAAATAAAGATAAAGAAAAAATATAGATATATTTTTTGTTTCTTGTTTTTTTTTTTTTTTTGTTTTTTTTCGAATTCTTTCAAATTTGTTCGGATTGTATTTTTCTGCAGGGGAGCG
Organism: Ascarosepion bandense; assembly: GCA_037127315.1. NCBI lineage: Eukaryota > Metazoa > Mollusca > Cephalopoda > Sepiida > Sepiidae > Ascarosepion > Ascarosepion bandense. Next base: position 1,071,550 of record JBBBDQ010001688.1, read on the forward strand.
GGGATAAGATTTCTTTATTTTTCTTTCCTTTTTCATCAGTAATTATTTAAACAACGTTCCGACTTGGCAATATTGAAAAGCTCGATAATTTTTAGAAATGTTTAATTAAAGGGGAAAATGATGAATGGTTAAAAACATGTAATTTTATTTATTTATTCACTTGATTTTTTATTCTTTTTTCCCCTCTCTCTTTATTTTATTTATTTATTTTAATAAAATTGCTATCTCACTTCCCCTATCAGTAATCATATATCGATCTATGCTTTAGGGCTGTTTCAAGCTGTCTACGGTAGAACGATGGGGAACAAACGAATTCGATCCTTACTAGATGCTCTATTCATGTGACCTTATGCCATAAAAATCTAAATTTACTAAATATCAACTTGGTTTCTCGCCGTCGAGTAGTAATCAGCAAATACTGCATACTTTACTACTGTAGCTATGTGTGGCTCCCAGTACTGATCTTATTCATTACGTGTGGCTCCCAGTACTGATCTTATTCATTACGTGTGACTCCCAGTACTGATCTTATTCATTACGTGTGGCTCCCAGTACTGATCTTATTCATTAAGTGTGGCTCCCAGTACTGATCTTATTCATTACGTGTGGCTCCCAGTACTGATCTTATTCATTAAGTGTGGCTCCCAGTACTGATCTTATTCATTACGTGTGGCTCCCAGTACTGATCTTATTCATTAAGTGTGGCTCCCAGTACTGATCTTATTCATTACGTGTGGCTCCCAGCGCTGATCTTATTCATTACGTGTGGCTCCCAGTACTGATCTTATTCATTACGTGTGGCTCCCAGTACTGATCTTATTCATTACGTGTGGCTCCCAGCACTGATCTTATTCATTACGTGTGGCTCCCAGTACTGATCTTATTCATTAAGTGTGGCTCCCAGCACTGATCTTATTCATTACGTGTGGCTCCCAGTACTGATCTTATTCATTACGTGTGGCTCCCAGTACTGATCTTATTCATTACGTGTGGCTCCCAGTACTGATCTTTCTTCGCTTACAAGACCAGCTTCTAAATCATTACTCTACGTTAGGCGCCCGTTTAAATTTGCTCGAATTTTTTGTGGGCCTTAATTCTTTGAATCTTGTTTGGAAATAAGTTCGCTTCGTTGATAGTAAAATACCAAGGATCAAATCCACTAACATTGATTTAGGGAGCGAAATTACTTACCATTGATCTGCGGTTAGCGTTTCTGAAATCGTTTGTTTTTGTTTTTTTCTTATATATACATCTGATAGTATTGACATGATATGAGTTAACATTATAAATTATTGAGTATGAGGAAAGGTTTCTCGATTTCTTTTTTAAGAACCAGTTTTTATATTGTGTATTCAATCCATAGTTTTCAAATAAAAGGGGGTCGCTAAGAACTTCTGCAGACGTCTAATAGTTTCGGAAGGATAGGAAATTAAACACCGAATTCTTTTTTTCTCGCGTTAGATGGAAGATTTCATCTAAAGGAACAAACCTTTGTTTTCCTTTTTTATTTCTTTTTTATTTCTTTTTTTTTTTATGAAACTCAGAATACGAAGAAAATGGACGCTTTCATTTATTTTTCATGAGGATATATGAAGGCACGTTTGGTTGGAATCAAATACAGGGAATTAATGAGGGGATGAGGATATTAGTCTCTCATAAAAATAGAATTATATAACTTTCAGAGAATCTGTTTATTTAATATTATTATTAACAAGTGTAATATCCGTAAAGAAAGCGTTTTATAGATGAATCGGCACTTCTACTTAATCACACGCTATTTGTGTGCTTTTCTCAGATTCAAACTATTTCTACCCAAAATTTAATCTCGAATAATCTCGTATCTGTGAGAACGCACAAATACGAGATTATTCGGGTCTTTCTGTAAATCATTATAGTATCTGTGCCTTCTAAGTCGGGCCTCTCTACAAATCAATTTAGTATCTGTGCGTTCTGACTCGGACCAGTTTCAGATCAATATAATGTGTGAATCCCTATCTCAGACCGATACAGTCTCTGAGAGCTCTACCTCTGATCACTCTTTCAGATCGGTATAGTACCTGTGCAGCCTACATGGGATCTGTCTCTTTGATAAGTATTGTATATATGTACTGTACATACAATCTCTATGTCAGATCGGTATAGTAACTGTGGGCGCTCTCACTGATCTCTGCCTCAGACCGATATAGTAACTGTGTACGCTCCCTCGGATATCTGTCTCAGATCGGTATAGTATCTGTCTGCACTCCCTCGGATATCTGTCTCAGATCGGTATAGTATCTGTGTGCACTCCCTGGATATCTGTCTCAGATCGTTATCGGATGTGCGTTGTGGTGCAACGGATATCGACTTTGAACGACAAATCGGGGAGCCGAGTTCGAATTCCAGTTGAATTCTTCGCATTCACTTACGCACAAATACCCTTGGAAAAGGTATTAATCTGTCTCTTCTCTCCAGTTATGGGTTAAATAACAGGACAGATTGGGTTCTAAAGCCTTGGCTGGCAACCAGTCTAGCGCAGAAAGCAATGACAACCTACTGCGGGAAAATCTTCTGTCCAGTCAGTCATGTCTCTTTTGAGACATGATCATCCAAAGCGTGTATCACGTATGGCACTTAACTGACTGAATGAGGAAGGTGGGTTTGGAGAACCTAATACTCTCCGAACGGATAGAGGGAGAGAGAGACAGGGGACAGCAGTGCGAGACATACTTGATGGGCTTCAGTAGGTGGATGGCAGAACGGGGTTTGGGAGAGATCACAAAAGGAAAAATATTAAAAACGACAAGGGATAGGGACAAGTGGAAATCCAAGATCGCCTACGTCCTGAAAGGACACGGCACATGAAGAAGAAGAAGAAAAAGAAATATTAGATGTTTGAATTATTTACATGTCGAGTTGTCAATTATTATTTATTTTTCACTTGGACATCTTTCACTTATGTCTCTTGCTTTTAATGTCAGTAGTAATATTACATACAATAATTTTATTAATTTCCTTCGGTGTAATATTGTTAATTAGTATTCATTCTTGAACTAATATTTTTCCTACTTAATTAAATTTGGTAATTAGTTCGGTTATATTTGTTTTAAAATTAGTTTCATGTCATAAATAAATTATTTCTTGGCAAAAATTCAAGTGTCGTAACCATATATGATCACACGTTCTTACATTTTACACAGGTCTACAAAGTTAGTGATAAATTGTTCTCGATCTTACAAAGAAGGAAAAATAAGGAAAAAACTGATGTTTGGTCATTTGATAACATTTTAAGAAAAGGATGGCTGCAATGATTTTTTCAGTTTTCTTAGATCGTATCCACGTGCGTTCATTGAAGTATTTTATACACACACACACACACACACATATATATATATATATATATATATATATATATATAATTCTAAACATATACTGTTAAATATAAGAGACAATGAATGTCTATTATGTTTAATCATGAGAAGTTCTAAACATCGTATTTTGGCTTTAATTTCAGTTGAAAATAAAGACAAAAATTCTCCAACATTTGGATAATTTTTTATTAAGTTAGTTCTAAGATTTCGGCTCACATGAGCCATCTTTAGAGAGGTTATAAGGACGTTAACACAAAAACATCCACCGTCAGCGAAGATTTTATCTTGTGTTGACGCATATATATATATATATATATATATATATATATATATATATATATTGTGTGTGTGTGTGTGTGTGTGTGTGTGTGTGTGTGTGTGTGTGTGTGTGTGTGTGTTGGTTTCGGTAGATGATGGATCTGATCCCAAAGAGTTATGACTCAGCTGCTGATAGCGACGCAGGGTCTGTTTTTGTGCTACATGTCTACATGGGAGTGACTGCCTCTGTTGCGACGAATGCATGTGAAGACTGTCTTCTCCGATTGTTTCTTTTCCGTCGAGCACGCTTCTCCCCGGCGACAAGTCTTCGTTTCTTCTCTCCTCGCTTCAACCTTCGATGTAATCGAGTCCCCAGCGAAAAAGATCGTTGGCCACGTCTTCCCACCTCTCATGTCGCTTTGCAAACGTCCTTGAAGCGAAGATGAAGTCGTCTTCTTGCCAATTCCTTGTACAGAAGAACTTTCAGAATTCTCCCCTCCGGCATACGGTGTAGATGTCCAAGCCAGTGGATCTGGCACACTTGGAGAAGGGTGTATAGGCTGGAAAACTTGGTGATCAGGTTGTACCAATTAATGCCAAGTATGCGCCACAGACAGAGAAGATAAGTGGAGTAGTGTCTCCAAGTCTCGTTAGTTTAGAGCAACACGCTGACGATGCATGCCCTATAAAGTGACATTTTTGGTGTTCCTAGTAAGCTTTCCGTTCTCACAGACTCCCGAGATCATCCTAACGAACGTGGTTGCAGCTTCTCTGGTCCGTCTGTTGACTTTAGTGTCTAGGAAGATGGTGTCCGAATCGGTAGAGCCGAGCTATATGGATTCAAAAACAAACTCGAGGTCTTAGAATTGATAGCGGGAGGCTGTTCAACGACTTGGCCCATCACATTGGTCTTTTTCAGCCAAATAGTCAGACTTAACTCCTGACAGACTTGTGTACATGTAGATACCATCAGTTTTGATCGAATCCCCGAATGCACTTTTCAGCGTGACCGCGAGGAATATTTATGGTAGAAAATGGCTGTTATTTACGTTAAAAGTGGGATTTATTTGTGTATACTTACCCGTTACACGATAAACCTTTAAGTTCACGTAGAATAAATCAGTGATTAGTTTCTGTATTTGCATTGTTTGGTTTTAACAAAATTTTTAAAAAAGAACATGATTTTTAATGGGTTCTATTCGAAAACAACAACCAATGGATAACATCCAATGGTCTTGTCTTCTTTATAGATCCATTTGTGGATCTATGAAGAAGACATTTAGTGCGCGTATAAAATCGATCTTTATTGGACATACGAGGAAAAATGGAAAATGCGAAAGTAGGCGGATAAGAAATGATTAGCATATTTTTTTTTCGTTGATAGTGGTTGCCATAGTTTCGTTTTCACATGGAAATATTTGAAGGTTTACAGCGATTAGACAAAAGCTGACAAAAGGAAATACGTTACAGAACTGTCGAGCCGAACAAAGGTTGCATCTACTAACTTTAAAATGAAACGATGAGAAAGCCATCAATCTCGCATCAAGGTATTCGGTGATACATTTTGGTTATCTGGCGTTTGCAGTAATAATGTACGAAACCCGAAACCCGAAACCCGAAACCACTTGACTCTACTAAAATATATTGGATATAGTTATCCCCATTCGCACAGTTTTAGATTTTTCATCTGACCCTAATTGTAGCATCAAATTTCACCCCTTTTTACATCTGATTTACTCCTTTTAAATACCCGATTTAGCATCATCAGCTTTTATCATCTGACTTAGTAACCACACTTTTAGCATCGGATTCAGCCCCTATTCTTATTTTTAAAGTCTGACTTAGCCCACACAATTCTAACAAATGATTTGCCCTCTACACCCACATTGAAGGTCTGACTTAGACCCAACACTTTTAATATCTATCACCACAGTTAATGTTTGATTTAGTGCCCACTTTTAGTATTTTATTAGCACCTGACTCTACCTTTGAACGTCGGATTTAGATCCTCCACTTCTAGCATCAGATTACCCCCTACACCCACTTTTAACGCTTGATTTTTTCAACCCCCCCCCCTTACTGCCCTGAAACTTTTCATTTTGTGACACCCTACTCGATTATCGGAATCTGTTTCTTTCTTGATGTGCCCTGTCGCCGACCATTTGCTCGATTTTCAGTTCTCCGCATTTGCTATAAAGTCGATGCTGTCACATCCGAATCTTTGCATTCCGCGTTGTTGACGTTTCTTTAAATCCCCTCCCCTCATCGCCACTTCTTCCACATCCGACATCACTTTTTTTTCCCTCTTCCGACCACACACACGCAATCATTAGTCTTTCCTGATACATTCGTCAATGCACTCAAAGGTCAACACTAAAGGTCAGTTTTTCATAACCCTTGAAAATCAACCTGGATCTACAGACCCCAATAGATATCAACTCAGACTGGTCGAATGAGATACGTTAAAAAAATGTTTTTCTCAGCGAAAAAAGTAGTACAATGTAAACCCTATATAAAAACGTTTTTTAACTAAATTCAAGCTCTTGTTCGAGACATTAAAACTTAGTAGAAATAGCAAGACATTAATAGGCAAAAGAATTTAAAAACACAAGACAACTACTGAGTAAATATTTTGAAAGGAAAAACATATTTACAGTTTACAATTACGAAAAATAAAGAAAAAAAATTTGCAAAGAAAAACATTTTGAGCGCCTCTTAAGGTAGCATAGCAATTTATGATAAAGGATTTTCAGCGAAAAATAGAGAACAACTCGGGAGAAGAGAAAGTTTTTTTTTTAATGACGAAAAGAGAAAATTAAAAAAAACAAGGTACAACCACCTCTGATAAAAAACGAAAAGTCCTACATGGAAATTTACCCATGGGCGTCTCTAAGACACTAATTTTTGTCATATCCCTTTTTACGCGGATCCTACTTGAGAAAATTTCGATGAAATCCTTTCATTTTAGGCAGTCTCAGTAGAATTTTCACTGGAGTTCCAGTTTATTTTGTCCCTCAGTGGCTGGCTGACTAGTAACAGAACCTTCTTGATTTTTCTCTTGATGTCAATGCCTTCTTTGATGTTGACCTGCCTTCTTCCCTTGCAGTCAAAAGACCCTTACTGCCGAAAAGTCTTCTTCCCCGTGTATACCAATCTCGGCCTGATTTATACAGAAATTTAGGCTCACCAAAATTCGGAACGTTATTAAAGTTTCAGATCACGTCTCTCATTGGTCAGTATATACGAAAAATTCATTTTCTATAAACCGGAAATGGATCCTTCACAAATCTTGTCGGGTTTAACCGCTGAGCCGAAAAAGATATTCATTCGTAACAAATTTTTACACAAACAGCCTGGACTACATGAAAATACACTTCTCTCAAAAGAACGTGCTTTAAAAAAAGATGCTTATACATTTAAACAACGGTAACAGATTTACAATAAAAATAAAATTTTTATACCTTTCTTATTCAATCGGTCTGTACTTGTAAAAAACCAACGCAATAAAACAGATTTGATTTCATTTGAATTTAATAAAATAATCTTATTTTATGGCGTCGCAATTTTATTGTAGAAACATTTAAATATAACTTGTAAAATAAGAAATAAAAATGTAGCAACAGTAAAAAATATAGCAACGAATTTTTCAAACACATATTCTGTTTTTAAGCTCATGACAAAATATCCATTCACCTTTTGTGGTCAGTCTACAGTAGTGTAACCTGTGTCGTCTGCAAAGCAAAATTTCTGCATTTTAAATGGATTATGGTCGCACGATGTCATCTCCAGCCGGCCTTGTTCGCAAATGATACAATGTCAGTTCGAGTCAATCTTCGTTCGGTCGTCATATGACTGAGAATTTGTTTTTACATTAATTTTTACTCTCTACAAGTCCTAAGAGCCACTAGTAAGCTACAGAGTAAGAGTTTGTGTTTGAGTTTTGTTTAACGGCATATCAACACCTCTGTGGGTTATTTAATGCCAAAAAGGTGGGAGTTTAAGGTATTTTTTTAAATGTTCGGTTATAGTGAGAAGGTTGATTTAGTCAGATTTTAATGAAAATTTATTTTTATTTTAGAAAACTAAAAATGTCTTCTAGTTTTCTAATCAAAAATGTTTTGCTGAGAATTTTTTTCTCAAAAAATGTGTTATGGTAATAATTTTTTCTTCAAAAATGTATATTTTTCTATAAAAGTCTATTTTTATGTATATATTTCTATAAATGGGTATTTTTATACTTTCATAGTGTTTCGACCCTAGTTTGGGGTTAACTATTTGCCCATAGCTGGGACCCTAACAGGTGCTATCACTCCGGGTCAGGGTACACCTGGGAACAACAGTAATTAGGAGGTGGTCTCATGCTCCTTCCAACCTCCCAATCAGAGGCCTTGCTGCCGGATGCAGTTTACCGTCATGCCCAGGACCTTACAGAATAAGAGTGTATGAGGATATGTAGGAAAGATCAAGGTTATCCGTAGACTTGAGCAGGTTAAGAAAGTAGTAATCAAAGAAGCACTCCTTTGGGAGTCGGTTCCACAAAGTAGTGGTTAGTGAGAAGAATCTATTCGAGTGGAACATAATGGGATATGAAGAGAAAGGCAGTGGTTCGCGACAAAGTGTAGAGCATGACAGGTGTTATCTTAAACGGTAGAATTGATGTACTTCGTCTGAACACTTTCCCTGGATATAGCGAGTAGCACAGAAACTTGTAATGTTCACCTGTGGGAGAATGGTTGAAGAATGAAAAATAATTCATCGCCGACAAGGCCACCTAAACGCTGCTGGATTCTATCAAAATTGTGCAGCTCTTAAACTATGATGAGTGGATGAGTTTTCAGATGAGGATTCCATCAGCAAAGTTTTCTGCAAATGACTTTTAGTATTTTGGGACCCTTATCCTTCAGGATGTGCGTTACGGTGCAATGGATATCGACTCGGAACGACAAGTCGGGGTGCCGAGTTCGAATTCCAGTTGAATCTCTTGCATTTACTTACGCACAAATACCCTTGGGAAACGTATTAATCCGTCTCTTCCCTCCAGTTATGGGTTAAATAATAGGACAGATTGAGTTCTGAAGCCTTGGCTAGCAACCAGTCGACCGCAGAAAGCAATGGCAATCTACTGCCGGATAATCTACTGCCCAGTCAGTCATACCTCTTTCGAGACATGATCGCCCAAAGCGTGTATCCCGTATGGCACTTAACTGATCCTTCAGACAACATAGTTACAAAGTATCAGGGACCAGAACACAGAAAAAGAAATTAATATACTTCTATTATTTCGAACTATTGTTCTCGTCTTGGTTGATATAGATGTTGTTATAAGCACAACCTTTTCGACCAAATATCTTCTGGTCATCATCAAGTGCCTGTTGCTTGAGCTGATATGGGATATGTGTTGATTATTGTGTTATCTTTCCCAGTGATTACAGTTATTGTTCATGCTTACGGCCATATCACGTTGAAACACCGGTTACCGTAGATGACCAACGTTAAACCTAGTCAATACACAGATAGGTGACCGCTTCAGGATATCAGGTAATGTAGGCTTGGGTGAGTGGATGGTGTAATTGATAACGGCTCGAAATTTCAGTAGAGTTCGTAATATTCACTTACGCGAAAGTACACTTGAGAAAGGCATGAAACTAAGCTTCCCCCTTCAGTTATGGATTAATCAGTAAGACTTTTATCAGTAAATCATTATTATCACAAAAAATTTATTACTATCTAAAAATATTTTCTGGCTTTAAATAACCTGCAAAGTGTTGATAATCCATAAAAAAAACTAATCAATCAAGACAGTTATTGTTTGTTTCTGCTAAACAAATGTTCAGGGTCGGATCCAGAGATGGAACTCACAACCAATGAATAATAGTCAGGTGGAGTCTGATTGGAATTTGTTATATTGAATTTTAGATGGTTTTGACCTTTGGTTATTATTGTGGGTTTTTAGCACTTTATATAATTTAGTGTCTTATCTAATAATAACGTCTATATCAACCAAGACAAGAACAAAAGTTGGAAATAATAGAATTATATTGTCAATGACTCGTCTCAAAGATGAAATACAAAAACAAGTTCGAAATTCTCGTATGTTTAAGATTCAGATGTCGAAAGAAGTACAATTCTTCATCTCCCCCTATGCTAACTTCTTGTTCTATTTTCTTCGGCCCTATGATATTGTGCATGTTTAGGTCAATTCACTTGACTGACAGTGGGATCTGCTAGGTCCACCTGTGGGGACATGACTGCCTACTTGTCGCTATCATTTCTTGCTACCGTCTTCGCTATAAGGCTAACAGTAATCCAGCTTATATACTAACCTAGAAACGCCATGACTTATTGCGCATGAACGGATATTTACTTCTACGTCTGATTAATAATTGTTGACTTTTTAGTGGAGTTAGACGTTGATGATAAGAGTTTAGATAGAGGATTAGTATACATGTAGACGGATTAAGATGTAAAAAAAACTGGAGAGGATTTTTTTTAAAGATTAATGCTAATCAGTAAATGAAGAATTCATCAATAGCAACATCAAGATTCTTCTGTTAGAAAGAGCTGACCAAATTCTAGCCAAAAGCATGTAATATTCCAATTTCGGAAAATTACATCGGATTCTTAAGTAAGAATGGAACTTGAAGTGACATTAAAAGCAATATAAAGGAAACAATGCCTAATTCTACAGACCGAAAGTTATGAAACCAAATGTCTTCTTTACTTGCTATTTTTTGTTGGTACTGATATAAAGTAGTAAGTTAAAGAGAGAGTAGAGAGAGCGAGGGGGGAATGTGTGACAAAGGAGAAGAAATTCTTCTATCAAGTCATTTTTACACAATATTACTAAAATCAAAGAAATGTGTTTGAAGAAAGAGCTCTATTTTTGTGTAATTGATAAACTGTAATTTTTGCCAGGATCTTTTAAATGAGGAATTATTATAAGTGTGATGGAAGTAAACGATAGTTATCTCCCCTTGGACTAGTTATAAAACAATAAGCTCCACGCTGTTCCCAGAGTTGTGTTATAGTTGAATAACGCTTCAAATAAGGCTGTAACACTAACATGAAATATAACCCTGTTATCGCCGGCAATGGAAAGAAAGAAATTATTATTAGTTGTATTATTAATTGTGTAGATTAATTGTTCGGGCGGAAGGAATTGTGTTGGTTCGTAATTTTTATAAATCGAAAAGAACCAATTGAAAAAAAAAGTTGTTTGTTCTAATATGAACGCAGGTAATAAATTTATTCTCTTTCAATATTAACAGAGGAAAATAAGAGATCGTAAACCCTAAGCCGACAATATGAGCGAATTCATATTTTACGAGTGTGCTATTCATAACCAACCGGGTCAAATGAGCGTCCGTTCACAAAGCTTCTATCTCGTGTTTTTTATTACAATGTGTTTTACTATTCCAACTAACATTCTCGTCTACGTTGTTATACTCACTCCAACCAACTGTAGTATGTCATTTAGAAACCTGCCAACGGATTCAGAAGCTATGAGGTGGGTTCCACATGAATTTGTAAACATGGATATCGTTCAGTGTTTAAAGATCTTTCTTAGTTCATACATACAAACAAAGAAAAAACATTATTTAAAAAGATTGTCACCTGCCATGTCAAATGGATTAATCAAATACAATAATCCAAAAATAAGACAATCATGGACAATTCCAGAACAAATTCAAGCATTCTTAAACGAAATCTTTTGATGTGAGTGATGGAGATTTCTCTGAGAGTTTCAAAAAAAATTCTTTACTCTTAATTACCGGAACCTGGGCAAACTGTTAATGCATTAAGCTAAAGATAGAATGACATGTTTTCTGAATGACATGTTGCTGAATAACAACGTTTGTCTTCATGTTACAAATGCGACGCACAAGCAATCTTGGAATTGAGATGAAAACCTCTTCAACATATTTCCTAGATTTCCTCTTCTTCAGATTATCATTTGTTACCCACGATTTTGTTGATTCAACAAATTGCTCTCAAATGAAACAAATAAAAACCGGAATCGTTCTTTTATTAGTAAATACACAATTGACCTGAAAGGTGTCGTACGGTCATTTAAAAAAGGAAAATGATGACTGAATAATGAAAAGGACAAGAAGGTCGGATTCATGTGTTACTTGGAAAAATGAACAAAGTGATTTTAGATGCCTAAAATTTTGATTACTCGCTTGTGTAATAAATTAAGGGTACCCGACAGGGTGCCGATGATCTGTCAATTTTTGTGTTTCCCACATTCAACAAATTTTGAGTTTATATTTTTGAAGAGCCAATTCTTCAATCGTGAACTGAACTTGCTTTGGTAACTATCTCAAATATATATATATATATATATATATATATATATATATATATATATATTAATCATTTCACCCCGAGCAAGGCGGAAATGCCACTGATGTGCAGGGGGCTACATAAATGTAAAAAGATTAATTAGAAAAGACTGAGGAGTACAAACTAGTTAGAAAGGAACAATAGAAAGCTGAGAAAACAGGTGCGATGACAGATACATAGGTGGAGAGAAAGGGAAGGTTATACGGGGGTGGGGAGAGAGCTAGAGGCCAGTGGTTAGTAGATGAGTATTGACTTTGCATTTAAATTTCTGGAGGTTGTAGCCGTCAGGAAAGCAAGAACATGGGAGCGAGTTCCACAGGCAGGAAGTGCGAGAGAAGAAGCTGCAGGAGTAGAATTGTCGTTTGCATTTGGCTAACCTGACTGTGAATGGGTGGGACCCAGTTGCCAGTCTGGTTGCACGAGTAAACACCTGTTTAGGAGGCATCAGTGACTTAAGTTCGTCTGATGATAGGAGTTTATAATAAAAAATTTTTTCGCTATACAAGAGCTGTCCTGTTTCAGTGTTATATCACGTACCTCATCAGGCGATATTCAGTTGTAAAATTTAGGAAATAATATATATATAAATTTAGATATTATATATAAATTAGAAGCTACGAACTGTGGGGCGGCATTCCACTAGTTTTTACTACCACACACACACACACACACACACACACACACACACACACACACACACATATATATATATATATATATATATATATATATATATACTTGTACAAAATCACTCATCAATTATCTGATTTATTTTCCTGTACATTTTAGCGTAAAATTAATGAAAAAATATCACAAATTTTCACAAATTATCCCAGTTTGCTTTTTTAAAATAATTCATTCTCTTGTCTCTTCCTGTTTTAAGTAATCTTTTCCGCCTCAGCTAACCATTAAAAAGAGTGAGAGACTGGATACAAGAAGACGCCCCTTTTTAACAAACCTCAATCCTTAAATTCCTCTGCTAACATTTTACTATTATAAGAACTAGTCTTTTGAAAATAACAGGTTTACCTTCTTTAATTGGTTCTTCTAAAACCGATGAAGTATTGTTTTAATCGCGCCCTAGATTTCGATTCATCATTTTGGCATTTTGTTTTATTTTTATATTGTGCCTATGAATCACTTTATTCCTTCTAATTATGAGTTGGTTCATACAAAATATGGAATGTCACTGACTGACGGTTTATGAATTCCTAATACCGAAAGCATAAAGGGAAAAAAAAATGACGCCGTTTTTCTAGTTGGAAATTTATTTATTTATTTATTTATTTATTTATTTATTTTAAATGCCTTTTTTTTTTAATGAGTTCAATGTTTTCCCCTTCTTCATGCCCTGGAAATATTAAATGACTAATTGACCAATCAGTAAACGACAAACGAGTTACGTCATCGAAACGAAATGAAAAAGAAAATGAGGACGAAAAGAATCTTCGATTCCCTGACGAAATTAATGCATATTTGACAAGGCTAATATTTAAAACAATAAAGGGGAGGTTTGGTTTTTTGTGCATTTGAGTTTTCTTTTTTTTTTCTTTTTCATCTGTTATGTTGTATTTTTTTTTTTTCCTTAAATTAATTTCTTTGCTTTTCCTTCCATTTTTGTCTTTCTTTTTCGTCCTTTTTTTCTTTCACTTCATTTCTATCGCTCGATTTCCTTCATTCTCCACTTTTCCTTCGTGCTCATTCATTTACCCCTCTTTATTTGCTATTTTGACATTTTTTCATTGAGCGCCTTTGTCACATTGTTCATGCAAATTATTCTCAGTGTACGATCGCTCACTACTTTTGCCATGTGCCAGCTGAAGTTAAGGTTAGTAAATACTTACGTTTTCTCGTTATTTCTTTTTTCAAATTCGCTAATGATCATTGGCGCTACACAAGCTTTGTATACCAATCCTTATTTAGCCTTGCACATAAAATTAGTAAATAGCAAAGAACATGGAGAAAAATAATTAGCAAACAGACCATCAATCGTGTTGTGAGTTCGATCCGCACTAAGTACCCGACCTTAGTAACCTTGAGTCAAACTAAACCAAACTTTGTCAGTACCTGCCAATATACACTGATGTTGATTATCCTATTTTTGTGGGTTTTATAAAGTCTAAGTTGGATCAAGGACTCATTGTGTGGTTCAGCGCGTTGATCACGTCAAGCATTGCCGGTATTTTGAGTTCGATCCTCATTGGGATTCTCTCTCTTGTGGTTCCGAAAAAAGTTAACTTTTGCTTCGGAAAGGTTTCTCTTCTCCCTTTTCATTGGTGATACGTTCATTTGACTTCTTTTTTTTTTTTTTTTACTTCAAACAAGGCGTCTTTACTTTTTACTTGTGTTCGATCCTCATTGGGGTTCTCTCTTTTATGCCAGGTTAAGTTTTGCTTTGTAAAGTTTCGACTTCTCTCTTTTCATTGGTCATCCGTTCAACTGACTTTTTTTTTCTTTTCTTTTCTTTTTTTTATTGCATCAAACAAGGTGTCTTTGCTTTTGAGTTTTATGATTTTACAAGTTCTTTTTCATACATACATCGTCCTTTCTCCTCTCTCTAAACCACGTTAAGCAGTTATCACATGACTGTATTTTGTGTGTGTGTGTGTGTGTGTGTGTGTGTGTGTGTGTGTGTGTGTGTGTTTGCGTGTGTGTGTGTGTGTGTCTGTTTTGTTTTTTGCCTACCCCACGTTTTTATAGAATCTTAAACGATTAAATTAATAGTCATTCGCTAAAGTAATTTTTTTTTTTCATTTTCATCGTAACTTTTTCTTGTTCGGCGTAAGCGTGTTTGCGCATGCGCGTGTGTTGACCTGTGAGTTTCTACATAAATGTGAGTTGCACATACATACGACTAAGTGTGCGCTAATGTGGCTACCGGTAGGAGTATGTGCATTTGTGGGTTTTAACGTGTGTGTGTGTGTATGTGTGTGTGTGTGTCTGTGTGTATGTGTGTGTGTCAAAGAGAAACTAAATGAGTATCCACAAAAGTGCCTATGTGTATGTTAGAGAAAGAAAGAGAGAAAAGTGAGAAATAATGAACGAAAGAGAGGAGAGAATTGGCGAAAATAAAGTGAAAGTGAGAGAGAGAGAGAGTGTGTGTGTGTGTGTGTGTGTGTGTGTGTGTAGGTGGGTGGATGAGTGGGTGTGGGTGTATGAGAGGGTGATGTCTACCCATCTTCGTTTGTTGGATAATGTATTTATATTCGAATGTGAAAATCAAAGCAAGTGACAATTTTAGATTGAGTGAAAGATGCACGCGTTTGCGTGAGAATGTGTGTGTGCGTGTGTAAGAGAATGTGTGTGCGTGTGTAAGAGAAAGAAACAATGAGAATGTGTGCGCGTGTGTAAGAGAAAGAAACAATGAGAATGTGTGCGCGTGTGTAAGAGAAAGAAACAATGAGAATGTGTGTGCGTGTGTAAGAGAAAGAAACAAATAAATTCTTGTGTGCGTGAGCGTATATACTTTTTTCTGACACAACGTTAGAGAGTAAAGGAGTATCTAAAATAGGAGAGGCTCGTTATTTGAAATAGAAATTGGAGTAGATAGACTAAACTATCGCCCGGTTTACACTCCACCCACGTCTATTGAACAGGTGACGAGGCTCATCCCTTATTCCCTGTTTAGGATGTGGTTTCCGGCTTTCTCTTTTCCAACCTTTTCACTTTTACGTAGCCCCCTGCGCATCAGTGGCGTTACCGCCTTGCTCGGGGTGATATGATTAAAGAAGAAAAAAAAAGATCCATTGCGTATATCTTTGCATGTATTTGACGTATCAATACATATGTGTGTATATATGTCGATGTACACATCTTATTTCGTAATTTGAACGAAACTATAAATTTTATTATTATTATTATTATTATTATTAGTAGTAGTAGTAGTAGTAGTTTAGCCTTGTAGTTTATTTTATTTTCAATGTTTTTTCTGTTTTGTTTTGTTTTGTTTTTTTGTTTTGTTTTTTTTTCATATCATTGGTGTGGTCGGAGGATTTTCATGAAGCTTTTGTCATTCTTTAAAACGTTACACATTTTTTTAAATTCCTTATCGATTTTTATTTATTTATTGTTACTGTTATTCTTTTTAAACTAAACAGACATTTAAAAAAAAAAGAAGCAAAATTCTTGAAACAATAGAATGTATGTCGGAATTTGATCGAGCGGCGCACTATCATGGCGGCGATTTGAATTCTGACTCAATGTACAATCAATTAATCTGTCACGCTGTCGCATTGAGAGCGATTTCTTCGGACATAAATGACAAACAAGATCCGGATATTAGTCCCAATAAATGAACAGTATATCTCATCAATATTAGAGTTAAAAGGTTTAAGGTTGCTATGCACCCCTGGTAGCAATCACGATCTTTTAAATATTACATATTTACTGGCCAGCGTGTCTCAATTTTCCTGCCATTATCAATTATTCACTCTCTATTGCACTCACTTTCTTTATCTCTTTCATTATCACTCTCTCTCTCTCTCTCTCTCTCTATATATATATATATATTTATTCATAAATTATAACATGGATAAGTTACAATATCACTACAAAAGTAGCCATTTTGTTTCAACACTTTTGTAGTGATATTATATTATTCCAACAATACTTGGGTATATATATATATATATATATATATATATATATTCATAATCATATCGTCCCAAGCAAGGCATTTTTTTACTGACACTGCGCAGAGGGTTACATAGGAGGAAAGTGATGAGAAAGAGGGACAGGGTATAGAAGGTGTCAGGAAGTGGGTAAGAGAAGTGATGAGAATACTGATGTGATGAGAGTGGAGTGAACAGAGAAAGCAGCATGCGAGAGAGGATGCAAGTCAGTGAGATAGGTGATGACTATTAACTTTACATTTAAATTCTTGGTGATTGTAGCTGTCGGAGAAGCAAGTAAACAGAAGGGAATTCCACAGGCGGGAAGTGCGAGAAAAGAAGCTGTAGAGTAGAAGTTGTGTTTACAATTTATTGGTTTCACAGTAAAGGGGTGGGACCTAGTTGCTAATCTTGTGGCTCGAGTAAATTCATATATAGGTGGCACCAGTGAGCCAAGTTCATCGGAGCGGAAGCCGTGAAAGTATTTACAGAAGAGACACAGGGAAGCTACATTACGCCGGTGAGAAAGTGACTGTATCCGAGCTGCCGAATCGGGAGCGATCACATTACTGATTCTCCGTTGGATTTTAAGTGTGTGTGTGTGTGTGTGTGTGTGTGTGTGTGTGTGTGTGTGTGTGTGTGTGTGTGTTAAGGGCTACTAAAATAAAAAAAATTGTAGAAAAATTTTTTAAAAATTTCTCTTACTTATTTTTTGAGCAGTGATTTCGGGAAACTGCTAAATATTCGGCAAGATATGAGAAACGTTAAGTAACTTCAAATTTCCTGAGATTGTAATTAGTAGTCAAATCGTTGATAGATAGATAGATAGATAGATAGATAGATAGATATGAGCAGGATAAGACAGACAGACAGACAGACGAATAGATAGATAGATAATGAACAGCTTGAGAAATAATGATAATCTTTATTATCTAATCGCTTTGCCATTTTAAGATTATATTCCAGAATCCATCTTTCATTTGTCTGTCATTTTGTTTATTTTATACGTAACTTTATTTATCTTATTTTATTTAATAAGTTATCTTCTTCGTTCAAATATTGTAAACATGGACCCAACCAGATTTTATACAACCATACTTTAACACCAAAAAATGTTTCCTTGTTAAAAACACGTCCAGCTATTTTTATAACCAGATGCACTTCCGGCCCTGATCGAGTTTTTACTGACTCTTGACACGTCTTTCAGCTTTGCCCTTGTCGACAAAAAACAGATTTAGACGAGGGAAGGTTTTAATTTCAAGATTTCCGGGTTTTAAGGGAAGGGCGCTTCGACACGAATTATCAATGAAGTGTAATCGAGACGGTGGGTGGGATCCAGCTTCCGTGATCGCACATGCCCTTTTAAAAAGCAACTGGTTCCCATGCCTCACTGACGGTGGGTCTGTTTTGCCGGGCTAATTTTATGCCACGTTGATTTGACAAGTAGTTATATCTTCGTTCCCAAACCGAAACTTGGCAAAGATTGTTCTGCTGGGGACATCGACACAGACTCTTGTCCAATGTGTACGCGAATGATTTTTAGGCAGGATGGGTACATTTTATATTTTTCACATTTTTCGCTGGATGGAAAAATTCGAATAAATGAATAATTAAAATTTATTTAGCTTTTTTTTTTTAATCAGCTTTGTAAGAATCAAAGAGAAATTAACAAGTGAAAATTCATCCAAATTTGGGTGTCGAAATCAAACCTCTGGTCTACATCATAATAACAAAAAATGTTTCACATTTGCGAAAAAAATGATTTTTTTAATTCAATAAATTATCCAGACGAGTATCTTTACTTTTGTTGTTTTTATCGCGATGTTCTTCGACATGTGCAGTAAGCTTGGATGTGTGAGTGGTGTATTGGATAATGGCTCGGAATTGTTAATCAAAGAACTGAGTTCCAATTCCAGTTAGGTTCGTTATATTCCCTTACGCGCAAATATCATTGGAGGAGAATCTGCAATGTGATCGATACTGACTTAGCAGCTCGGCTGCAGTCGCTCACTCACCGGCGTGACGTGGCTTCTCTGTGTCTCTTCTATAAATACTTTCAAGGCTTCTGCTCCGATGAACTTAGATCACTGGTACCCCATAGGTATGAATTTACACGAGCTACTAGATTAGCAACTAGGTCCCACCCCTTTTACAGTGAAACCGATAAAGTGTAACCGCAATTTCTATTCTAACAGTTTCTTCCCTAACAATTTCTATTCTAACAGTTTCTTTCTATTCTAACAGTTTCTAACACGCACTTCCCACCTGTGGAATTCCCTTCCATATACTTGCTTCCCCGACAGCTACAATCTTCAGGAATTTAAATGTAAGGTCAATAGACATCTTCTATCACACTAACTCACATCCTTACAAGCTCTTTTTCCATCTACTCCACCCACATCCTCGGTATCCTTATACGTCTATTACCCTCCT
Organism: Ascarosepion bandense; assembly: GCA_037127315.1. Lineage (NCBI taxonomy): Eukaryota > Metazoa > Mollusca > Cephalopoda > Sepiida > Sepiidae > Ascarosepion > Ascarosepion bandense. The sequence continues at coordinate 1,090,547 of JBBBDQ010001688.1, forward strand.
CCTGACATTTCCTATAACGAACCCCTTCGTTCTCGTCACTTTTCCCTATGTAATCCCCTGCGCAACGGTGGCAGTAGAATGCCTTGCTTGGGGTGAGATGATTAAAAAAAAGAAAGAAAGAAAGAAAAGTATCAATCTACCGCTTCTCCCCCAGCTATGGATTAATTACTAAGATTGCATCAGTAAAAACATTATTATCTCCAAAAAAACATTATTATCTCCAAAAAACATACCCATCTCCAAAAAACATTATTATCTCCAAAAAAACATTATTATATAAAAAAACATTATTATCTCCAAAAAACATACTTATCTCAAAAAAACATTATTATCTCCAAAAAACATACTTATCTCCAAAAAAACATTATTATCTCCAAAAACATACTTATCTCCAAAAAAACATTATTATCTCCAAAAAACATACTTATCTCAACATTCAATATCTCCAAAACATACTTATCTCCAAAAACATACTTATCTCCAAAAAAACATTATTATCTCAAAAACATACTTATCTCCAAAAAAACATTATTATCTCCAAAATATACTTATCTCCAAAAAAACATTATTATCTCCAAAAAACATACTTATCTCAACAGTAATTATTATCTCCAAAAACATACTTATCTCCAAAAAAACATTATTATCTCCAAAAAACATACTTATCTCCAAAAAACATTATTATCTCCAAAAACATGCTTATCTCAAAAAACATTATCTCCAAAAAGCATATCTCCAAAAAAACATTATTATCTCCAAAAAGCATACTTATCTCCAAAAAAACATTATTATCTCAAAAAACATACTTATCTCCAAAAAAACATTATTATCTCAAAAAACATACTTATCTCCAAAAAAACATTATTATTAAAAAACATACTTATCTCCAAAAAAACATTATTATCTCCAAAAAACATACTTATCTCAAAAAAACATTATTATCTCCAAAAAACATACTTATCTCCAAAAAAACATTAATATCTCCAAAAAACATACTTATCTCCAAAAAAACATTATTATCTCAAAAACATACTTATACCTCCAAAAAAAAACATACTTATCTCCAAAAAACATTATTATCTCCAAAAAAAACATACTGCCAAAAAAACATTATTATCTCCAAAAAACACACTTATCTCAAAAAAACATTATTATCTCAAAACATACTTATCTCCAAAAACATTATTATCTCAAAAAACATATTATCTCCAAAAAAAACATTATTATCTCAAAAAACATACTATCTCCAAAAAAACATTATTATCTCCAAAAAAACATTATTATCTCCAAAAAAACATTATTATCTCCCAAAAACATACTTATCTCCAAAAAACATTATTATCTCCAAAAAACATACTTATCTCAAAAAAACATACTTATCTCCAAAACATTATTATCTCCAAAAAAACATTATTATCTCCAAAAAACATTATTATCTCAAAAAACATACTTATCTCCAAAAAAACATTATTATCTCCAAAAAACATACTTATCTCCAAAAAACATTATTATCTCCAAAAAATATACTTATCTCGAAAACTGTTAATATCTCCAAAAAACATACTTATCTCAAAAAACGTATACATACTCCAAAAAAACATTATTATCTCAAAATTGTATATCCAAAAAAGCATACTTATCTCCAAAAAAACATACTTATCTCCAAAAAAACAGTAACTATCTCAAAACATGCCCTTCCAAAAAACTTGGTATTATCTCAAAAAACATACTTATCTCCAAAAAAACATTATTATCTCCAAAAGACATATATCTCCAAAAAAACATTATTATCTCCAAAAAACATACTTATCTCAAAAAACATTATTATCTCCAAAACATACTTATCTCCAAAAAAACAGTATTATCTCCAAAACATACTTATCTCAAAAAAACATTATTATCTCAAAAACATACTTATCTCCAAAAAAACATTATTATCTCAAAAAACATATGCCCTCTCCAAAAAAACATACTTATCCCAAAAAAACATTATTATCTCCAAAAAACATGTATCTCCAAAACATTATTATCTCAAAAACATATATCTCCAAAAAAACATTATTATCTCCAAAAAACATACTTATCTCCAAAAAACATTATTATCTCCAAAACACTCTTATCTCCAAAAAAACATTATTATCTCCAAAACATACTATCTCCCAAAAAACATTATTATCTCCAAAAAACATACTTATCTCCAAAAAAACATTATTATCTCCAAAACATACTTACTATCTCAAAAAAAAACATACTTATCTCCAAAAAAAACATTATTATCTCCAAAAAACATACTTATCTCAAAAAACATTAGTATCTCCAAAAACATACTTATCTCAAAAAAAACATTATCTCCAAAAAACATACTTATCTCCAAAAAAACATTATTATCTCCAAAAAACGCCTCCTCAAAAACAGTATATCTCAAAAAACATACTTATCTCAAAAAAACATTATTATCTCCAAAAAAACATACTTATCTCAAAAAACATTATCTCCAAAACATACTTATCTCCAAAAAAACATACTTATCTCCAAAACATTATTATCTCAAAAAACATACTTATCTCCAAAAAAAACATTATTATCTCCAAAACATACTTATCTCAAAAAACATTATTATCTCCAAAAAACATACTTATCTCCAAAAAACATTATTATCTCCAAAAAACATACTTTTATCTCCAAAAAACATTATTATCTCAAAAAACATACTTATCTCAAAAAAGACAACAATGTCTCCAAAAAACATACCAGCATCTCCAAAACATTATTATCTCAAAAACACTTATCTCCAAAGCATTATTATCTCCAAAAAACATACTTATCTCTCCAAAAAACACTTCTTAATATCCCAAAACATACTTATCTCAAAAAAACATTATTATCTCAAGAAACATACTTATCTCCAAAAAACATTATTATCTCCAAAACATACTTATCTCAAAAAAACATTATTATCTCAAAAAACATGCATATCTCAAAAAAACATTGTATCTCCAAAAAATAACCTCCTCCAAAAAACATTATCTCCAAAAAACATACTTATCTCCAAAAAACATTATTATCTCCTAAAAAACATACTTATCTCCAAAAACATTATTATCTCCAAAAACATACTTATCTCCAAAAAACATTATTATCTCCAAAAAACATACTTATCTCCAAAAAACATTATTATCTCCAAAAAACATACTTATCTCCAAAAAAACATTATTATCTCCAAAAAACATACTTATCTCCAAAAAACATTATTATCTCCAAAAAACATACTTATCTCCAAAAAACATTATTATCTCCAAAAAACATACTTATCTCCAAAAAAACATTATTATCTCCAAAAAACATACTTATCTCCAAAAAAACATTATTATCTCCAAAAAACATACTTATCTCCAAAAAACATTATTATCTCCAAAAAACATACTTATCTCCAAAAAACATTATTATCTCCAAAAAACATACTTATCTCCAAAAAATCACTTATTATCTCCAAAAAAACATACTTATCTCCAAAAAACATTATTATCTCCAAAAAACATACTTATCTCCAAAAAAACATTATTATCTTCCAAAAACATACTTATCTCCAAAAAACATTATTATCTCCAAAAAACATACTTATCCAAAAACATTATTATCTCCAAAAAACATACTTATCTCCAAAAAACATTATTATCTCCAAAAAACATACTTATCTCCAAAAAAACATTATTATCTCCAAAAAATAAAATAAAATTGCATACAAAATATCCAGATTTCGGCATTAAATAACCTACAGAGGTTGAAATGCCACTAAACAAAATTATTATGTAAGCAATTATTAATTAAGCAATTATTATTCCTTAATGTGAGTGACAAGTAAAGTCTGTAAATTGTTTGTTGAGCCAAGATAACTCAATATTATCAGAGATTTGTCGACTGTTACATGTGGACCATTTCAACTTGTGAAACCACTGATATATCGGAAAATACTTGGCGCCTCTCTCTCTCTCTCTCTCTTTCAAATGGCTATAATTTATCTGAAGCGTTATAAATTCTGAAAAATACTGCAAAAGTCATACCTTGTCAAGTTCTATGACAGTTTTCGGGTTTCCTCTCTGTTTCGGCTTTGTGTGCATCGAAGAAACAAGAAGAAGCAGAAAGAAAAGGTGTGTAGAGGGAGGGGGTGACGCCCCAAATTATTTAAAGAAAATGCTGGACAATTTCACGAATGAACTATTTGATTACTTTTTATAAACCTTCCAATATTTTTTGTGATACCTCGTAAATATATTATGATGTGATGGTAAACAAACCCTCAGATGAGAAACCTCGATTCTTACTAGGTGCGGCCTAGTGTCAAATATCAGCTACATTTACTAAATACTAGCAGGATAGCCCGGCGTTGCCCGGGTGTAATGAAAGCTTTAAAACTAATCCATGGTCCTGGAGCCCAGACTCTTTGGACGTTGGGACGAAAAACTAAAAAGCAATAGTTGTTTCCTGTTAAAGCGAAACCGTTGACTGAAAGAAAAATCAATGGATGTAAGTCAAATTTTGATTTCATGGTATCGATATCAAATTTTCTGCACTATTGTAAGAACTGCAACCTTGAAACTTCTGAATATCGTTTTTTATGGCTTTGTCTATGAGTGTATCAAATTTGATTAAAATTGGACCACTCCTTCTATAACCCGATTGTTTCGATTATCGATTTTCAATATTTATTGGGAGGTACCTCGACACAAAACCTAGCTAAGGACACTCGCGGACGCTTATAGTACAACTGTGTCAATTTTCAAGAAAATCGGTTCAACCGTTTCAGAGTCTACGGGTAACGGACACACACACATACACACAGACGCACACACAGAGAAAAAGTTCCATTTATAAATAAGTTAAGATTTATAACACAGTGGAGTGATAATGATTAATGAGTGATAATAATTGTGATTCTCCAAGGATCTTCACATAACCGGAATCCCAGAAGTGATTTTCGTTTTTCAATTGGTCTATCAAATTTGAGAAATATTTTACTTATTTTATGAGCTGTATTCATTTATGAGGAGTTTGATTATTATTTGATTATTTAATTAAATATTTAATTAAACATTTTTATTTATTTATTTCGGATAATCTTATGTACAATGTCATATGCGTTTTATGCAACTCAAATAATCCGAATGAGGCGCGTTCTCATCCCCGTCACTGAACCCTCCGCCTGGTGCCTTTTGACTAACCTCGCTTTCTCTCCCCTATTGAAACTTCATAAAACGTTATTTTTCTAGACCACCTCGGAAGGTGATTAAGATACTGGAAATTTCTTAATGCAATAGGAATAGATAAGTTCACCTACCGCCTGGTTCACACACCCACCCTTTTTTTTTTGGGTTTTTTTTTTTATTTTGTTTTGTTTTTTAACAAAAGTAAAAATTTATCCGTTGTGTCATGTTTAAGATTAGGTTACCAGTTTTTTCTCAAGTTATTTTTTTCTTTTTCATTTTGAGTTGCTCTTTACGTCTTGGTGACATTATCACTTTGCTTGGGGCGGTGCCTCTTACTCTGTAACCCTCTACATCGAGTGGCTCTTAAGCCTTTTACAGGATAAACATTATTGTAAAAAGTTTTTTCTTTTTTATACCAAGGTACATATTCCTGGGCAAATTCTTCTTTTTTGTTTCCAATGAGAAATTAAAGTTTGTTAATGAATGCACGTGAACAACAAAGCCTACCAGGAAATCAACATTTTAAGAGTGCAACTCAAAAGAGAATCAACGGAAAAACAAAACGGAAAATCCGTGTATTGTTTCTTGTTTCAAGTGACGTGAAAAAAGCAATTAATACTATGTAAATGAGATAAGAAGGTGATCACGAAATCTGTGATAAGTAAAAAAATGGGTTTCTCTAGAACAAAAGATTCGTTTTAATTTGTGTACTTTAAATCGGGAAGAGTACACTTCACTCCGATAGAACTTTCCGGTTTTAAATGGGTTAATCTGTGTTCTGAGGAAGTGGTTTACAAGTACCTTCTACCGATTAAATATACGCCTTCATTTTTTAAATATGCAACCGGACAAAACTACTTCTTGCAGCAAACATTATAAATAAATACTCCCTGACGAGTGGACCGGCTACAAAACTCTTCAGTTTGGATGCTAAAGGTAACATCAATTAGCCAAGTGAAAGTCTTTGTAATTTACCCCAAAATATGATCGAAAGTATTTGGGTTGAAAAAAATTACGGCGTCTTCCTTGATGAATTTAATCTTAACATCAAAAAACTAATTAGAGAAAGGAAATGATAAAAAAAAATAAATACTCATCATTATCTACATTATTCAATGAAACATATTTAATGAAGCTATGTTGCTTAAATGTGTGTGTATACACACACACATACACATTTATACACACACACACTATATATATATATATATATATATATATATATATATATATATTAATACAGGTTTCATTGAATAATATAGACAAGTTCTGTCTATTTTGTGTAAGATCCTTTCGTATGTTCTGATTAGCTTGATAGTGTTGTCATGGAAAGCCGACAAGAAATCGCAATAATTGTTGATTTTTTTTTATCATGTCTGAGCTTTCGGCTTACATAAGCCATTATCAAAGGATGAACATTTAATATACAGTGAACATAGACCATTTAAATTATTAACAGAGTGGAGTTATACAGAGAAAATTAAGCAGGTCCATTTTTTGTGTCGCACGTCGCTACAGGCCGAGAAGGAATGGTGGTAGTGGGTTTTTGGTCAATTAAGTGTATAGTGGCATGAGGGGATTGGTCTGGGGACTGCTACTACTATGGGTGTAGGGGATAAGTATAATTATAAGTTTAATTTTCTCGTATAACTCCACTCTGTTAATTATTTAATTGTTCTATGTTCACTGAACATTAAATGTTCATCCTTTGATAATGGCTTATGTAAGCCGAAAGCTCAGACCTGATAAAAAAATCAACAATTATTGCGATTTCTTGTCGTCTTTCCATGACAACACTATCAAGCTAATCAGATCATAAGAAAAGGATCTTACACAAAATAATTAGACAGAACTTGTCTATATTATTCAATGAAACCTGTATTAATGAAAAAATGCTGCCAAAATGCACACAACATATATATATATATATATATATATATATATATATATATATATATATATATAGTTTCATCTGCAGACGGTCCTGTTTCGCTGTATCACACATAGTTCACCAGTACGGTTAGACATGCGATTACCAGGATTGAAATCCGACAGATTTCACATCAATCGGCGATTCCACCTCTAAGCTCTCAGCACACAGTGGAGGAAGAGAGATTTTAACGTGTTATATACACAATATAAACACACGCCAGTAGACGAGAGTGTTCAAATTCATTACTGAATGAACAATGCGTAGATCCGTGAGTAGCTACTGTTTTAAAGTCTACCATTTCTCCATAGTGCTCAATTGGCGAGCGATATATATATATATATATATATATATATATATATATATATATCTTAAAACTTTCTTTGTGGCTATGTGTGGTAAATGTATAAGATAATTTTGGAAATTACAATTTTGATATGTTTCGCCTGATGATTCAGCTTAATCAGTAAAATAATTTTACTTCCACAACATCTAAATTAACCAGACAAAAGGTGATTCTCTTTAAGTATTGCATCGTTAAATTAAATTACATTTTAATTCATTTCAATTCGGTTTTTAGTTTTAGCATTTTAAAGACTTACGTATCTGCCACTGTTTCAGGATTAATTTAAGCGATAAAATGAAATAGATTCAACGGCGAAAATTATCAATGTAATACGTCAAATTGTGATATATATATATATATATATATATATATATATATATATATATATATATATTCCTTCAGAGTGTCATCCAAACTTTAAACACACACACACACACACACACATATATATATATATATTCATATACGTAAAGTAAATATGGTATTACATTTCAAAATGTTCATTGCTTATATGCTCACAATGTGTGTTAATTGATAACAAAATTGATAAAAACATACACAAAAAGTAAGTAGACGAAATAAGCTACAACATACATTTATGCACATATATAAAAAATTATTCAAGATGTTTAAATGTTAGCGTCTTTTCCCCCTCTGGATGCGTATTTAGTTACATCAACGAAAAACATCAACGAAAAACATCACTTTAGTCCTATGAAGTCCTAAAGAACAAAACGTGTCAAACAAAAAATTTAAAATTGGCCATTATTTTCCTCATATATATATATATATATATTTTTTTTTTTTTATAAGCGTTTCACCCCGAGCAAGGCATGTCACTACCACTACTGCGCAGGGGGCTACGTAGAGTGGAGAAAGGATGATTAAATATAGGAAATGTCAGAGGGTGGGTGATGGGCGGGTAGGGATACCGAGAATGAGGGTTGGGTAGATGAGAGTGTTGTGAGAATAGTTGGGAGTTAGTGTGATAGGAGGTGTCTATTGACCCTACATTTAAACACCTGGAGATTGTAACTGTCGGGAAAGCAGACTTGTGGAAGGGAGTTCCACAGGCGGGAAGCGCGAGAAAAGAAGCTGTTGGAGTAGAATTTACGGTTACATCTTATTTGTTTAACTGTAAAAGGGTGGGACCTAGTTGCTAATCTAGTATCTCGTGTAAATTCCTGCTTAGGCGGCACCAGTGATCTAAGCTCATCGGAGCAGAAGCCATGAAAGTACTTGTAGAAGAGGCACAGGGAAGCCACATCACGCCGGTGAGAGAGCGGCTGCAGCCGGTCTGCCAAGTCAGTATCAACCACGTTACAGATCCTCCTTTGTATTTTGTCAAGAAGCCCAAGGAGAGCAGCAGGGGCACCCGACCAAATATGGCAGCAATATTCAATACACGGGCGGATGGTAGATTTGTATATGTGCAGAATAGATTCAGGTGGGAAAAACTTCCGGGCCCTGCACAGGGAGCCGACTTTCATAGCAGCAGATTTGGCAATGGATTCAATATAGTCATATATATATATATATATATGTGTGTGTGTGTGTGTGTGTGTGTGTGTGTGTGTGTGTGTGTGTGTGTGTGTGTGTATTATATATATATAATATATATTATATACTTTAGAATATGCACAAACTACAATCTACTACAAAGTGTACATTTTTGTTTCAACATTGAAAGAACCATGTCTCATCAGGTAGTAAAAGTCAGGTAGGAAAATAACGTTTACTACCTGATGAGACATTGTCGTTTCAATGTCGAAACAAAATGTACACTTTTGTAGTAGATTGTAGTTTGAACATGTTCTAAACTATAATTTATAATGAATATTCATTGCACTATTTCTATATTGAGCACTGTTTTAAATTAATGTTTTGAACGTTGTCAATATTTTCTTCGTTCCTTATTCATTTGGATATATATATATATATATATATATATATATATACACGTGTGTGTGTGTGTGTGTGTGTCTGTGTGTGTGTGTGCATTTGGGCAGCATCCTTCCTTTTAAATACTTTTCATTAAATACGACCGACAAGGAAGATTCAATTAAGTTTTATTCATTTTTTCCAGAATCCTAACATTTTTTCGAGTTCAGGAATATAAAGAATTATGGATAATTTGTTTGTCCCAAGCACTTTCGGCCACTTCTATGTTCATTTTCTGAGGTGCTTTTATTTCTGGTGTGGTTATTTCTCCTCATATTTTGGCTGCTAGGTAGTAATTTATTTTTGCGTTGTTTTTTAAAAAGGCGCATTTGTTAATAGTGGAAATGGGAAGTTCAAAGTTTTCTTCAAAATAGGAAGATGCTCACGCGAATTCCAGTTGCGCGCAGACTGTGTGGGCTTGGAATGAACGCTGTAGTGGCAATGATGATGCAGCCGCCTTCGGGCCTCCACTCCTGGTTTTGGATTTACATCTACAGCCTTTTCGGTGTTTGGATATGACTGCAAGGCAGCGAAGATTTCAAATTTATTTCAACAACTTCTGCGCACGCACGCACACACACACACACACACACACACACACACATATATATATATATATATATATATATATATATATTGTAACTAAGTTGTTGAACTCGTAGGTTTTTTAACCTTTTGTTCATGCATTTACTTTTATAAAGAGTGCTCGATACAAATGTAGAGCGTTATACTATATATATATATATATATAAAAAATTGTGTATTTGGACAGTTATGCCTCTTTTACACTAGTTTCAATAAAGACGACTGACTGTGATTTAATTTTTTGTGTTTGTATAATAGTTTATATGTACACTGTATGTCCAGAAAAGAAAACACTTATACAAGCACAAGCAAAATTAAATAAAAAGTTTAATCACAATCCCTTTGTCAGTCGTCTTTAATGAAGCACACACACAATATATCTTCTACATGTTATAAACACGTGACTGGTAGCACAGAAGAATAAGCCAACCAAATGTACTGCGTTAAGACGAAAGGAAAAGATAACAAAAATTGTAAATATATTTTTTTGTATTCCCGATACAGCGGATGCGCGTGGAATGTCTCTTAATATAGGCGATGGAAATGGCTTTGAAAAGAGTGTCGCATTAAGAAGAAACTGATGATTTTGAAATAGGAACGTCACCGGACATTAAAAATCAATGGCATAAAAAGAGATGATAAAAGTTTCCGTTTTATATTCTTGCAAGTCTACTGACACCCAGGGATGACCGTTAGGTAAAGCGGCTGAAATATTTTCATGTGAAATAGGCTCTGGGTGAATAGATGAATAATAGTCAGTCAGTTAAATGCCATACGTGAAACCCGCTTGGGCGATCATGTCTCGACTGACTGGGCAGAAGATTATCTCGCATAAGGTTGCCATTGCTTTCTGCGGTAGACTGGTTGCCAGCCAAGGCTATAGAATCCAATCTGTCCTGTTATTTAACCCATAACTGGAAGGAAGAGACGGACTAATACCTTTCCCAAGGGTATTTGCGCGTAAGTGAATGCAATTTTTTTTTTAATCATTTCACCCCGAGCAAGGCGGAAACGCCACTGATGTGCAGGGGGCTACATAAATGTAAAAAGATTAATTAGAAACGAATGAGGAGTACAAACTAGTTAGAAAGGAACGATAGAAAGCTGAGAAAGCAGGCGCGATGACAGATACCTAGGTAGAGAGAAAGGGAAGGTTATACAGGGGTGGGGAGAGAGCTAGAGTCCAGTGGTTAGTAGATGAGTATTAACTTTGCATTTAAATTTCTGGAGGTTGTAGCCATCAGGAAAGCAAGAATACGGGAGCGAGTTCCACAGGCGGGAAGTGCGAGAGAAGACGTGGAGAACCATGATCACCTACGTCCTGAAGGGACAGGGCACATCGAAGAAGGAGAAGATATTTCAAAATCATCTTCCATGTTAGCCTTTGCCCGTTTTCCCACCTTCGTCAATCTTCTCTAACTCAACTAAAGAACGCCATCTTTCAGCTTTAAATGATAATGAAAGGCAAAGTTTATCGCCTCAAAATAAGAAGCAAATTGGAATCTACCATGTTTAAAGCTGCCTGTTCTAAATATCAACAGAGAAAAAGTTATTTTATTTTATATTGCCATTCGCCCTCCCCAAGATAACGGCCAGACCCAGACGCCTGGCAGGCCAAGAATTACCTTTGGGATTTACGCTTATCATATAAGTAACTTGGGGTGGGGGGCCATAAATATCTCGCTAAAAGTAAAAGCTTACTGCCAAATCACCTGGATAGGTTAATAACGGAACTCTAAAACTAGGGAATATCACTATGAAAGGTTAGTTTATATTTATGTCAGAAGTACTGCTGATTTTACAAGGGTTTTGCAGTTACTGACTGCTTTCTGAATTTTCGGTTTTATTGGGTGTATCTTACGATAGATCACAGCTAAATGTATTCTTCCTCTAAGTGACAACTTCTTTCAGGTTAACATCTTGTCGACAACAATAAAAGAACCAGTGGTTCGTCATTAAACACGAAATTGTGTTTAATGAGAAATAAATAAATAGCTTGAAAGAAAGAAAGAAAGAAAGAAAGAGCTGAAAGGAAGAAAGAGTTAAAAAGCGAGAAAGAAAGAAAGAAATAAAGAAAGAAAGAAGAGTTAAAAAGCGAGAGAGAAAGAAAGAAAGAACTGAAAGGCAAGAAAGAAAGAAGAGCTGAAAGGCGAGAAAAAGAAAGAAAGAAAGAAAGAAAGAAAGAAAGAAAAAGGAATTAAAAGAAAGAAAGAAAGAAAGAAAGATGAAAAAAGTGAGGGAAGATTTAAAGAATTGCCAGAAACATAATTCAGACACTTACTAGGGACCCCCTATGCGCAAATAATCTTGGGAAATGTATTAATCCATCTCTGCTCCCTCCAGCTATGGGTTGAATAGCAGGACAGACTGGGTTCTATAACTTTGGTTGGCTAGCAGTCTACCGCAGAAAGAAATGGCAACCGACTGTGTGGAAATCTTCTCCTTTGTCAGTCATGTCTCTTTCGAGACATGATCGCCCAATCGTGTATCACGCATGGCACTTAACTGATTGACTAGAGTGGATATCAAGCGGCTAATATATCTGTTCTCTCGTTGCATAAGTGGCAGAAGGCCGTAGATCTGACCAGATCATTTTTATGCCTTCCCTTATAGACGCCGTCTAATTAGAGTCAGGGTTTATACGATGATTTAAATTCACCAGTGCTGTACCTTCTAGCGTCATTGATCACGCAGTGAGTGTCCTTTTGCCAGACTTGGCTTAGTCAGTAATTCTTTTGACACTATTATTAAGTCTGAAACTGTGCCGGAAATTGCTCATTCAGTTGTTCACTGACTTCTAACAGCACAAATTGGAACCCAATTTCGTTTGATTCACTTCCCCTTTTATATTTCATTCTTTTTATTATTTAATTCATTTCTTTTTATCCTGCTGTCAGGTTTTTGGTATTTCTTTAAGATTTCCCTAACCTTTCCATCTGCATTTCCATTTCAGATACCTCGTGGGTATCTCATTGTTTGTGAACAGAAATAGAAATATCTAGATTTTAATGGCACTATTCGTACAAATTGTCTCTCTCTCTCTCTCTCTCTCTCTCTCTCTCTCTCTCTCTCTTTGTGCGTGCATTTAATGCTTTTGTCTCTCTCTCTATCTGAATAGAACAATATATAATGTTTGTCAGTTCCACTGTACTATATCAAACACATAATTCTGCTTGGTTTAGTAATAAAAATATCTGATTAAATATGAATTAATTCTCTAAAAATTGCTTTGTTTATGTTTCGGATACAAAACTGAGCAGATATGGGCTTTCGAAATAAATAAGTTAGGGTGCAAGCGTGCTTTTTTTAAAAAGACAAAATAGAGCCTTGTTGAACCGTGACGCTTTTCGTAGCCGAGTGGTCAAAGCACACCGAACATAACCGTCGGGTAGGCAGGTTTGCTCACCGCTGGAAAACAAATAATTTTTAAGATTACATAAATTCACAGGGTGGCAGTCATAATACACATTGTTAAAAATAAAACTATATATATATATATATATATATATATATATATATATATATATATATATATATATATATATATATGAATGAAATCCTATAGCATAATGAACAAATAGTGATATTTTATGTGGTGCAGTGGATATCGAACTCGGAACGACAAATCGGGGTGACGAGTTCGAATTCCAGTTGAATTTCTTGTGTTCACTTACACACAAATATCTTTGGGAAAGGTATTCATCCGTCTCTTTCCTCTAGTTATGGGTTAAATAATAGGACAGGTTGGGTTTTATAGCCTTGGCTGGCAACAAGTCTACCGCAAAAAGCAATGGCAACCTACAGCGAGATAATCTTCTGCCCAGTAAATCATGTCTCTTTCGAGACATGATCGCCTAAATCGTGTATCACGTATGGCACTTAACTGACTATTATTCCTCCATGATTATCATATTGCTGCCACTTATGGTCTGGTGCCCCTGTTATTTAACTTGAGATCCTAGATAAAATCCAAAATTGAATCAGCAATATTAGTGGTTCTGATCTGGTAGCTTGGCTTCATTCACTTTCCGTTGCGTCTCTGGACCTTTTTTATAGATACTTTCATGGTAATTGTTCGAGTGAGCCTTTCTCTTTCGTACCTAGACTTTTTGAATTTGGATGTGCGATGTGGTGCAGTGGATATCGACTTGGAACAAGGACTCGGTAGAGCCGAGTTCGAATTCCAGTTAAATTCCTTGCATTACAAGTATCATTGGGAAATGTATTAATCCGTCTCTTCCCTCCAGTTATGGGTTAAATAACAGGACAGATTGGGTTCTGTAGCCTTGGCTGGCAACCAGTCTACCGCAGAAAGTAATGGCAACCTACTGCGTAATAATCTTCTGCCCGGTCAGTCATGTCTCTTTCGAGACATGATCGCCTAAGCGTGTATCACGTATGGCACTTAACTGACTGACTCAATGCGCGTTGGGGGTGCAATGGGTATAGACTCGAAACGAGAAATCGGAGTGCCGAGATCAAATCCCAGTTGAATTCGTTGCATTCACTTACGCGCAAATACCCTTGGGAAAGATATTCATTCCAGTCTCTTCCCTCCATCTATGGGTCAAATAATAGAACAGATTGGGTTTTATAACCTTGGTAGGCAACCATTCTACTGCAGAATCTAATGACAACCTACTATGGGAAAATCCTCTGCCCAGTCAGTAATGTCTGTTTCGAGACATGATCGCCAAAGCGTGTATCACGTATGGCACTTAACTAACTCGACTGGTGTCGAGATCTCATCAATTTACAATTGAGCTGTCTGGATATAACCATAAATTCTAAGCTAACAGTTTCTTTTCTCACACTTCTCACTTGTGGAACTCCCTTCCGACTCTATGCTTTCCAGTAAACTTTAATCTACAAAAATTTAAATACAATGTCAATTGCTATGCACTGTCTTCCTGATCACGTTTTTTTCTCTTTCTGCTCATTATTATTGTTTCTGTTCCAAATTCTTCCACATCCGGGGGTAACCCCCTTGTGTTTACTGGCTTTATTGCCTTGCTAAGGGGGTGGGGGTTACCCATTAAAAAATAAATAAATAAAAGAGGAACATGTTCAATTTCTAAACGTTTCTCATTTTTCGGATTTCCTATTTATATACATATATATTATTATTATGGACTCTCCCGTCGATTACGACATATGAGCGCCTAACTCAGTTTAATGTGGTGAAGGCTTGTGTAGCACCATCCACACTTTTTGGAACTGCTGATAACAAACAATTGGTACAGACCTCAGTTATTTAACCCATAACTGGAGGGAAGAAACGGATTAATACCTTTCCCAAGGGTACCAGTGCGTAAGTGAATGCGAAGTGTTCGGCTGGAATTGGAACTTGGCTCACCGATTTTCCCTTCCGAGCCGATATCTACACTACACTACAACGCACATCCCTCAATAACGCTTAGAGCACCCAGTATTCCCAAGCGGTCACCCATCTATTGCTTAACTTTGGTGATCGAGCAAGAACCGGTGTATTCAACGTGATATGATCGTAAGTAATATATATATATATACATGTGTGTGTGTGTGTGTGTGTGTGTGTGTGTGTGTGTGTGTTCTTCAAGAATTAATGGTTTTATATTTAATTACATTTTTTCTTCAAATTTTATTGTCGTGTATACGGGTATTTGAAATAAACGTATTATATATATATATATATATATATATATATATATATATATAGTTAATGATGCCAAGTCCGTAAACAGAGAGAATAATCCAAAAAGATATATTTAATATGAAATATTAAGAGATAGAACTGTATAGCGAGCTCAGTGAATATTATCTAGAGTAATATGATACACGTAAATGACAACTCAACACATCATCTAAAGTGGTTATAAAGTATAATTTATTTCGATGGGTGTATAAACCCATCTCTTCGGACCAGGATTATTATTTGGCTTCTAACCAAATGAAATCCTGGTTTTATTATCCCGGCTTCTGCTCCGACGACCTTCTTTCCCTGGTGCCCCGACCGCATGGATTTCCCCTTGCTACGAGGTTGGCATCAAAGACCCACCCTTTTACCGTCGAAATAGTCAAATGTAACCTCAGTTTCTTCTCTCACGCTTCTCGCCCGTGGAAATGCCCTCCATAAATTTGTTTCCCTGATAGCTACAATCTCCAAAATTTTAAGTACAACCTCTCTTGCCATCTTCTATCTTCATGATTCCCAACCTTCTCTGGTAAATTGTTCCTGCTTTCGTTTTCTTCCCTTTTCTCTCACTATAACCCCCTGCGCACCAGGGGTGGTACTGCCTTGCTTGGGGTGAAACGATTATATATGCATAAAAAAGAAATTAATAAAAGCATCCTTCTCCGAGCAAGACTTGCATGTGTAGCTATTTATTGGAAGAAGTAGAATAGTAGGACAACTTACAATAAATACCATCTTCATTATTTTATCCATCTATAAAGACATACACATTTTATTTTAATCATATCACTCCGAGCAAGGCGGTAACGCCACTGATGTGCAGAGGGCTACATAAGAGTGAAAAGATTGGAAAAGAGAAAGCCGGAAACCACATCCTAAACAGGGAACAAGGGCTGAGCCTCTACACCTGTTCAATAGACGTGGGTGGAGTGTGAACCGGGCGATTTGACCTGCGTTTCATCGTCTTACCCTTATATTGGCTGACACAAGGCTATAAGCGCGAGAGGTGATTTCTGATCATTATACAATAATAATGATCAGTGGAACCATGATGATAGCATTACGTCATCTCTAAGCACAAAATGAATAACTATTATTAAGCTTCACTTTGTCTGGTACAAGACCGTGAATATTGAGTACACGATGAGGATTGAATTTACTGTGCCTGTGCTAAATGAAAATTCTTTGATTAAAGTAGAAAAGTTCCAGAAAGTGAAATCAGATGAATGTTAAACTGTCGACAGATAAATTTCACGAGAATAATCTTTTCACCATTTTACGGTTTGGAAAATGAAATCGATGAGTCGAACTGAAAGTCAGGACATCTATTTTGTTTACTTATGGAATAATGCTCTTGGGAAAGGTAGGAATCTATTTCCTCTTCTACACTTCACTCCCATAAAATGACAGACCAAACCAGTGGTTCCCAAGCGGAGCGACACGCCTCATAGGTGCAGCGGAAGCGTATAGCAGGTGAGGCGAAATTGTTGAAAGACAATTTCAAAAACAGTTTCAAAAAATTCATAGGCCAAAGATAAATATGATTTCAAAATTTAAAATAGTATTTTTTTTTAAAATCATATCACCCCGAGCAAGGCGGTAACGCCACTGACGTGCAGGGGGCTACGTAAGAGTGAAAAGATTGGAAAAGAGAAAGCCGGAAACCACATCCTGAACAGGGAACACGGGATGAGCCTCTACACCTGTACAATAGACGTGGGTGGGGTGTGAACCGGGCGATAGTTTAGTCTATCTACTCCAATTATGGATTATTTTTAATTGCATGCATGAGTCCCAGTAAAAACTTATAAATAATTATTGACCGATTTTATTACTGTGATATTTCTGCATTATAGCAAGTATTAAGAATATGGTCCGCAAATTGAAGGAGTGAGTTATCAATGATAATGTTCTGGCTTTGAATCCGCGGTTATTTCCGTTTAACCCACTCTCTTTTTTTTTATTTACTTTTAAATGTACTTTTATCACAAAAGATTTGGTGAGGCGCGAGAAAATTTTGATTCCGAAAATGCGGCCCAGAAAAAATGTTTTGGGTGCACTGGGCTAGACTAAAAGAATGAGAGAACTCTACATCCAAAAATTGTAATGGAAGCAATGGGAAACTGTTATGGAGTCATCCCTTTTTTACATATATAAATGGACTCGTCTAAGGTATACAAATGAACCTGCCTACAGAGAACGAGAGTGTGTAAAACGGTGTGTAAAACAGTGAGTGTGTAAGGAAGGGCTTGGAATGCAGTGTTTGTCACAGCAGTTGAACCGCCGCTCGTTGGTCAGCAAGAATATAGACTTATTACCAGGAATTACTTCTTAGCTACAAGATTCTATATATTTGACTCCTACTAACAAGTATTCCTGAATTCTACTAACCGTGTACGGGTTGTATATATCTTGTTCAATATACTTACATTTTTCCTCTCATATCTGTTTTGTGTTTTTATTATATTGTGTGGTTTCTAACAAGAATCCACAACAGAACCCAACGCGTTATCTTTGGCAAAATGTTATGACAATAGATAAAAAGAAGGAATATGTGGAGGGCCATGATCGCCTACGTCGTGAAGTGACGCTAGTTTTTTTTTTTTTTTAATTAGAGAATTCTACGGTTTATATATGTGCATGTGTATATGTGTGTGCATTACGTGTACAGGGTGCGATGAATAAATTGTCTAAATTACGCAAAAGTAAAAATAATAGGCATCTCATATGGAAAGTGCCACACAGAGATCCGAAGGAAAATTGGCATGGCAAAGGACGCGTTCCAGAAGTTGAGTAAAGTACTATGACACAGGAAAATTTTCCTAGAAGCAAAGAAGAGAGTGCTGGATTGCTATGTGATGTCAGTTCTTCAATACGGCAGTGAATGCTGGACAATATCATCGAAGATGAGGAAAAAACTGGAAGCAGCGGAAATGTTGTTTTACAGAAGGATGCTGAGGATATCATGGACCGAATATGTGAGCAATGATGAGAAAGAATGCCAACGAAGAGAAAATTAATAGTGAACATCAGGAAGAGACAATTGAAGTTCCTGGTACATGCAATGAAGAAGGAGGGCTTGGAGAACCTGATACCAACAGGCCAGATAGAAGGAAAAGGAGACAGAGGAAGGCAGCGGATAACATATTTGGAGAGCCTGAGCAGGTGGATGACGGAACGGGGGTTGCGTGGTGTAACAGAAGAAAACATACTAAGAGCCGCCAGGGATAGGGAGACGTGGAAAGCCATGATCGCCTACGTCCTGAAAAAACAGGGCACATAGAAGAAGAAGAACCAAAATTGCACAAAAATATTTTGAAATACCAAAGAGTAAATTTATTCAATAAAATTGCCATCAGCTTTAACCACGGCTTCCAAACAACTTCGAAATCTTCTGGACATTTTGTTTGTTTAAAATGGTGAAAGCTGCTATAATTCTTACTTTCAGTTCATCTTTGGTGTTACAAAGAGTTCTGTTGGTCTCTCGCTCAACTCCGTCCCCCACACATAAGAATGATGGTGGGGGTTGTAGTCTGAGGAATTAGGTGGCCAGATGTAAAGGGTGATGAGGTCGTAGAAATTGTCTGACGGATTTGTCCTGCTTGTGTGGCATGGTAAAGAGTCCGTTAGCCATACGTAAGATCTAGCAGCCACCCTCTTGACCCTTAGCAGTACTATCTCATAAAGGCACTTTATGTAGGCCTCTGTGTTTAGTCTGAGGCCCTGTGGGAAGATGAATGGAGGCATAACGTCACCATCACTAGTGATCACTCTAAATTCCTTCGTAATCACCATTAGACCCAACCATCTCTTTCCGAATTTTCTGAATTGTCTACAGATTGACATCTAAACACTCTGAAATGTTCGTATTGGAGATTAAGGTGCAAATGCCAGGCAGTACAGCATGCCGTTTCTAAATTTCTGGCTGAGTGAATTGCGTCATGGTGCTCTTTTGCTCACAGATGGTGCCCAACTGACCCTATTATATTGCAGTCGACAAAATAAAAAATAACACGCATGAGCGAAACTAAAATATAAAATGGAGATAATTTACCCATCGCACCTTCTCTGTTCTGTGTGTGTGTGTGTGTGTGTGTGTGTGTGTGTGTGGTTTTTATGTAATGACCTACTCTTTTTTTATATGATCAGAGCTCTGTTAATGATCCTATCATCCATGAAGGACTAGTAGCCTAAGATGTCTTTAATCCATACCTAAATTTATTCTAACTGAAAATTATATTGTCTAAACAGATACTATCAGGCGTGTGTGTGTGTGTGTGTGTGTGTGTGTGTGTGTGTGTGTGTGTGTGTGTGTGTGTGTGTGTGTGTGTGTGTGTGTGTGTGTGTGTGTGTGTGTGTGTGTGTTCAAGGTCTTGGTATATCTAGTTTGCCTGAGCTATCAAATGACTTCAAGAGAATCTCTTCTCGTTGAGAGCCATGTTATACGCTAGTGTCAAATGACGTCCATGTTTCAGGTTACGTTAAGGAAGGAAGTTCTTTCGAAGAATTGTAAGTCCATTGTGTTTCATTATAAACCCGGAAGGTGAGTAGAGATATTTTAAGTGTGGGTGGGTCTCCTATGGTGTCGCGCGTGTGCTGCGGAAAATCTCTTTGTTAAAACAGGAAAATTCTAGAAAGTGCTACCAAGCGAATTTTTCACTGTCAAAAGCTTTTACCATTAGATGCGATGTCAGTTTGAGAAGAGGATCTGCAAAAATAATGAGGTTTTCACCAGTGCGATTCGTAACGCGACCTGAAGAAATAAATTCAGAGAATAATAATTAAATTCTATTTTATGTCAGTAATAACAATTTAACATTGTTTATCCAACTTTATTCGTCTGATCACAAGTCATTTTTTTTAATCATATCACCCCGAGCAAGGCGGTAACGCCACTGATGTGCAGGGGGCTACATAGGTGTGAAAAGATTGGAAAAGAGAAAACCGGAAACCGCATCCTAAACAGGAAACAAGGGATGAGCCTCTTCACCTGTTCAATAATATCTTGCAAAATGATGTTTTCCTTAATGTATGTAATTTTTTGCTGTACTAGAGTTATCTACCTTTGCACTGACAACGACAGTCGATAGTGTATTTGTTATTGCAACGTTGGAGGCTTACGAAACCGGGAATGGAAAAGACCAATTCCGTGAAAGAGGTACAGCAGTCAGTTAAGTGCCATACGTGATACACGCGTGGGCGATCGTGTCTCGAAAGAGACATGACTGACTGTGCAGAACATTATCCCGCAGTAGGTTGCCATTGCTTTCTGCAGTAGACTGGTTGCCAACCAAATTTGTCGTTGTTGACGGTTGCCTAAACTAGAATGACCATGAAGTTAAGAAAAGAAAATCGTGAATTAAAAATATCCTTATACCAATTTTATATTTGGTTCCATTTTATTTCCATCACAAATATTAAACAAATTATTTCAACTCGCAATAAAGATTTTGCAAAATTCATGCATTTTATTTTCAGCCATTCTTCTATGATTGCATTAAACCTGAGTGAGTTACCGGTTTTCTACAATGCATCCGATGCTTCCACTCCTTCTGCATATCTTTTATGAATGAGGGGTCTGAACGGTCCCTATATGTTCGTTCCGATCCTGCCAGCTTGACACTAATTTCAAAGTGTGCTTTGAGTCTTTGTCTTGTCAAAATCCGCAGGTTTCAAACACCGAACGGTAAAGATTTATGCGCAACAAATTTTCTTCATTTATCATTATTCCTTTAACCTGTTTTGCTTCAAACCATTTATCATTGGCAGCAAACGATTCCCGCTGCATCTGTACCGATAATATTTTCTAGCTTATAGATAATCTCAGTTTTCGGAACAGAATATTTGGGTCATTGTACCCAAATAGTTGAACATTAGTTTCAAAACGACTCTAGCACAAATTTCCCCTAAGTTGTCATTGTATTTGTTAAGGTTCTCATTGATAAATTTAAATGAGTTTTCCTGTAATTCGTATGGCTCGTGGCCTTTAGCCGTCTTGGGATTGCAGATATTGTACCAATTCTGTTTTTTGTTTTTTATTTTTTTGTTTTTTGTTATTTTTTTGTCTTTTTCGTTTTTGCTATTTTTGTTTGTTTGTTTTTTTTTGGGGGGGGGTTCGTTTGTTTGTTTTTGTGGGGGGTCTTTTTTGTTTTTGTTTCTTTGTTTGTTTTGGTTTTTTAACTATTTTGACCACTTTTCCTTGAGATGTTCTGAATATCTTGTACTTCCTTTCTAGCCTTGACTTAAAGGCCTAGTAGGCCTAAAGTTCTTAACTATGTGAGGAGGTACCGGAAATACATATATGAGCTCTACTAGGTTTGTGTATTCGCTAGAACTAAGCATCAACATCTGCTAATATCGCTGGTTCTGCTGCTGCTGCTGCTGCTGCTGCTGCTGACGATGATGATGATGATGATGATAATGTTCGCTACTATTCTTTTTAGATCATTGAACAATAAATAATATAGTTTAGAAATCGCCCCCAAAATATATTTAATTCTACGTTTTTGCTTATTTGCTATTCACACACACACACACACACACACACACACACACACATATATATATATATATATATATGTATGTATGTATGTATGTATGCATACGTATGCATATAGCTAAACAAAAATGTTATACCACAGAATGTATATATGGCTTTGAAACCATGTATGTATACATTATCGATATAAAAATAATTGCGTCTTGTTGATTGGCACAATGGCAATATATATATATATATATATATATATATATATATATATATATATATATATAAACACAAACACACACACACATATATATATATTATAAGCAATAATCATCGAATCAAACAAAGCCTTTCCCTTTTTGCATCGTTTTACCCTCTCTCTTTCACACACACACTCTCTCTCTTCCTTCCCAATCTCTCTCTCTCTCTCTCTCTCTCTCTCAATCTCTCTCTAACACACACATACTCTCACGCACGAAAATATTATCTCCGATTTTGACCCTACAAACAGAACCAACAATGCCAAATACGACAATAAGACCAACACTGACAGCCCCAATAACAATATAATATCAATACTATTAATAATAATCCTAATATCAACACTACTAATAATAGTCAAATAGTTCCAAAGACAAAAAAGCAATGTTACTAATAACCTCTTCGCAATTTTCCCGCACCTTTTCAGTGTTTGCCAAAATGTCCGACCAATGTTTTTTTCGTACCTATGGCCCTGGGCCAATATCCTTAAATGGTTGATGGTAGATTGATGATGTGACCAATCGATCTTTTCTTTCGCTTTCCTTTTCCTTTTTATTCAATCAGGGCCCCAATGGTTAGAGCAACAATTGCTTTATATAAAGAGGGGCCCGCCTTAAAGCAATGGTTAACAAGATTATTACAGCTGAAAAATAAGTTGGTTGCTGCCTAGGCTCACCCACGGAATCTAAAAATGTATATGTGAATGATGCAATTTTCGAAATTCGAAATTCTGTAATGTAATCGATCCCGATTCGGCAGCTCAGATGCAGTCACTTTCTCACCGGCACAATGTGGCTTCCCTGTGTCTCTTCTACAAATACATTCATAGCTTCTACTGCGATGAACTTAGCTCCCTGGTGCCCCCTATACATGAATTTACTCGAGCCATAAGATTAACAACTAGGTCGCACATTTTCACTGTGAAATCAATAAAATGTAAACACAACTTCTACTCTACAGCTTCTTTTCTCGCACTTCCCGCCTGTGGAATTCCCTTCCGTTTACTTGCTTCCCCGACAGCTACAATATCCAAGAATTTAAATCTAAAGTCAATAGTCATCTCCTATCTAACAAACCTGCATCCTTTCTCTCATGCTCCCTTCTCCGTCCACTCTACTCTCATCAGTATTGTCATCCTTCTCTTACCCACTTCCTGACAACCCCTATAACCTGTCACTCTTTCTCAAACTTTTCCTCCTATGTAACCCCCTGAACAACAGTGGCACTAAAATGCCTTGCTTGGGGTGATATGATAATAAAAAAAAATTGCTTACTTCTTACAAATATTTTCTGTATTTTTTGTCATGGTTTATTTAACGATTAGAATAAATAAAAGTTGTCAAGCTTTTGTTTGATAAATTCTACCCGTGATATGAATCTTTCCTGTGATATGAATTCTGCCTATGATATAACAAATTGGGGCACCCGTGATGTAAATAATAATAATCTTAATAATGAAGGTGAAAATACCATGTCATAAATAATTTTAAAAAATGTGATTGGAACAAATTGTAACCCTTAATTAAAAGAGGAATGTATTCAACTCATAATTATACTAAACATGACAAAGATATTGAGGAAGGTCCTGGCTTGTTGAGATGACTTGGTATTTTTTTTTTTTTAATCATATCACCCCGAGCAAGGCAATAATGCCACTGATGTGCAGGGGGCTACATAGGAGTGAAAAGATCAGAAAAGAGAAAACCGGAAACCGCATCCTAAACAGGAAACAAAGGATGAGCCTCTTCACCTGTTCAATAGACGTGGGTGGAGTGTGAACCGGGCGATACTTGCATCGACTTTCATTTATCTTCGTTTTTTAAATATCATTTATTCCATCTATATCACCTAGATAATCTCTGTATACCGAATCGTGACACCCTGGATAAACAATCCCATTACTGTTGACGGCCACGATGCTAATAATAAGCATTATGTGTGTTGTGGTGTAATGGATGTCGGCTGGGAATGAGAAATTAGAGAGCCGAGTTCGAATTCCAGTCAAATTCATTTCATTCACTTACGCACAAATACCCTTGGGAAAGTTACTAATCCTTCTCTTCTACCTCCAGCTATGGGTCGAATAGCAGGACAGATTCGGTTCTATTGCCTTGGTTAACGCTGTGGCGAAATCTTCGTCACCAAGTTGTTGTTGTTGTTGTTGTGGCCTTGTTAGGGCCCGTAAGTAAGACACGGAAACAAGAAGGTAGGTTCAAACAGTGTATTAGAATAACAGAACTTATATACAATAAATGTTAGTAATCAGAAAAATAGAAATTTAAGTCCGAACGGTATAGTTACGCTGCGTCTTGACTGTCTTACGACTGCCTCACAGGTGCGTCCCAGAAAGTCACGCAGGTAGCATTGTATTGACGGAGTAAGTGTCCATTCCTATAGATCGGGCACCATGACAGTTAGAATGAAATTCATTTAATATCCGCTTTTGTAACATGATAGGTATAACTACTTTTTGTGCTAACATATATATTCCGTCACATAGTGAGTAAACATTCAAGGCTGGATTTCGTTCTAAAAATTTGTATATCTTTTTAACTTTGTTTAGTCGTTTTTACGGGGGATGCTGTTTTTTGGGGGTCGGTTGGTATTCCATCCTTAAATCGTAATTTAATAGGATGGTACCATAATGTTGTAATCTGTTGGCTGTATGCGTGGTAATTCTTTTTTTTTTTTTTTCGAACCAAAAATTGATAATAGAGGCCTGTGTAAAGCAAAACTCCTTCCCTGTATAAATTTACAAAATTTTCTTTTACCGAAAATATTATTGCTAACGCTTCTTTCGATCTCGCTGTTTATTTTTTCATGTCGGTAATAATGAACACGAGTCGCGTGCGACGGCTTTTATGTTACCGTCATCATCTTTAGGTAGAATTACCGCTCCTCTACCATAGTCACTAGCATCTGAAGCCAATACGATTTCTGCATTGGATCGTAGTGTGCTAATGATACGTCTGATACCTATTTTCTTCATTCATTCAAATGCCTTTTGATAATTATCAAGTTCAGTTCTACTTTATATATTATTTTTAGCAAATTGTTTAGTAGAGCTCTCCAATTCTGCTTATTAGGTATGCAGAGTTGATAATAATTTGCTAGTCTTAGAAATGCTTGTAGCTTAATAACGATTGTTAACTACACTAGCTTTCAACGTATTTGTTTGACAACCATTTTTTCAATGATTTGTCCTAGATACTTGATTTTAGATAAAAACTTTTCGCCCTTTTCTTCACTGTGTTTGAACCCATACTCTCGTTTTGGGGGGGATTATTTACACATAAGCGTCAGTTTTTACACACTTGTTACGAAATGAAATAGTGCAAGTCATTTCACCAATAACAAATAATTTCTCACCCGACATACCACGTGTTATTTTCGAAGTTCGTTTTTATATAGGTTTTACGTTTGCTTTCCAATTGGCTTCGTTGATATCCCTACCAGTCTCCAGTTGCATTCGATTTCCTTCATATCGCGTCTCAGATTTGGGATTCTCTGACAATCGTCCGATATTTCTTGTAGTGTTAGTTTTTTTTTTTTATTCTTTTCCAGTTTTGTTAGGATTCTAACATTATTTCTACGTTTTTGCCGTTAACCCTTGAAGGAAAATTAATCCTTTAAACCTACCCAGAGTTGACTCGTTTATTTGTGTTTTTCACATTCCTTGTCTTGGCAGACCGGCTGCAGCCGCTCTCACACCGGCGTGATGTAGCTTCCCTGTGCCTCTTCTACAAGTATTTTCATGGCTTCT
Organism: Ascarosepion bandense; assembly: GCA_037127315.1. NCBI lineage: Eukaryota > Metazoa > Mollusca > Cephalopoda > Sepiida > Sepiidae > Ascarosepion > Ascarosepion bandense. Next base: position 1,116,738 of record JBBBDQ010001688.1, read on the forward strand.
GCTCCGATGAGCTTAGATCACTGGTGCCGCCTAAGCACGAATTTACACGAGATACTAGATTAGCAACTACAGTTAAACAAGTAAGATGTAACCGTAAATTCTACTCCAACAGCTTCTTTTCTCGCGCTTCCCGCCTGTGGAACTCCCTTCCACAAGTCTGCTTTCCCGACAGTTACAATCTCCAGGTGTTTAAATGTAGGGTCAATAGACACCTCCTATCACACTAACTCCCAACTATTCTCACAACACTCTCATCTACCCAACCCTCATTCTCGGTATCCACACCCACCTATCACCTACCCTCTGGCATTTCCTATATTTAATCAGCCTTTCTCCACTCTACGTAGCCCCCTGCACAGTAGTGGCAGTGACATGCCTTGCTCGGGGTGAAACGCTTATAAAAAAAAAAACGATAAAATCTTTGTCTTCTTTTTTCGTAAGATTCAAACACTTCCAACGAGTATTGAATAACGAACTTTTCTTAACAAAAGTCTTGTTTTGTTTTGTTTTGTTTTGTTTTTTTTTTGTTTTTTTTTCTCGTCTTCCAAGTCACCGTATTCTTCTCTGTAAAATTGTTAGTATCTTTTAAAATAATCTTAAAATGTAATTCAATCATCGGAATTGTATGTGAATTCAGCTATGACATTTGCCTCCGCGTCAAGAGTGAAAGTAGTTGGATAATTTTTCATTTTTATCTGGATTATTTCAATTAAGTTTTGTTGTTCCTGGTACTCCAACAACTTCTGTTGCTGGTGCAGTTGTATTTTTACCACTTGAGCTAATAATTTTTCTTTATCTGAGAACATCGGGTTTTATTTTGTTTATTTTTTTTCTTAACGCATAACAAAGAAAAAATAATAACCAACTTGGTTCTAATTTCTCGTCGTCAATGTTAATATGTGCGCACAGTAAAAAAAAATCTGTATTCTTCCTACTCAGTATAATTTTGAATCCTGTTATAACTCGTCACTACCGGTTATAATATCATGTCTTGATTTACTCCGCCGGTACTCTCTAACGAACACTCTATCAAAACTCACTCGGAACTCTTTGAGTTCTTTATTTGTCTTACCTAGTTCGTTTGTGTCTCCGGGGAGTGTCATTTACTCCAAAACAGTCTGTCAACAGGACTCTGCACCATGCGATTCAAGTAGGAAGATCTAGTCATGACCGTCAGACAATTTCTGCGAACACATTAACCCTTACATCTGGCTACCTAACTCCCCAAACTTCAACTCCCTTGATTATTGTGCGGGGCGTAGTTAAACAAGAGCTAAAGGCAATGGTCATAGCAGCATTCACCAACTTAAACCAGGAGACCGTTTGAAAGAGTTGCAGGAAATTCTAAAGTCGACTGGAGGTCGTGGTTAAAGCCAATGGCAATTGTATTGAATAAGTCTTTAGTATTTCAAGAGATTTTTGTATCATTTTGGTTAATATGTCTGTTAAAATGTGATGCCACTGTTATTTACATTTTTGCGTAATATAGACGATAATTTATCCATCGGACCCTCTATTGTAACTGCCAAAAATATCTCTGATTATTGTCTGGGATCTCATTCTCTCCGATTGCAGCAGCACTGGGTAATTCCATGAAATGTTTAGCATTTTCTATCTGATTGCCAAATATCTACCTACTCGCCCTCTCACTCCACTGACCTCTTGACCCGCCACAGAAATCCCGCGTCTTTTGTCCCCATCTTCGAGATTCAAAGTTACATTTACTCCGACGAAGATGTTTTCTTCTCTCCGTCGGCCGCCACCCCCTCCAACAAGAAATCTCTTCCGACTGGCGACGCATTTCTTCGTTCTACGACGTCTATAAATAGATCAACGGCTTTGTTTACCATTTCTCGGAGGCTTGGCAATAGACCTACCTACATACATACTTACATATGGACGTGTGTCTTTCTGTGTGTGTGTGTGTGTGTGTGTGTGTGTGTGTGTGTGTGTGTGTGTGTGCGATCCATGTGTTCGTGTATGAGAGGTGCTGAAAAGTTCTTTGTTCGACTAAGTTACCAGAATCAGTAATATACGTACACACATACAAACACAAAAACACTCAAGGACGCGCGCACACACACACAGACACACGAACACACACATACACACACACACATACATATAACTATATATATATATATATATATATATAGTTAATCTGAATGTGCAAATTTTAGAGTCCAGTAAATATTAAAGACTGACCATGTCAATGGAATAAAATAAAATTATTTCCGTTTCTGCCTAAAATGAGTCAACATATATTGTTTATTGTTTTTATTTGTTTACGGCTCATCAAAACCTTTTAAAAACATATTTTGTGATTGTAAGAATATGGAGGGTGGATTATTGATTTTCTGATACAAGTCTTACTATTTAAGGAAACAATAGGTCGAGGGGGGAGGAGGTGGGTTCATATATTTCCTAAGGGTCTTTGAACGTAATTGAATATAACAAAACCGACTGGAATCTCCAAAATCTCATTCAGATATGAATGAGAGAGAGAGAGAGAGAGGGGGGGGAGAAAAAAATGAGAATATATGTATATATGATGATTAGAAATTCTAATGGCACACTTGGTTGAACGCGGTTTTCCTAAAAGCGATACGGGTTCGCTTCCTGTCGACAAAACATTTTTTAGTAGAACTCTCGATGTCTAAGACGATTGATATTTCGGTATTTAAGAAATAACAAGTTGGACATTTACTCAAACACGTGTAGCCGCTAAATGTAAAGTATATATATATATATATATATATATATATATATATATATATATATGTCGATTATTTTCTATTAAATTTTGTGTAAGTTCTATAATAAATACGTATTTTATGTTTTTTAAATAAATTTTGGCATTTTTGGAGGGAAGGTGTATAGATCGAGTGAAAATTAAAGTAGGTAATTCACTCTTTTTCGAAACCTAAGTTTTAAAGTGAATTTTTAAAAATAAAAAAGATTTGGTGCTTTAATTAAATGCTAAATGATTATTGTTTCCAGTAAGCAAAATAATCAGGTGTATTTCAAATAGAAATTATATTACTTGGAGAGGACTGGATGACTATGGGATGTCAGTTTTTCAATATAGCATTGAATGCTGGACAATCTCATCGAAGATGAAGGAAAAACTTGAAGCCACTGAAATGTGGTTCTAGAGCGAATATCATGGATAGAGCATGTGAGTAATGATGAGGATTTGGAAAGAATGGAAACGAAAAGGAAATTAATACTGAGCATCAGGAAGAGACAACTGAAGTACTTGGGACATGTGATGAGGAAGGAAGGCCTGGAGAATTTGATACTCACAGGTCAGATAGAGGGAAAGAGAGACAGGGTATAACATATTTAAAAGGCCTGAGTAGGTGGATGAAGAACGGGGTTGAGTGGTGTAACAGAAGAAAGCGTGCTAAGAGCAACCAGGGATACAGAGACGTGGAAAGCTATAATCGTCTACGTCCTGAAGGGACATAGCACATAGAAGAAGAGATATAGTCTTTATATAAATAAAGTTCTTAAGCATTTTTAAAACATTGGCACTTTCAATCATCGACTCATTGGACCGCCTTATAGACAAAAAAAAATGTAGACAACAAATTTTAAAATGACTTAAAAATCCAATATTTATTCTGGAGATATGTTTCGTTGTAATTTAGTAAATTTAGCAATTAATTTACAGAATTTTGTAAAATTAACGTTTCATTTTTATTTAAAACTCTTGAAAATGACGTTTATCACGCACAGTAGCCTGTGAGGTTAAAGGTGAAAAAGAAAATGTTTAATTACATCACTTAAAAGGCGCGCGAAAAATTAAAAATTAAAATTAAAAAATACGTATCACCAGTCGTGCAATAATGAAGATAATGTTTAAAAAATAAATTATCTATAAACATAGGAAACTAATAGTTTACGAATATATATTCTTTTTATTTTATACGATTTTGCGGAACTTCGTAGAGAATGAATCATTTTATTTTTATACTAATGTAGAAGTAATAATTTCTTTTTAATTAAATGATACTTTTGAGTGTAATTTAATTTTATTATTATTATTATTATTATATCATTTTTCATCATATTTCGATTTCTGCTTTGGTCTCACTACCAACCAAGTCTGCGGGGAGACCTAAGGCAGGTAGTGGCGTGTTGTTATGGCTCCATTTCATGTTTTTCTATCTTCCCTATCATCTCCAGCATTACATAGATAAAGTTTTCCTTAGTGTGTGGGCTGTACTTAATAAGACAATTTTTTGTATATCTCTTAAGCTGGGGTTTCCAGGGATTCTTTCAATATGTTGTTTTGTTCCATTTTTTTATCATTCCAAGTGCACCTACTATCACTGGCACAACTCTTGTTGTTATTATTATTATTATTATTATTATTATTATTATTATTATTATTTTCGTAGCTGTTTGATTTCAGAAAATATCTAATTACACTCAATGTGATCTTTTTTTAATTCTTCTGAATTTAAGAATTATTGAATTATCAAGGATCATATTGCTCTTCCGATAGGGAAAAGAAGTCAAAGACGTTAATTCAAAATTATTTTGATTTTGAACATCTATACCAAAAAACATTCTAACTTTTAAAAGAAAGAAAACTTTTTAAAAAAAAAGTTCACATTCGAAAATGTTATTAAACTTTATATTTTTTGATTCTTCGATCGTACCTTTTAGTTTTATTTAATGATGAAAAACTTCTTACGAACAGAAACGGGATGAATTTCAAAACCTTCCTGAAAATCTTTTTTTTTATTTATTTAATTGAATTATTTTTTGTTAAAATTCGTTTTCTTTTTACAGAAATAACATTTTCAGGGATGTTTCTATATATAACTTTGCAAATTTTTCGAGCATTTCCAAATTAAAAAATACACACGAGAAAGAGTGTGCGTGGTGGGAGCTGAAACCGACCCTCACCTCACAAATATTGACACATATTTATTAGAAAATAAAGTAATGTGCTCAGTACACACTTGACCTATAAATGAATAAGTACTGGAAATGCCGTTTGAATTTGAATTTTAGCTAATATTTTAAAACACAGGGTAGCGATTTTTCGCTTTCATTTCGGAAAAAAAAAACTACAACCATTTTTAATAAGACATAATTTCATTCAATCTTTATTAATTAACATTTTTCATTATTCGCTGTAAGACGCAAATTTGGGTTCATGTTTGTCGAGAAAGTAAAAAAAAATGTAAAAACTCACTTTTGAATTTTTATCTAATATTTTTCGACAAGATTTTCGTTAAAGATACCAGTAGACATAGAAATCAGCAATGTATAAAATGCATAGAGACTCGCAATTTCAAAACTTAGGTGAACATCTGACCATTTAATGTTCATCTTTTCTCTATTAAAAATAAGTTTGCTTTTTCTTTTCCAGATGTTTTCTATTTTTTTTAACTTTCAATATCAGAATTTTGAACTGATGTTTCATGTTTTTTTTTTATGTAGAACAACTTTTGAGGCAGGGGAAATAACTCTACTTTTACATAACATGGTTATTTCCCTTGACAATCTTCCTCCATCATTGCAATTCATTGGTTACATCAATTGATATTAAGTTTTATTTTTGTTTCTAGACTTGTATATCCGCAAATAATCAAAAGTTGTTTTTATGTGTAAATTGATGATTTTATCTTCATTTTCCGACCAATATATGGAAGATCAATTATTTGCAGTAATTCGTGCGTAAATAAACGGATAATATTATATTTTTTAATAAAAATGGTTGACGAAGTCGGCAAAGAGATCAAAAGGTACGAGATAGTAACAGGGGTGAAGATAAACCGCGATTAAGTCTTTGGCTTGCGGCTGGGGGCGTGAAAAGAAGTTCTCTTTCCCAGCCTTTTCTCTGGGCGGGCAAACCAGGTGGCTTGTTCGATCTGGAAATAAATTGGTGGAAGATGCGGGAGAAGGTCAAGGGCGCAGTTCGTCTGTGGTCCCGCGGGAATCTTCCCTTAAAGGAGAAGGAGGAAGTATGTGTTTCGCATATCTATCTTTACCAACTTTCCGTTCTTCCACGCTCTATGTGCCATACTAAAGCAATTAGTTAGGATCTTGTTCTTCTTGTGGGAAAGCTAAGCTCCCAAGGTATGTCGAGAGATCTATTGCATCCATCCTTCCGAAGGAAGTTTTGGTTATACCTAGTCGTAAATATACGCTTCGAATTGCAAGTTTACTAAATACATCATGGCTCACATGCTGCGATGAAATTCTTTGGCTTTGAGGCTATTTCTGTTTGTATCAATGTGGTAATGTCGTGGACTAAGGCTAACCACCATGTGTTCTCGTGCTTACCAGGTTACGAGCCGTGATATGGACGACGCGACAGAAGAAATTCTATGGAGACAAGAAGTTTACCTCTGCCCAACTGATCTTGTTCTTTAAGTGTCAGCTTAAAATCAAGATCAGGATGAAAAGGCGACGACTCTCTCCATCAGAATTTGGCAAAGGTGGGTGAGTCTTGCGCGTATCTGTTGGGTCAAAGGATCCGACTTAGAGTGGTATTTTGATGCCGGTAGGCGTCAAGATATTATATTTATGATATTAAACATTGGCAACCCCACCCAACATATGTTAACTTATCACTCAATAAGTTCCGGGCCTGGCATATAAACGGCGCCACTAATAAAAAAAATCCATATGATTTTTATGAAGTACTGACCTTCAACTGGCACGTGATCAAATGTGGGCCCAATCGGGTTATTAGTTTACAAATTACACTTATTTAAGTGAAGCTACTGTTGAAAATTTTCCAAATAAAGGAAAAATCTGAATTTCGTGTGTTGATAAAGCATTGCTTTCTGATGGGGAAAAAATACTGTTCAAGCAAAGCAATGGCTTGATAAGTGTTATTCGCACTCTGCTCTGTCGGAAACAACAGTCAAGAGGTGGCATACTGATTTTAAACGCGGTCGTACAGATACAAACGTTGCCAAAATCGACAGTTGACCCGGAAAATACCAAAAAAAAAAACTTCACAAACTCGTTTTGGCCAATCGTAAATTGAAGTTTCGGAAAATAGAGGAGGAGTTGAATATATCAGAAGGTAATGTATTCACCATTTTCCATGAACATTTAATGAGAAAGCTGTGTTCAAAATGGATGCCTCGTTTGTTCACAGTCGATCAAAAACAACAACACGTCGACGATTCAGAGCGTTGTTTGCAACTGTTTCAACACAGCAAGAAAGAGCTTTTGCGTAAATATGTGACAATGGATGAAACATGAATCCACCATTTCACCCCGTAGTCAATTTGGCAGTCAGGTGAGCAGACAGCAGTAGGTAAAAGCCGTCCAAAGCGACCAAAGACGCAAACATCAACAGCCAAGGTTTTGGCCTCCATATTTTTAGATGCGCAAACTATTTTGTTCATCGATTACCTTTAGAAAGAAGGAACCATCAGTAGCGAATATCATATAGCATTATTGGGGCGTTTGAAGGAAGAAATCACCAAAAGCCGCTACGAATGAAGAAGAAAAAAGTGATCTTTCACCAAGACAACGCACCCTATCACAAGTCGATCGCAAGGATGGCAAAACTACATGAATTGCATTTTGAATTGTTTCCGCGTCCACCCTATTCTCCAGATCTGGCCCCCAGCGACTACTGGCTGTTTGCAAACCTCAAAAGAATGCTCCAGAGAAAGAGATTTGGCTCCAATGAAGAAGTGATATCGGAAACTGAGGCGTATTTTGAGGCCAAAGACAAATCTTTCGACAAAAAAGGCACCGAACTGTTAGAGAAGCGTTGGAATCAGTGTATCACTCTAGAAGGAGACTATGTTGATAAATAAGGTCAAATTTTGCCTAAACGTTGTTGTTTTATTAGTTAGGCCCAGAATTTATTGAGTGATGCGTTAGTTTAGGCTTGTTTTGTTTTTTAGTCTTTTATTTCGAGCTAACTTAACTATGGGATGCATGTTTATTGATGTCTTTTATTTTTGTCCCCCCACTTCCTTTAGTTTAATTCTTCATCCTCCCACCACCCGTTAAGCGAACTGAAATATCACTTCTCTCATGAATGCTGAACACTTTTTGTTTTTCGAATGAGTTCTCTCGGAATTGTTATCGTGTTTGAATAAGTGTTGTGTGTGTGGTATGGCGATTGATTTATTTTTAATTCATCCATGTCCTGCATTAATTTCTTCAAGTTAACTGATACTTCTGCCACAATTAAATATTGAGGGGGTGGGGTATAACTCACACCATTTTTAGTTTCTTGTACATATATATATATATATATATATATATATATATATATATATATATATATATATATATATTATGCATATTGTAAATATCTATTGGCGTTTTCATCTTCAAATGATGTTATTTTATCGCCCCACCCCAGACAAATTGTATCTTTCTTGTACTTCATAGATACTTGAGGTATTATGGTGATTGTAGTAAGAATGTAAGGATGTGGTATTTTGGTGTAAGGAATATAGCATAGTTTGTATGGGTCAGTAACTGTGACTAGGTAAGTTTAAGATAAGACAGATGATGACCAGCCTTCCCGATAGCCATTTTTAACCTTGTGCTACATTTTTTGTATTTATACAAAAATAAATATCATTAGTCAAATAGATCTTCATAAGCTTCTACTTAGACTTGTTGCTATATTACATAGCATAATCTGGCGTGATCAACAGTTTTAATAAGGGCTGTACACTCAAACCCTCAATCATCATGACTTGTGTCTTCATGCTAGCATAACACTCGACGGCTTTCAAACATAATCATGTACCCAGTTTCACTCACATGGAGTAGGTCAACCTGGTTTTTAGACACTTCTTAACGGTTCCATGCGCAGATTTGGATTTTCGCGTAAGAGATGTCCAGTTTGGTGATCAGTACGTACAATAAACATTGTTTTTTGTTTTGTTACTTTTTTTTTGCTTTGTTTTTTTTTTTTGTTGTTTGTTTGTTTGTTTGTTTGTTTGTTTGTTTGTTTGTTTGTTTGTTCTTTTCTTTTAATACACCAGTCCAGTTCTTGGTTGGGCTGAACGGTCTGCTAGAATCTTGATTTGATCCAAATTCAAAAGAGATGACAGACCTTAAAAAAAGATGTCTGCCAGTTAGGATTATTCAAAAACATTACTTTACTTTATACAGATTCATTTTTTATTTTATCATCCGTATAAAAAAAAAAATTCAAATAAAGTTTTAAAATAATTTTTTCTTTCTTCTTTCAGTTTTTCCGGAGTTTACCGATGTTGTTCGCTCAGCTTCTGATTTTGACCCTGCTGGTGGCGCTCGGTCAAGCAGAATGGGACCAACCATGCGAACGTGGCTGCGAGTGCTTGCGCGGCAAAGCTATTTGCATGAACATGAGGACCTTCCCTACCAAACTGCCACGTCATCTGCGCTACCTGGACGTGAAGAAATTGAATGGCTCAATAATACCTCCCGGTGCACTTTCCGACCTGCCTCATCTTCAAGAGGTGAAGATCTTAAATAGCAAGATCAGTTCTATCCGCCCATGTGCCTTCAGCAACTTGGGCAGCCTTAAAATACACATTGAGAATTGTGACATCAATCAAATCGAAGCTGGTGCTTTTCGCTTCATTTCCAAGATGGCTTCGGTCTCTATAAAAACCTCTCGAATTGTGCGTATCTACAGTTTCGCCTTTAACGATCTACAAAACCTCACGTCTCTTGAGATTCACAAATGTAACTTCCAGACAGTTGGACCGTACAGCTTTAATAACATTAGCTTTGTCGATAAAATCGAATTCTCCTACAACATTTTTCCAGTTCTTCCAGCTCTAACTTTTCGCAATGTAACCAATATCCAACTTTATCAGATGGAGTTCAATAAGTTTTCTGGTTTCTCTTGCAATCCTTTCGGCCGTCTCTTCTGGCATGTCAACACCACCATGCAGGTCTTGAACCAGTTCCCTTGTACCTGCGAGGTAGCCAGATTCCTACGCTCAAATTACGCCCTGCCAGAGAATATTCAGCATTTATTCGCTGTTGAAAACATGTGCTACACGCCAAGAGAGAAGTTCTTGACGAAACTAGTCGAAGAACAAGGCGATTGTCACAGCCTGATTGAATCTGCGTGCGCCGAAAAGTCCGACAGTAATCTCGAGCTGATTTGCTACAAAAAATCTTTCAAACGCACAGATCATTTTTCTTCTATGCTTCCTCGGGCCACAGTTAATCCGACAATGCCTTCGACCCGCGACCCAAACCGTTTATACACAGACGAAGCCGAACCGTTCGATCCATCGCACAGAAACAACGACGAAAATGGACACATCCACTCGATTTCCTCTGGAGGCAGCAAAAACAGAGAGGCAGCTGATGGTACCATGAAAGAAGGTTCCGCTTATGGTGATCGTGAGGGTTCAGCTTCGAGTGATAGGGAGGGTTCGGCCGAGGGCTCTGCCGAAGGTTCCAACAAGCAAAAGACTGAGAAAAGAAAGAAAAAGTCAAAGAAGACTAAGATGGCGGTCGAGATAGCTCCAAGTACGGTTTCTGGTTCGAAGTCCAGACGTACTGAACTTCCAGTGTCGAACGGGAAGGACCTCAACACCCCGAAACCCTCGATTGGTGCCCCATCTTCAACCATCAACACCGATTTACCCAACACCACCCCTGAGTCTTACTGGAAGCCCGGGAATCGAAACATTGACAGTAACAGCGGAGTTGGAGCGGTGAAGCATGTTTCCCCGACTGAGAAGCCCTTCGATTCAAGAAGCACAAAATCTACTTCGCTCGAGTACAGAAACCATCAGAGCCGAAGCGGTCAGATGACGCTCGTCTGTTCAAAACTGATTTTATTTTCTTTCTTACTGATCATATACTTTGCAATTCATAAACTGTAAACAATTGTGTGTATGTAAACAAAAAGTAAAAAAAAAATCAATGATAATAAAGATATATTTTTTCAATATTTTAGCTGTTCAATGTTTTTACTCCTTGCACTTTTAATTTATTATCTTCCTTAATAATGATGAGTAGTCTTTTCATTTATTTTAATTTTAAGAATTGTTTTTCGCAGCTTCCTCTGACTATCGGTCTACAAGGTGAGCAAACAGCAGTCAGTAAAGTGCCATACATGATACACGCCTGGGTAATCATGTTTCGAAAGAGACGACTAACTGGGCAGAAGATTTTCCCGTATTAGATTGCTATTAATTTATGCGGTAGACTGGTTGCCAATGAGTAAACAGCACACATCTATCCTGCTATTTATCCCATAGCTGGGGGGAAGATGGATTATATTATTATGTTAATAAGTAGTAATTAGTGGGGAATCAGTTTATTACTTCAAAACAATAGAAAATAAATCCCCAACTTTAAGTCTAACAGAAGCTTTAATTGCATTCTTGTCCGATTATATTAGTCTATACTAATTCTAGGGGGGATCAGTTTATTACTTCATGACGATAGAGAACTGATCCCCCACTTAAGGTCTAACAGAAGCTTTAATTGTTTTAGTTACCGATTATATTAATGCGTACTAATACTAGGGACTCAGTTTATTACTTCATAACTATAGAAAACCAATACCCTCACTTTCTGCCCAGTAGAAGCTTTGTTTCCAACTATTATATTTAATGCAATATGTGAGACAGACTTAGGCGATCAAGTCTTGAAAGAGACATGACTGACTGGCCTGATTTTCCCGTAGTAGGGTACCATTACTTTCTGCAGTAAACTGGTTGCCAACCAAGGCTATAGAACTCAATCTGCCATGTTATTTAAACCATAGCTGGTGGAAAGCGATGGGTTAATACTTTTCCCAAGGGTTTTTGCGCAAAAGTGAATGCAGCGAATACAATTGGAATTCGAACACGGCTCTCCGATTTCTCGTTCCGAGCCAATATCTGCTGCACCACAAAATAATAAAGGATACATTCCTAGTGAGATTCGACATCAAATCAACTTTAATTTGCCAAAATCTTGATAACTGTAGCAGCGGCTATTACCGTTTGCGCTACAAGTAACTTTACAGTCACCGGGAGATTAATTCTAGATTTTATACTTATTATACTCTCTTGATGCTATTGTCCTTATTCGTTCAATTCAAAAATATTAACTTTTTTTACACTACGCTTTGTCAGCGATTAGTATTATTATAATTAATTGTGACGAATCTTATTCACAACTTACTTGAATCGGCGGCCTGTTCATTGAACCCACATGTTAAGTCTTATATATATATATATATATATATATATATATATATATATATATATATATATATTCGTCATTCACATACAAGCCTGTTTCGCTGTATTACAGATTATTAGTGTGGCTAGACATCCACTTGCTTCTGGCGGGATCGAAACTCGACCGATTTGGTATCAGTCGGAGTCGCTAACCTAAGCCATAAGTTCATGGAATCAGAGAAGGGAAATTTTAGCGTGTTATACATAAGCGGCGTATACACACGCCAGTCACTGAAAGAAGTCAATTCATTGCTGGAGAGTTACGCATAAATCGCAGAAGTGGTAACTATTTTTATTTAAATTTTCCTTTCTAGAGAGCTCAGTCTTAATGAGGGCGTAATATATTCGTCATCCACATGCAAGCCTGTTTCGCTCTATCACAGCTCATCAGTGTTGCTAAACACTTGGTTCTGGCCGGGATCGAAAATCGACCGATTTGGTGTCAGTCGCAGTCATATGCTCATGGAATCAGAGAAGGGAAATTTTAGCGTGTTATATATATATATATATATATATATATATATATATATATATATATATTACAAAACGAAATCTACACCACTCACTTGCGACTTAGGTTTCAACCATATAGGTATGATCGTTTTTGAATAACCATTATACGGTAATACCTTGTGCATCTCTGTGCATATTGTTTTACTGGTGCGTGATTTTTTCTAACACACATAACAGCACTTAAGGAATTTGTCAAACAAACAATGCAAGATTTTAAGATTCCGTAGTCACTCAAGAACATCCTGATACCTAGTAAACATGAATATATGCAAATTTTATTGAATAAGACCGAACAGTTCTTTGCTAGAATGGGGTGGAAAACACTGTTTTCATTGCGTAAATATGCAAAGAGTAAGGAAGATATGAAAAATTTCAAATTTAAAACCAACAGATACCCTCTACTATTGAAGAGTGAGTTGGCTTTGAAAAGGAAATGATTGGTATAATCGGTAAGATCAAGTTAAAGAAGAATAAGTGTCATTTCCAAAAGCACCTGTCGACGGAAATTTAAAAAAATATCAAAAGTACTAGTCAATGGTGACAAAATAGTAAATACGTATATGATGAGCCCAAGATTCTACAGAAAAAATACATGAGGAAGTCACCAGATTTTACAAGACGGCATTCGCTTTGTACATCGAAGATATTAACAAGGAAACTAAAATATCACGGCTAAGCTGGATATAAGTCTCAGAGTAGAAACGCTATGCAGAAAGCAAGCATTTTTAATAATAAAAGACCACGAAGCAAGCATTTTTAATAATAAAAGACCACGAAGCAAGCGTTTTTAATAATAAAAGACCACGAAGCAAGCATTTTTAATAATAAAAGACCACGAAGCAAGCATTTTTAATAATAAAAGACCACGAAGAGATATTTTCCGACACCCCTTCATTTCGGCTGATTAACACTACTAAGACAGTTTCGAAAGATAAGCCAAGCATTATTGCAAAAGATATGCGACTTGGTAAGGGTCACTACAAAAGCAAATGGAAGAGAACAAGTGAATGCATCTCCTGGTTTCATAGAATTAATGATAAAAGTCAGCATGTATTCATAAAATACGATAACCCTTCCTGTAAGGGAGAAAAAGGACTGATGGGGGGGCAATAGATTTTGCAAAGGGCTTCACCGGCACACCCCACCCACACACACACACATAATAATAGGTTGAGATAATTTTGCTTTGTCGTAATTCTGTATTATTCCATAATGGAGAGGCTTGGATTAAGAAATTCAGCAAAAGTGCCTTTGATGCCCCACAAGGGTCGTTTGATGACTCTGAGCTTTCAGAACTAATGGACCTGTATATATCGAGCAAAATCGACAAAATAATTCATATTGACAGCCATGGCTTGTACAGGGATGACAGACTAATTATAGTTTCTGATAATAGAAGACCCAATAACAAAATTAGAAAAAAAAAAAAATATATATATATATATATATATATATATATTCAGATAAAACTTAGCGGGGAAATAAACATATTTTTCAACCCCTTATAAACAAAGAATGAGGAAAAATTCCAAGCCCAGAGGTTAGCTCTCGTAAAGGAAGGGGTTGGGAGGTATTGGTTTTTATAGGGTTAAGCTAGCGGAAATTTTAGTAGTAATTTTCAATATATATATATATATAGAGAGAGAGAGAAAGAGAAAGAAAGAAAGAAAGAAAGAAAGAGAGAGAGAGAAAGAGTGAGAGAAAATTAATGTGGAGAAGTTGTCACTTATCTGAGCACAGTTATGCCTACTTAGAGATTTTGTGAAGGAATAATTTAGATGTATTCATTCTTCAGGGATTTTGTTTTTTCAAACTTCTCCACATTAATTCTATTAATGCTCTATCTCTATCTTGATATCGAGCACTTCATGACAAAAAACTGTCCGCCAAAAATGCCTTTCTACCATTAAAACACTAAAAAAACACCAATTTTGGCACTAACCATCATTTAAAATTACAATCCTGTTTGTTGTTTTATTCCAGAAGAGAAAATGCACTTCCCTATTTCTCTCTATATGGTCTGCTATGTATGAATTTATTGTCTATATTTGGGAAATAGTTAATGATTTTCATCAATTCTATTCTTTGGGTCTCCACTGCATTTCTTGGTCACCAAATGAGACTCTATCTTTGCTAGAGTTAACTAATTCAGTTAATTTTATCTTAAGAATTCATAAGCACGTGGTATTTTTTAAAACTATTTGATGAAGAATTCTGTAGCGGTAAAACTTGCTACTAATCAAAATCGGGAAAAAATCGGAAAAAAAAAACAGTCCATTGCTGAATAAATCAGAGTAACTCAACTTTTACATGAGACGTATTGACACGTGCTATTCATCATCAGAGATAAAAAGTAGATATTATTCCACGAATGAGTGGGACCATGTCGTTAAAAACTGACCGCAAAATATTTATATCTATATGCCGTCTAAAATGATGTACCTACTATTATGTTACATTAAGAAATAAGAAAGAAAATCAAAATAATACACCCCCCTTGAGCGTGACAAGAGGGATATATACATGTGTGTGTGTGTGTGTGTGTGTGTGTGTGTGTGTGTGTGTGTGTGTGTGTGTGTGTTCTTCACTATACGACGATATACTTATTGCAAAATATAAAATAATAAGGCACTGTTAAAGAGTAAACACGCGGCAAGAATTTTCATAACAAGAAGTAAAGACAATTATCTGAGCCAACGCAGCTTCGCTATTGTCTCTCTCTCTCTCTCCATAAGTGTGACAGGATATATATATATATATATATATATATATATATATATATCAGAACAACGGAAATAATTGCAACGTTCAAGACATTAATTTAAAACAGTACTCAATATAAAAATAAAGCAATAAATACTCATTATTAATTATGAACATGTGCAAACTACAAACTACTACAAAATTTTACATATTGTTTCAACATTAAAAGAACAATGTTCTTTCAAAATGTACAATTTTCTCGTGGTTTGTAGTTTGCAAATATTCTAACGTAATAACTAATTATATATATATATATATATATATATATATATATATATATTAATGATGTACCTACTATTATGTTACATATATATATATATATATGTTATATATATATATATATATATATATATATATATATATATTAAGTTGCAGTATGCTATTATTATGATAATAATAATAATAACTATATATCTATGCTCTATTTTTGTATTGAACACTTTTAAAAGATCAACACATTATAGGAAAATAAATGTATTTGTTTGTGTGTGTCTAAAAACCGGAAGTAAGGAAAAAAGTGGGGTCAAAATACCCTACTTTGGAATGTACCTACATTTGTATTAACCACTTATATATATATATATATATATATATATATATATATATATAAGAAAAATTAAGGCAGACATGTTATTTCATGGTGAATCGGTAGTCTGGGCCTATATCAGGCGAACCATCATCAGCTTCCGTCTTTATTTGACAAAGGATTTTACACCAAAATTTGACAAAGGACTTTACACCAAAATCCTTTGTCAAATAAAGACTGAAGCTGATGATGGGTCGCCTGAAATAGGCCTAAACTTCCGATTCACCATGAAATAACGTGTCTGCCTTAATTTTTCTTATATTTACTCTATATGTATTTATATACATATATATTTAGAGCTCTCTTAGAGAGTTATCCTACCACTGTATGTACAGGATACTCCTTTGGATTCTCCTATATCTACACCGCATGCTGATATATATATATATATATATATATATATATATATATATATATATAGCGAGAGAGAGAGAGAGAGAGAGAGAGAGAGAGAGAGAGAGAGAGAGAGAGAGAGAGAGAGAGAGAGAGAGAGAGAGAGAGAGGGAGAGAGAGAGAGAGAGGGAGGGAGAGGGAGAGAGAGAGAGAGAGAGAGAGAGGGAGAGGGAGCACACATTGGTGTTGATTATAATGGAGAGGATTATTCGGATTAACATCCTCAACATTCAGAATCTGCAGTCGAAGCCAAACTGTGGAACAATTTAAATTTACTGTCGAAGTAGTGTATGAATACGAGGAACAGTTTGGGGAGATAAGAGATTTAATGTTAATTGATCACCATCGAAAACCTGCAAAAACCTCTGCTTTTAATTTCTTTCCCTTCCTTTACTGATTTTCAATGCATTTCATGGAAAAATCATTGGCCACTTATATATCTTATACACCTCTATTCTATCAGTAATGCTTCTATTCATTCCAGACGACTAGCAATTTTGGCCTTCCTAATTTACAATGTAGTCTAATAGAAAAATCTCTAGCAAACCTTATTTCCAAGTGGCTGGCATTTATTTTTATTGATTTAAAAGATAACAAAAAAAAATTTACTAAAATTGAATGAAATGAGAATACATTTACTTTTGTCGAAAAGGTAAACGAATTGATTGAATCTGTTTAAAATTACTGTAGACATAACATTACCGTGCTGTTTTGATGATTGCATGATCCCAGATCAAACTGTAATGTAAGAATTTGTTGTATTCGCCTACCTGAGTTTCTGGTATAGACAGTCAAGCAATAAGGGAATGAAAGCCGCTCTCCCGCTCAGCACTGAAGGGCTAAAAAGATTAATCGAAATGGATAACTGATATTTTTATTTCGAGCTGATAACACTTGTACATAGAGGAAAAATTAAATTCCCGTAGCTACCTTTACCACCCCGGTTTTTGTGTCTTTTCCATAAAACCGAAGTGGAAGACGAAATCAGTGAATTGGCCTGTGATTTTGCAGAAGACGGTCAGTCCGAATTCCTCGTTAAAATTTGTAAACTAATAGCGTGACACTAAAATACCAGCCAGCTGACTGTGCGTCGTCGTATTGAATTGGTTATATTCCGTTCGCTGACAACCGTGAACCGGGAAACCATATACCATCCCCACGCGAGTCAGAACTGACTTGCCCGTTGAAAACAGGTAGTCCTACTTCGGCCGGTCTGAGATCAAACATAGCGTGGGCGGATTGGTCGGTGTTCGGAAAGGATTGGCTTGGATACGCCCGAGAATCTTTTTATATTTGGTGCCACGTCAGAGCCGTGAACGGTCGACAAGTCAGCGAGAGGAAGTGACAACAAGTCGACTAGAACAAGCGGCAACAAGTTATCAAATAGCAAGTAAGACGCTTTTCGGTTTTATTCCCTGCGATTTTCGATTCTGTGGTTGCGTTTCACCGGGACGAATTATTGTCGTCTTATCAAATTTTCGGAGTTTCTCTCGCTAGTCGATAGTTGGCATGGCAAACTATGAGTCAGAGGGATCGGATAGGACTGAGGTAGAAGAGGAAGTAAGGAAGTGGGAGGAGAAAGACGAAATACATCTCTTTTAACACCAAGAGCAGTAATACGCTGCCGAATTGAGAGGGATATTGGGGGGGGACACCAGGTACTCACGTTTGGAAGGGATCGGCCCACAAATCCCAAATTGTTTTTGGGCTTTCAGATCGTGAAACCGTCTATATGGCATGGAATGCCACGAAAGGGAAAACCTCAGAGTTTATGGGGCAACTCTTACAGGGGGGTCCGAATATGCCCTGGAAAGAGGTAGAAAGAGGTGTTTGCCGATGAGGGGACGGCAATAGTGGCCATGATGACACTCCTCAAACTAACTCAATTGAGGGATGAGACCCCCAGAGAGTTGGGAGCTAGGGTAGAGAAGTTGGCCGGAATAGCATTTCTCGAAGAGGTACGTGGAAAAGGCTGTGATGCAGGCCCAGCTCACAGACCTGTATGTAGAAGCGCTCAGGGAGGAGCGTATTCGCCACGATGTCCTAAAGAAGGGCCCCTGAACCTGTCGACTGCTATAGCCACAGCAAGGGACAGCAATAGAGTCTGGCGGAAGGCCAGGAGTAAAATTCCAGGGTAGAGTTCGAGTTGTGGGGCAAGTAGGCAGAGGGGTGGATTTCGACGATCTTCAGTAGAGAGTGAAATATATAGAGTGTTTTTAACCCGGTAGATACGGCTTGGTTTGCTGGACCTGTGTCCTTCATAGACACAGGACGATGAATTGTTCTACTTCAAAGATTATAAGTGCATCAGGTGTGGTGAAGAGGGGCACAGAGCTAGATGGAGGAGATACTGGTTCTGTGGAAGACCAAGCCACCTGAAGAGAAACTCTCCTCGGTGACGGAGGATGAGCAAAATAAGTAGGGTCTGCTCCTGGCCACAGAGATGGATTGATGATCCTGGAAATGCGCTACTGCCAGCACCCATGAGAGGTTGTCAGGAGAGCCAAGATACTAGGAGATGAAAGAAGACAATTAAGGTGGCTCGTGTATTCGTAGAAGGAAAAGGGCTTCATTGTAAGGTATTAGTGGGATTATCAGTAGCAAGAACTGTAATAGATACTAGGTCAAAGGTTTTGCTACTGAATCAGGAAGATTATGAGCGTTTGAACTATAGGGGTAGCTTGAAGGAGGCAGACATAGAGGTCACCTAAGCAAATAGAGATACAATTGAGATAAAGGGAATGGTAACTATCCTGGTGAAAATAGGAGATTGAGCAGCCCCCAAAAGTTTTTATGTGGCCTTGAAATTGTGTTCGGGGGCAATACAAGGACAATACTGGCTTCATCGTCATGAAGATCGAATACAGTTTAATCCCCCCGTCTTGGTAGTAAATGGAAGAACAGTATCATTGGGTGAACCACCCCAACTCCACCCGCGATGAGTCTAGGTTCGTGATACTGGAAGAGGTTTTAAAATTACCCACTAGAACTGTGGTATCGGCAAAAGACAGGCTAGTACCGAGGAAAGAGGTTATGATGTTATGATGGTAAATGAGGAAAGAATGGACGGGTGGAAATCCAATGATAAGATAAATGGAAACACACGAAGATTTATAGGATGAAGAAAATATAGAGATAAGAAACTAGCCAATGAAAACTAGACAAAGCCAACTGGCTGGAGCGACTTGTATGCCACCGCTGTGTGGCCCCGCCCTGCTCCAACCTCCCCACAGGGAAGATAATAGATTAAAGGTTAAACCAGAAAAACTAGAAGGGACAACAGGGAAGCGAATAGGTCAGATGTTGAACAAGAATTATCTCCTGACGAAAAACTAGAAGGGGCAGACAACAGCGATAAGGCTGGGACAGAGGTTGTCCCTGAATTACCTCTGGAGCAAAAACTGAGATGGACAAAGAAGCCCAAATTCCAGCCAGAAAATACGGTTAAGCAAACTAGGGTGGATAAGTTCGATGTTGGTGCGCAACAGTGCTGAACTACTCGTTATCTACCCTTTAATTCCCGAAAGAGAGCTGGTTGTTGAAGAATAGGTGTGACTAGCAGATCACGAGGGGCGGAAAAATTTACATATTAATTCTCTTTTCAGGTAGCATACTGGCCAGATGCGTGTCTGGTAACGTTATTGATAATGGAATCCGACCTTTGGGGCAGGAGGGCCGCACACCTGTCTGAAATTTAACTAGCCTATTAGAAGGTAGGAACAGAAACTAAGGAATGTTTGTAAATGTGAGCGAAAGGGATGTAGATGGAGAGAGGAATAAAAACACTGGGATATCTAGTTGCCTTGCAGGGATGGCTGGAACGAGAAGATTGATGCTACTATCATAGATGATGATGATGATGATGATGATGATGATAGGAGCTTGGAAACACAGTCTAAATACGATTTTCAAGAAAATGAGCAAAGTAGTAAATCAAAGTGGCTGGTTACGTTCGTAATTGATCTAAACCCATATGAGACATTGCTATGCAAATTGGAGAGCGAAAAAAAAGGACTTGGCCCAGTCATGTCAAAAGAGAATTACCCCCACAGAAACAGGATATCTTAGTTTGTTATACTCTTTAGAGTGGGACACAACTATGATGGAAGACCAATGTATCAGTCAGTTAAGTGCCATACGGGATACACGCTTGGGCGATCATGTCTCGAAAGAGACGTGACTGACAGTAGGTTGCCATTAATTTCTGCAGTAGACTGGTTGCCAGCCAAGATTACAAAACCTGTTATTTAACCCATAACTGGAAGGAAGAGACGGATTAATACCTTTCCCAAGGCGATTTGCACGTAAGTGAATGCAAAGAATTCACCCGGAATTCGAACACGGCTCCCCGAGTTCTCGTTCCGAACCGAAATCCACTGCACCACAACGCACAACGTATAGAGATGCGAAATTACCTGAAAGGAACCGAATTATTACAAACTAGGAGGAAAAGAGCAATAGTCCCCATTGTAGAGAAAGCACTGTGTGTTTTATTTGGGACCGTAACGGAAAATGAGGTTAGAGTCATAAAACGAAGACTGGAAGAGTTGAAAAAATCAAAGAGTCATAGCCAAAGTGGCAAAGAATTGCGTATCAATATTGAATGTAACGAGGCTGGATCTAGCGAAGAATAGAGTGAAAATAAAATGGCTGACCACCAATTTCAGGAAGCTAAGACAATAGTCAATACTAATGGGGCGGTGATTAACGAAGTATAAAAATTAAAAAGTGTTGTGACGTGTCTCGATCACGTGACCGGATTCACTTATATATAATGAGTGAGTCGGTTGAACTTGGCAGTTAGTGTGAGCTGAGGGCTACCATTAACAACCGTGATTACTTGTTAACTCAACCACCCATATTGTTGCCATCTAGTGCGGACTATTTATATTGTATCTTCCGAATAAAGGTATTATCTCAACATCTGTGTATTGTTTTACCACTCGACGATACAACAAAAAGGTTTATACAACAGTATTATCAGTTGGCATCTATCATTAACAAATACGACAAGTTAGTTAGTCCCTAACAATTTTACTCGAGCACGTGGGGGGCTCAACTAGATATGTTGTCTTTGGGTCATTTGTTCCCAAGTATAGTAACCCCTGGACACTTGAAGGAATTGTTAATCAAGATACAAACTGAGTTACCTCACCATTTGAGGTCACCGAAGAACTCTTCTAAAGAACTATGGAAATATTATAGTGCTCTGGGTTGTGTAACTTTGTTAGAGGATAACAAATTATTGGTTGTGGTATCAATACCTATACTAGAAAGATATAGTTTGTTTGAGGTACATCAGATTATCGATATACCTATTCAGCATCCTCGATCACAGGAAGGCGTGGGGGGGGGGGACAGTAGTCAGGTACCAAGTCGAAACAGAACATATAGCTATGAATGCGGCCCGAACAAAATGTATATTGCTAGCAACAGAAGAAGTTAGAAAGTTTAGGAACGATGCCCTGGGAACATGTACCTCACTGAATTCTATCTACGTGACCAGTGAACACCAGATGCGTAAACTCGAATTATTTAAAAATAATGGAGAGGGGTTCGAGGAATATTGCTAGATCGAGATATTAACCAATACTGTACCACCGCAAGCAATCATTATATATGATGGAGTTTGGGTAGCGGTTGCTCACAAATCTATTTATCTTTCTAGGGTATGTGAAGGAGAACCCAATAAGATGCTGAGGGTGAAACCACTCTTATGCCTGATAAAATTACCCCTGGGGTGTTCTGCAATTGGCATGTCCTTCTCCCTACCTCCATATTACCAGGTTTGAGAGAATTTTAAAGAAAGAAACTTAATAATGGAGTTAGATGACAAAATCTTGAATAATTGCACACAGTTATGGGAGCCAGTAATAAACAAACACCCCAGGGGGTCACGATAGAGCGAATATCAGTTATTAAAGCCAATAGATAAAAATTAATCTGGAGCAGATAAAAGACAAATTAAAACCTTTGGAAAAAAGATATGAGTTTTTTTGTTTTTGTTTTTGTTTTTTAATCGTATCACCCCGAGCAAGGAGGTAATGCCACTGATGTGCAGGGGGCTATATTAGAGTAAACAGATTAAGTAGAAGAGTGAAGGAGAGTGAAGAGGAAGACAAACCAGTTATAAAGGAGCAAGAGAAGGATGGGAATACAGGAGTAATGACAGTTGCAAAGGTGGAGAGAAAGGAAAGGATATGCGGGGTGGTGAAAGAAAGAACTAGAGTCAAGTGGTTAATAGATGAGTATTGACATTGCATTTAAATTCCTGGAGGTTGTAGCCGTCAGGAAAGCAAGAATATGGAAGCGGGTTGGAAGAATAATAAAGTAATTTTGTTAAACTGGCCAGTAGGTGTCAGTACTTTGCTGGTTGTTGTTGCAGTGGTAGTGGTAGTATGGAAAATAAAATCAAAACATAGAGAGAGAAACGGAATAACGACGTCTTGGTGAAGGTACGGCAGACAAAGGAAGAAATACCGCCGAGCGATCCATAATCTGAACAGAACAGATCCAGCAGGAGGGGACGGGATCCACAGGAGCAGAAGAAGAACCGACTTCTGTCAAACAAAAAAATATAACCAGGGACACATACGTACTCACACCCGCACACACACACAGCACGAAAAAAGAGGAACATTCAAAGAGCATCACACATTAAAAAAACGGAAGTACCTATTGTTCTTCCTGTTAAAAGGGTTTATGAACCTTATCTAAACTTATTTATAAATGGAACTTTGTGTGTGTGTCTGTCTGTCTGTGTGTGTGTGTTTGTGTGTCCGTTACCTATAGACTCCGAAACGGCTAAACCGATTTTCTTGAAAATTTACACAGTTGTACTATAAGCGTCTGCGAGTGTTCTTAGCTAGGTTTTGTGTCGAGGTACCCCCGATAGATATCGAAAATCGATAATCGAAAAAATCGGGTTATAGAAGCAGTGGTCCGATTTTAATCAAATTAGATACACTCATAGACATAAGAAACGATATTCAGAAGTTTCAAGGTTGCAGTTCTTACAATAGTGCAAAAAATTTGATATCGATACCAGGAGATCAAAATTTGACTTCCATCCATTCATTTTTCTTTCAGTCTACGGTTTCGCTTTAACTGGAAAAAACTATTGCTTTTTAGTCTTTCGTGCCAACGTCCAAAGGCGTCCAAAGACCATGGATTAGTTTTAAAGCTTTCATTACACCCGTGCAACACTGGGCTATACTGCTAGTCTTTTAATAAAGAGACTTTTGTTGCATAAAAAGCAATAAAGGAAATTGGAGAAAATGCATGTTGTGACACATGGAATTAAAAGAAGGTCATTTTACATTATTGCATAGAATTACAGGAAGTATATTTTTGCATTTGCATAGGATTAGAAGGACACTTCTATTGTGCAAGGAATTCTTTTCTTATTAGTATTGTCTAAAACTAATACGTTCAATGCATAATGGACTAGAAAAAAAAGAGACATTTATATTTTCTTTCTTTGCATGGGATTGCATGAAAATCATTTTTTATAGCTTAAAAATTAATACGCATGGTAAATAGTGTAACCAGTAGTTAAAGTGTTATTTATTTCATAAATGACAGGTGAAGTTAGGGAAAGATGTAACTCTCTTTCCTGATGATTGGCATTAATTTCTTTATTGATTTAAAAGATAAGAAGAAAATTCTCTAAAATTGAATAGAATGAGAAGAATACATTTACTTTTGTCGGGAAATTAAACGAATTGATTGAATCTGTGTAAAAGAACCGTAGACATAGCATTGCCGTCCTGTTTTCACGATTACGTGGTCTCAGGTCAAATTGGAATGTGAGAATTTTCTGTATTCGCCTACCTAACTTTCGGTATGGACAGTCAAAAAATAAGGGAATGAAAGCCGCTCTTCCGCTCAGCAGTGAAAGGCTGAAAACTCAGTCAAAATGGATAACTGATATTATTTTTATTTCGAGCTAGTAACACTTGTACATAGAGGCAAAAGTGAACTCCCATAGCTACCTTTACCACCCCGGTTTTTGTGTCTTTTCCATAAAACCGAAGTGGAAGACGAAATCAGTGAATTGGCCTGTGATTTTGCAGAAGACGGTCAGTCCGAATTCCTCGTTAAAATTTGTAAACTAATAGCGTGACACTAAAATACCAGCTGATTGTGCGTCACTTAGATTTGAATCGGTTTATAATGTGTACATAAATTACATATATATATATATATATATATATATATATATATTATAAATCTGCATCCGTGTCGTCTTCATGTTGAATTAATTATATTCCGTTCGCTGACAAACGTCTCTACGGTTTAAGATCAAACACAGCGTGAGCGGATTGGTCGAGGTTCAGGAAGGATTGGCTCGGATACGCCCGGGAATCGTGTTATAATTCATATTATATATAAAATGCCAATATCTTATCAGTAATGCTTGCCTTCATTCCTGAAAACTGGCAATGTGGTTTTTTTCTTATGTTCAGTCCGTTTTATAGCAAAATTATTAGTAATGGATTTACAATGTATATATAACAACTTCTTCCTAGTAGCAAGGATTACCTTAATTGCTGACAATCAGCGATCCCTTGCTTTCTAATCGCCAATTTATCCTATATTATTCGGCGAGAATAACGACATTGATTGAGATTTGAGGAAATTTAACGTATATAGATTTCCACTCTCATAAGTTTCAATTGCATAACCAATATTTTAATACTATTACAATAGCCACTCTGTTATAACTGCTGTATTAATAATCATCATCATCATCATAATAATAATAATAATAATAATAATAATAATAATAATAATCTGTTCTCTACTTGCCCCAAATGAATATAAAAAATCGCCACGATATAGTGGGGCAATATTTAGATTAGACAATGTGCAAACACTATGGAAAATCTGTAAACAAACACTGGTATGAACATCACCCAGCACCGGTTACATAAATAGAAGATGTCACCAGACAGAAAAATTGAAGCAAATAGGCCAGACATTATTGTTAAAAACCAAAAAGAGAAAACTTGTCTTTTAATTGATATGGCTTCTCCAGCGGGTTGTAACATAGCAACCAAGGAATTTGAAAAACTGTTAAAATATAAAGACCTGGAAATTGAAATAGAAAAAATGTGGAAATTGAAAACAAGAGTTGTGCCAGTGATAGTAGGTGCACTTGGAATTATAAAAAATGGAACAAAACAACACATTGAAAGAATCTCTGGAAACCCCAGCTTAAGAGATATACAAACAATTGTCTTATTAAGTACAGTCTACACACTAAGGAGAACTTTGTCTATGTAACGTTAGAAAAAACATGAAATTGAGCCATAACAACACGCTACGACCTGCCTTACGTCTTACCGCAGACTTGGTTGGTAGTGCGACCATAGCAGAAATCGAAATATGATGAAAAATGACATAATAATAATAATAATAATAATAATAATAATACCGCGCAAAAGAGTGTATAGGAGATGAATGGTCAGTAGAATGAAACAGAATTCTTCTGCTAAAAGCCAAACGGTTACTGAAACATATACTGAAGTGAACATACTTCTCCAACGTACAGAATTATGTCGAAAGAGAAATAAAGACGAATAATGTCGACTAGAGTCAGTCAGTACCAAGAAAATAGAACCAGAAAATTGTAAAACCGCTAAATTCATTTTCTTCACAACTACCGCAAGAAAAAATAATGGAATTAATAAAAATAAAAACAAAAATTACTGCGATTGTTAAAGAAAAAAGACAGTAAGAAAAATTGCAGAGAAAGTAAAAACATCTGCAATTTATTACAGAAAAGAGTGTTACTGAACGGAAATATGCTAAAGTTAAACTAAGATGCGAACAAAGATTCGAAAGCTAGATCGGAGATGAGACTCGTGCAACAAAGCTAAATATGTTCAAGATTGAAACAGATCTCCCAATTCAAGCCAGAAGATCGAATCGTCTGAGTGTTTGAGAGTCAAACAGATCACCCAAATCTCAGAGATCTCAAGAATCAAACAGGCCATGCAATCAATTCTTAAAGATCTTAAGAATACAAACAGATCAACCAATCCTTAGAGATCTCAAGAATCAAACAGGTCACTCAATCCTTAGAGATCTTAAAAATCAAACAGATCACCCAATCCTTAAGACTCAAACAGATCACCCAGTTCTTAAAGATCTTAAGAATCAAACAGATCACCCAATACTTACAGATCGTAAGAATCAAGCAGATCACCCAATACTTAGAGATGTTAAGAATCAAACAGGTCACCCAATTTTTAGAGATCTCGAGAATCAAACAGGTCACCTAATTCTTAGAGATATTAAGAATCAAACATATCATCCAATCCTTAGAGATCTTAAGAATCATACAGATCTTAAGAATAAAACAGATCAACCAATCCATAGAGATTTTAAGAATCAAACAGGTCACCCAACCATTAGAGATCTCAAGAATCGAACAGGTCACTCAATTCTTAGAGATCTTAAGAATCAAACAGATCACCCAATCCTTAGAGATGTTAATAATACAAAAGGTCACCCAATTCTTAGAGATCTTAAGAATCAAACAGGTCACCCAATTCTAAGAGATATTAGGAATCAAACATATCACCTAATCCTATATATATTAAAACTCAAACAGATCACGCACTCCTTACACATCTTAAGACTCAAATAGATCACCCAATACTTACAGATCTTAAGATTCAAACAGATCACCCAATCCTTAGAGATCTCAAGAATCAAGCAGATCGCTCAATCCTTAGAGATCTTAAGAATCAAACAACTCACCCAAACCTAAGAGATCTTAAGAATCAAACAGATTACTCAATTAAGTCCGGAAGACCGGATTTGTCAGTAGTAAGCAGTGGATTACGTCCCTTCGACACATTACAGAGTGGATCTGAAAGAAAATGAAAAGAAAAATAAGCATGTAAATTATGCCAGAAAGCTAAGAAAATTATGGAATATTAAGAAGACAGTTGTTCCAGTCGTTATCAGAGCACAGATAGCGGTCGTGAAAAGCTAGGTAGAAAGATAAGAAAAACGGAAACCTGTGGAACAGTTGGATTTAGTCACACGACAGAGTTATTGAAAACAGCTTAAGTATATAAAAAAGTGTTTTGTTATCGAAGTAACTTGTTGTCACTTATTCTCCAGTGTAACTCCCAAATTAGCACCAGTGTAAACCCCAAATTAGCACCAGTATAACACCTAAGTTAGCACTAGTGTAACCTCAAATTAGCACCAGTGTAAAGAATAAGTAAATGGTAAGGATTTTGCAGGAAAGGTGAGACTTGCATAGCGTGGAGAGGGGCGGCTACAGAATTTTTTTGTCTTTGTTTACTACTTTTCAGATTTCCCAGAATAAGTCTATTTATAAGGATATTAGTTTCAAAACAACAATAAAAACACAGACGAAAGAAATAAAAACTGAAATTCACCATCATAGATTCATGCAATTAGTTCGAGTGGAAAATAAAAATAACCTTTACAGAACGGGAAGAACAATATATAAAGAACTGTGCAAAAAAAACATGGATTCGTCTATAGAAACAAATCAAATGACCTGTAAACAGACAAAATTTGAGATCTGCATTTACCACCAAACTCGAGCTACAACTGATTTGGTTGTTTTAAATAAGGCCAATAGTTTATCTTGTTATATTTGCTGTCCCAGTAAACCATAGAAGAATCAAACAAGTCAAAATTTGATAAAAGTATCAGGACCTCGCCTGAAAACCGAATATTTTTTAAACGTTTGGATTATAGTAGTGCCGATAATAACTCAAACATGTGGAACCGTATTTAAAAGATTACAGACAACGGAAAATTCGTTGGGGGGGGGGGGACTCTAAAAGAATAAAGTGGAAGGTTCGGGAGATTTGGTGAGACTTACTGCCATTCAAACTCTAATGATAAACAATAGACATCTCGTGAACAAGTAAATACATGAAAGAGAAAGAGAGAGAGAAATTGGAGTAATACCAGGACCTTCCTCGGGAGCTTAGAACGATATGAAATATGAAGCTATGAAACGTCCTTATAATAGTAGACGAGTAGAGATTTTCGTTATTTATTTTACTGATCGATTTTCTTTTACAGATTGACTGATTTGATTTACAAGAGGAATCTCGATGTCGAAAATAAATCGCCATCGGTTTGGTTTCTTTTATGGTGTTGACAGCTTTCTGCTATCGATGGGCTTTGTCTAGAAATAACCCGTATGGAACAAGAAGGAAAGCCCGTGAAGTCTTTATGTCAATACCCAGATGGAGTTGACGGCCTGTGCCGAACTAACCTGATCACACGCCTATGTCCAAAGGAAGGTGTGTGTGTCTGGACAAAAATTGATCATTCTTTCTGTTATTTGTATGCAAATAAATGTGTTATGTGTACAGTATTTCACTGGTTTTTGATATTTCGACTTATTGTCAAATTTCTAGATTTTATGTACGATATAAACAGGTGTCTGTAGGATGTGTA
Organism: Ascarosepion bandense; assembly: GCA_037127315.1. Classification (NCBI taxonomy): domain Eukaryota; kingdom Metazoa; phylum Mollusca; class Cephalopoda; order Sepiida; family Sepiidae; genus Ascarosepion; species Ascarosepion bandense. Next base: position 1,145,652 of record JBBBDQ010001688.1, read on the forward strand.
AGAATATAAGATTTTATTGGTTGTTTCTGTTTCGACTCATCGTAAAGCTCCGAGTTTTATAGACGAGGTCACCTTGGAAGATCAAAAAAAGAGAAAGAAATGAAAAAGAAAAAAATTTATGTGCTCGTTTTGTCTTCGATAGAAACGGGAACACTTTTGTTTTGTTTTTAAATATGTCTGCATTTCTTTAATCTATCTTCTTTGACAAACTGTTTTTACTTTATATTTTTTTATTTTATTGCTATGCCAATAAATAAATTTGGAGCTGTGCCAAAAACAGTGGAATCGACATTAGATTAAATAGAAATTTGAGGAGGGTTTGAGGTCACCTGGATTACAACGTCTACCAGGATATAAAAATAAATGCTAGACTTCTGCAGGCACTTACTCAATCCCCGTGATAACCACTAGACATCTGATACGAATAGGGAAATGCAAGAATCAGTTGTTAAATAGAGCAAGAAAGACTTGTCAATTTTAATAGCTCTAAAACGATACTACTGTTGTTTAATCGCCATAAAAACCTTTTGTGCTTTCCATCAGCATGACATCAGGAGACTAACTCATTTCAACTTCTTGGTTTCACTTGTTCGACTAACATTAAATAGAACGAATATATATATATATATATATATATATATAGAGAGAGAGAGAGAGAGAGAGAGAGAGGTTGTTACAAGATTGGTTACAAGAGTTTGTCTGGTGCTTTTGGTACGTATCTCGCGATGCGTGACACAATCCAAAGACTTCAGACCCTTTCCCACCGACGTGATTTGGCGTCCTCCTGTTTTTTTCGAAAATATTTTCATGATAGCTGTCCGAATGAGCCCACCTCCTTGGTACCTCGACGGCATGAATTTAAGCATATTACTAGATTGACAACTAGATATCAACGTTTTATTGTTGAATTAACTAGATATTCCATTCTAATAGTTTCTTTTCTTACACTACTAATTCTCTTCTGGTCTTTTACTTCCCTGTCACCTACAATCTTCCAAATTCTAAATGCAACGTCACTCTCGTTTTTCTATCTGCCTGAAACCTGTTCTTTTATTATCTTTTCTCCTTTCGGCATCTTTAGGCGCCTGAAGATATCGGAAGGTTGAAACCAAGGTTGCGTAATCGACTGACTTCTGAATTAAAATATTTAAAAGCGCTACATTATATATGTATTGAGCACTTTTTGATACAACTGTATACTGGTTTAATTTAATTCTGACGAACAACTGTCTAATAATAATAATAATAATAATAAGTTCTAGAAAACGGAAGGAAAAATCTCTTTCTTTTTTTTTCTACTTGTCTCCGAGGGAGACAAGACTCCCAAAATTTATTAGTATGCACGATCACTAACATTGATTGGGAGAGAATTTAGCGAACGAGAAATAGGGGAGCCGAGTTCGAATTCCAGTTGAATTCATTGCATTCACTTACGCGCAAATACCCTTGAGAAAGGTATTAATCTGTCTCCTCCCTCAAGTTATGGGTTAAATAATAGGACAGATTGAGTTCTGAAGCCTTGGCTTGCGACCAGTCTACCGCAGAAAGCAATGGCAACCTACTGTCGGATAATCTACTGCCCAGTCAGTCATGCCTCTTTCGAGACATGATCACCCAAAGCGTGTATCCCGTATGACACTTAACTGATCCTTCAGACAACATAGTTACAAAGTATCAGGGACCAGAACACAGAAAAAGAAATTAATATACTTCTATTATTTCGAACTATTGTTGTCGTCTTGGTTGATATAGATGTTGTTATAAGCACAACATTTCGACCAAATATCCTCTGGTCATCATCAAGTGCCTGTTGCTTGAGATGATATGGGATATGTGTTGATTATTGTGTTATCTTTCCCAGTGATTACAGTTATTGTTCATGCTTACGGCCATATCACGTTGAAACACCGGTTACCGTAGATGACCAACGTTAAACCTAGTCAATACACAGATAGGTGACCGCTTGAGGATATATTGCATTCACTTACGCGCAAATACCCTTAGGAAAGGTATTAATCCGTCTCTTCCCTCCAGTTATGGGTTAAATAATAGGACAGATTGGGTTCTATAGCCTTGGCTAGCAACCAGTCTACCGCAGAAACCAAATTGTAAGCATCTACAATTACAAGTACGTACGTCGTACGTACGTAGATGTATTTGTAAATTTAGATTACTGTTTTGCTTTACTATTTTAAAAATTAAAATTTATTTGTTTGTAAGCTTAAAATAGATTTTTATTTACTGTATATTATTAAAAATGCATTTATAAATAAAATACAGAACTGGGAGTGGTCATTTGTGGTTTTTCGACAAATCGCCTTTCCTAAAACCAATTACCGACGTAAGTTGCGGTATACCTGTATAATGTCTCTGAAACAACGGAATGTCAAGCTGACGTTGTATGTGAAGGAATATTCGTCTGAGTCGCTTTTGAGAATTACTTCATGCGTTGGACTTACTCAGTTAGTCAGTTAAGTACCATACGGGAAACACACTTAGACGATCATGTCTCGAAAGAGACATGATTGATTGGGAAGAAGATTATCCCGCAGTAGGTTGCCATTGCTTTCTGCTGTAGACTGGTTGCCAACCATGGCTATAGAACCCAATCTGTCTTATTATTGAACAAATAAGTGGAGGGAAAAGACGGATTAATACCTTTCCCAAGGGCATTTGTGCGTAAATGGAATTCGAACTCGGCACCCCGATTTGTCGTTCCGAGTCGACATTCACTGCACCACAACTCACACCCGGCGTCACGAATATACGCGTTCCAGTTACAGGGTGAGCTTTAGTAGAGATATTTGATGCCAGGAGCCTCTATGAGGTTATGACTACTCATCAGGATAGGTGGAGTTTTCGTTCTGTCAGGTAGTGAATAAATGCTACTGGTTTTGTTTTGGGGGTGTTGAATAATACCAGCCAGTCTTCCCATCCCCTTGAGCTGTGAAAGTTAGGTCAGAGGAGAGATCAGCTGACAGGCACTGGTCGCCTAGGTAGTTGAAGGTGCGCCGATAGATAGGGATTTTCAGTGATGATGAAAGACATGTTAACCAACCCAAAATGTGTAAAAATAAAAATAAAATAACGATACATCAAAGATCTGATGAAATTCCGATAGCTCGAGATGGTGTAGTAGCAAAAATGTCCTCAAAAGGTTAACGGGAAATCATTTCATTATCTCTATTGGAATTATGACAATTATAACCGACTCAACCGGTTGGGTTGGAAAACTCACTTCATTATCTCTATTGGAATGATGACAATTATAACCGACTCAACCGGTTGGGTTGGAAAACTCACTTCATTATCTCTATTGGAATGATGACAATTATAACCGACTCAACCGGTTGGGTTGGAAAACTCACTTCATTATCTCTATTGGAATTATGACAATTATAACCGACTCAACCGGTTGGATTGGAAAACTCACTTCATTATCTCTATTGGAATTATGACAATTATAACCGACTAAGCCCGTTGGTTTGGAAAACTCACTTCATTATCTCTATTGGAATTATGACAATTATAACCGACTCAACCGGTTGGGTTGGAAAACTCACTTCATTATCTCTATTGGAATTATGACAATTATAACCGACTCAACCGGTTGGGTTGGAAAACTCACTTCATTATCTCTATTGGAATTATGACAATTATAACCAACTCAACCGGTTGGGTTGGAAAACTCACTTCATTATCTCTATTGGAATTATGACAATTATAACCGATTCAACCGGTTGGGTTGGAAAACTCACTTCATTATCTCTATTGGAATTATGACAATTATAACCGACTCAACCGGTTGGGTTGGAAAACTCACTTCATTATCTCTATTGGAATAATGACAGTTATAACCGACTAAGCCCGTTGGGTTGGAAAACTCACTTCATTATCTCTATTGGAATTATGACAATTATAACCGTCTAAGCCAGTTGGGTTGGAAAACTCACTTCATTATCTCTATTGGAATGATGACAGTTATAACCGACTAAGCCCGTTGGGTTGGAAAACTCACTTCATTATCTCTGTTGGAATTATTACAATTATAACCGACTCAACCGGTTGGGTTGGAAAACTCACTTCATTATCTCTATTGGAATAATGACAGTTATAACCGACTCAACCGGTTGGGTTGGAAAACTCACTTCATTATCTCTATTGGAATTATGACAATTATAACCAACTCAACCGGTTGGGTTGGAAAACTCACTTCATTATCTCTATTGGAATTATGACAATTATAACCGACTCAACCGGTTGGGTTGGAAAACTCACTTCATTATCTCTATTGGAATTATGACAATTATAACCGACTCAACCGGTTGGGTTGGAAAACTCACTTCATTATCTCTATTGGAATAATGACAGTTATAACCGACTAAGCCCGTTGTGTTGGAAAACTCACTTCATTATCTCTATTGGAATTATGACAATTATAACCGACTCAACCGGTTGGGTTGGAAAACTCACTTCATTATCTCTATTGGAATTATGACAATTATAACCAACTCAACCGGTTGGGTTGGAAAACTCACTTCATTATCTCTATTGGAATTATGACAATTATAACCGACTCAACCGGTTGGGTTGGAAAACTCACTTCATTATCTCTATTGGAATTATGACAATTATAACCGACTCAACCGGTTGGGTTGGAAAACTCACTTCATTATCTCTATTGGAATAATGACAGTTATAACCGACTAAGCCCGTTGGGTTGGAAAACTCACTTCATTATCTCTATTGGAATTATGACAATTATAACCGTCTAAGCCAGTTGGGTTGGAAAACTCACTTCATTATCTCTATTGGAATGATGACAGTTATAACCGACTAAGCCCGTTGGGTTGGAAAACTCACTTCATTACCTCTGTTGGAATTATTACAATTATAACCGACTCAACCGGTTGGGTTGGAAAACTCACTTCATTATCTGTATTGGAATTATGACAATTATAACCGACTCAACTGGTTGGGTTGGAAAACTCACTTCATTATCTCTATTGGAATTATGACAATTATAACCGACTCAACCGGTTGGGTTGGAAAACTCACTTCATTATCTCTATTGGAATTGATGACAATTATAACCGACTCAACCGGTTGGGTTGGAAAACTCACTTCATTATCTCTATTGGAATTATGACAATTATAACCGACTCAACCGGTTGGGTTGGAAAACTCACTTCATTATCTCTATTGGAATTATGACAATTATAACCGACTCAACCGGTTGGGTTGGAAAACTCACTTCATTATCTTTTCATTGGAATTATGACAATTATTCCGGAACTTAACCGGTTGGGTTGGAAAACACAATTCTTTGGATTAATGACAATTATAACCGACTCAACCGGTTGGGTTGGAAAACTCACTTCATTTTCTCTATTGGAATTATGACAATTATAACCGACTCAACCGGTTGGGTTGGAAAACTCACTTCATTTTCTCTATTGGAATTATGACAATTATAACCGACTCAACCGGTTGGGTTGGAAAACTCACTTCATTATTTTCTCTATTGGAATTATGACAATTATAACCGACTCAACCGGTTGGGTTGGAAAATACTTCATTATCTCTATTGGGTTGGAAAACAATTATAACCACTAACCGGTTGGGTTGGAAAACACTTTTCATTTTTCTATTGGAATTATGACAATTGTAACCGACTCAACCGGTTGGGTTGGAAAACTCACTTCATTATCTCTATTGGAATTATGACAATTATAACCGACTCAACCGGTTGGGTTGGAAAACTCACTTCATTATCTCTATTGGAATTATGACAATTATAACCGACTAAGCCCGTTGGGTTGGAAAACTCACTTCTTTATCTCTATTGGAATTATGACAATTATAAACGACTCAACCGGTTGGGTTGGAAAACTCACTTCATTATCTCTATTGGAATTATGACAATTATAACCGACTCAACCGGTTGGGTTGGAAAACTCACTTCATTATCTCTATTGGAATTATGACAATTATAACCGACTCAACCGGTTGGGTTGGAAAACTCACTTCATTATCTCTATTGGAATTATGACAATTATAACCGACTAAGCCCGTTGGGTTGGAAAACTCACTTCTTTATCTCTATTGGAATTATGACAATTATAACCGACTCAACCGGTTGGGTTGGAAAACTCACTTCATTATCTCTATTGGAATTATGACAATTATAACCGACTCAACCGGTTGGGTTGGAAAACTCACTTCATTATCTCTATTGGAATTATGACAGTTATAACCGACTAAGCCCGTTGGGTTGGAAAACTCACTTCATTATCTCTATTGGAATAATGACAGTTATAACCGACTAAGCCCGTTGGGTTGGAAAACTCAGTTCATTATCTCTATTGGAATTATGACAGTTATAACCGACTAAGCCCGTTGGGTTGGAAAACTCACTTCATTATCTCTATTGGAATAATGACAGTTATAACCGACTAAGCCCGTTGGGTTGGAAAACTCACTTCATTATCTCTATTGGAATTATGACAGTTATAACCGACTAAGCCCGTTGGGTTGGAAAACTCACTTCATTATCTCTATTGGAATTATGACAGTTATAACCGACTAAGCCCGTTGGGTTGGAAAACTCACTTCATTATCTCTATTGGAATAATGACAGTTATAACCGACTAAGCCCGTTGGGTTGGAAAACTCACTTCATTATCTCTATTGGAATAATGACAGTTATAACCGACTAAGCCCGTTGGGTTGGAAAACTCACTTCATTATCTCTATTGGAATAATGACAGTTATAACCGACTAAGCCCGTTGGGTTGGAAAACTCACTTCATTATCTCTGTTGGAATTATGACAGTTATAACCGACTAAGCCCGTTGGGTTGGAAAACTCACTTCATTATCTCTATTGGAATAATGACAGTTATAACCGACTAAGCCCGTTGGGTTGGAAAACTCACTTCATTATCTCTATTGGAATTATGACAGTTATAACCGACTAAGCCCGTTGGGTTGGAAAACTCACTTCATTATCTCTATTGGAATAATGACAGTTATAACCGACTAAGCCCGTTGGGTTGGAAAACTCACTTCATTATCTCTATTGGAATTATGACAGTTATAACCGACTAAGCCCGTTGGGTTGGAAAACTCACTTCATTATCTCTATTGGAATAATGACAGTTATAACCGACTAAGCGCCTTGGGTTTGAAAACTCACTTCATTATCTCTCATTGGAATTATGACAATTATAACCGACTCAACCGGTTGGGCTTGGAAAACTCACTTCATTCATTTATTCCTTATTGGAATTCATTGATCAATTATAACCGACCGAATTGTCAACCGGAGGGTTGGAAAACCTCACTTCCATTATCTCTATTGGAAATTACATTAATTAATTAGAAACCGACTCAACCGTTTACAGGCAAAACCCTACTTCACATATTCTTATTGGAACAATGACAATTATAACCAACTCCAACCGGCTTGGGTTGGAAAAACTCACTTCATTATCTCTATTGGAATTATGACAATTATAACCTGACTCAAATCCTCCGGTTGGGTTGGAAAACTCACTTCATTATCTCTATTGGAATTATGAACAATTATAAACTGAATGGCTTAAGCCCGTTGGGAAGGAAAAACTTCAACTTTTTATCTCTTATTGGAATTAATGACAATTATAACCGACTCAACCGGTTGGGTTGGAAAACCTCACTTACATTATCTCTTTATTGGAATTATGACAATTATAACCTGACTTCAACCGGTTGGGTTGGAAAACTCACTTCATTATCTCTGACGAAATTACATTAAAGGAAAATTCGATCAAGCTCAAACAATGGAACTCATCATTATTCCCACAACAATGACCGGCTTACAGTTAACTTGGAAAACTGCCTCGTTGGTTGGAAAACCCATTCATTATCTCTATTGGAATTAATGATGCAGCAGTAACCGATCTAAGCCCGTTGGGTTGGAAAACTCCACTTCATTATTCTATTGGAAACAATCACAGTTATAACCGACTAAGCCCTGCTTGGGTTGGAAAACCATTTCACTTATCTTCATTATTGAATTAATGACAAGCAATTAACCGACCTAAGCCCGTTGGGTTGGAAAACTTCAAAACCACCATTATCTCTATTGGTAATTTAATGACAGTTATAACCGACCTAAGCCCGCTTGGGTTGGAAAAAACTCATCTAATTGGATTCTATTGGAATTAATGACAGTTATAACCTGACTAAGCTTCCCGTTGGGTTGAAAACTCCACTTATTATCCTCTATTGGAATTATGACAGTTATAACCTGACCTAAGCCCGTTGGGTTGGAAAACTCCCACTTCATTATCCTATTATTAAATTCATGGACAGTTATGTAATCCCTGACTAAGCTTCCCGTGCTTTGGGTTGGAAAACTCACTTCATTATCTCTATTGGAATTATGACACAGTTATAACCTGACCAAGCCTGCCGGGTTGGAAAACTCATCGCATTATCTCTATTGGAATTATGACAAGTTATAACCGACTCAACCGGCCTTGGGTTGGGAAAACTCTACTTCACTTATCTCTATTGGAATTACGACAAGTTATAACCGACTAAGCAACCGGTTATTGGAAAACTCACTTTCATTATCTCTATTGGAATTAATGACAGTTATAACCGACTAAGCCCTGTTGGGTTGGCAAAACCTCACTTAATATTATCTTTATTGGAATTAATGACAGTTATAAACTGACTTGGCTTCGTTGAAGGGTTGAAAACTCACTATTATCTCTATTGGAATAATGACAGTTATAACCGACTAAGCCTGCTGGTTGGAAAACTCACTTCATTATCTCTATTGGAATTAATGACAGTTATAACCGACTAAGCCCGTTGGGTTGGAAAACTCACTTCATTATCTCTATTGGAATTATGACAGTTATAACCGACTAAGCCCGTTGGGTTGGAAAACTCACTTCATTATCTCTCTATTGGAATAATGACAGTTATAACCGACTAAGCCCGTTGGGATTGGAAAACTCACTTCATTATCTCTATTGGAATTATGACAGTTATAACCGACTAAGCCTCGTTGGGTTGGAAAACTCACTTCATTATCTCTATTGGAATAATGACAGTTATAACTGACTAAGCCCGTTGGGTTGGAAAACTCACTTCATTATCTCTATTGGAATTATGACAATTATAACCGACTCAACCGGTTGGGTGGGAAAACTCACTTCATTATCTCTATTGGAATTATGACAGTTATAATCCGACTCAAGCCCGTTGGGTTGGGAAAACTCACTTATTATCTCTATTGGAATAATGACAGTTATAACCGACTAAGCCCGTTGGGTTGGAAAACCTACTTCATTATCTCTATTGGAATTATGACAGTTATAACCGACTAAGCCCGTTGGGTTGGAAAACTCACTTCATTATCTCTATTGGAATAATGATTGTTATAATCCGACAAGCCCTTGGGTTAAAACTGAAAAACCACATTATCTCTATTGGAATTATGACAGTTATAACCGACTAAGCCCGTTGGGTTGGAAAACCTACTCATCTCATTGGAATAATGACAGTTATAACGACTAAGCCCGTTGGGTTGGAAAACTCACTTCATTATCTCTATTGGAATTATGACAGTTATAACCGACCAAGCCCGTTGGGTTGGAAAACTCACTTCATTATCTCTATTGAATAATGACAGTTATAACCGACTAAGCCCGTTGGGTTGGAAAACTCACTTCATTATCCTCATTGGAATAATGACAGTTATAACCGACTAAGCCTGTTGGGTTGGAAAACCTACCGCTCTCTTATTGGAATTAAGGACAGTTATAACTGACCAAGCCGTTGGGTTGGAAAACTCATCACATTCCTATTGGAACCAATGACACATAACCGACCAAGCCCGTTGGGTTGGAAAACTCACTTCATTATCTCTATTGGAATTATGACAGTTATAACGACTAAGCCCGTTGGGTTGGAAAACCCACTTCATTATCTCTATTGGAATAATGACAGTTATAACCGACTAAGCCCTTCCCGTTGGGTTGGAAAACTCACTTCATTATCTCTATTGGAATAATGACAGTTATAACTGACTAAGCCCGTTGGGTTGGAAAACTCACTTCATTATCTCTGTTGGAATTATGACAGTTATAACCGACTAAGCCCGTTGGGTTGGAAAACTCACTTCATTATCTCTATTGGAATAATGACAGTTATAACCGACTAAGCCCGTTGGGTTGGAAAACTCACTTCATTATCTCTATTGGAATTATGACAGTTATAACCGACTAAGCCCGTTGGGTTGGAAAACTCACTTCATTATCTCTATTGGAATAATGACAGTTATAACCGACCTAAGCCCGTTGGGTTGGAAAAACTCACTTCATTATCTCTATTGGAATTATGACAGTTATAACCGACTAAGCCCGTTGGGTTGGAAAACCCACTTCATTATCTCTATTGGAATAATGACAGTTATAACCGACTAAGCGCCTTGGGTTTGAAAACTCACTTCATTATCTCTATTGGAATTATGACAATTATAACCGACTCAACCGGTTGGGTTGGAAAACTCACTTCATTATCTCTATTGGAATTATGACAATTATAACCGACTCAACCGGTTGGGTTGGAAAACTCACTTCATTTTCTCTATTGGAATTATGACAATTATAACCGACTCAACCGGTTGGGTTGGAAAACTCACTTCATTTTCTCTATTGGAATTATGACAATTATAACCGACTCAACCGGTTGGGTTGGAAAACTCACTTCATTTTCTCTATTGGAATTATGACAATTATAACCGACTCAACCGGTTGGGTTGGAAAACTCACTTCATTATCTCTATTGGAATTATGACAATTATAACCGACTCAACCGGTTGGGTTGGAAAACTCACTTCATTTTCTCTATTGGAATTATGACAATTATAACCGACTCAACCGGTTGGGTTGGAAAACTCACTTCATTATCTCTATTGGAATTATGACAATTATAACCGACTCAACCGGTTGGGTTGGAAAACTCACTTCATTATCTCTATTGGAATTATGACAATTATAAACGACTCAACCGGTTGGGTTGGAAAACTCACTTCATTATCTCTATTGGAATTATGACAATTATAAACGACTCAACCGGTTGGGTTGGAAAACTCACTTCATTATCTCTATTGGAATTATGACAATTATAACCGACTCAACCGGTTGGGTTGGAAAACTCACTTCATTATCTCTATTGGAATTATGACAATTATAACCGACTCAACCGGTTGGGTTGGAAATCTCACTTCATTATCTCTATTGGAATTATGACAATTATAACCGACTCAACCGGTTGGGTTGGAAAACTCACTTCATTATCTCTATTGAATTATGACAATTATAACCGACTCAACCGGTTGGGTTGAAACTCACTTCATTATCTCTATTGGAATTATGACAATTATAACCGACTCAACCGGTTGGGTTGAAAACTCACTTCATTATCTCTATTGGAATTATGACAATTATAAACGACTCAACCGGTTGGGTTGGAAAACTCACTTCATTATCTCTATTGGAATTATGACAATTATAACCGACTCAACCGGTTGGGTTGGAAAACTCACTTCATTATTCTATTGGAATTATGACAATTATAACCGACTCAACCGGTTGGGTTGGAAAAACTCACTTCATTATCTCTATTGGAATTATGACAATTATAACCGACCTTACCGGTTGGGTTGGAAAACTCACTTCCATTTTCTATTGGAATTATGACAATTATAACCGACTCAACCGGTTGGGTTGGAAAAACTCACTTCATTATCTCTTATTGGAATTAAAAGAGACAATTATAACCGACTCAACCGGTTGGGTTGGAAAACTCACTCTCATTATCTCTATTGAATTATGACAATTATAAACGACTCAACCGGTTGGGTTGGAAAACCTTTACTTCATTATCTCTATTGGAATTATGACAATTATAAACGACTCAACCGGTTGGGTTGAAACCCACTTCATTTTCTCATTGAATTATGACAATTATAACCGACTCAACCGGTTGGGTTGGAAAACTCACTTCAATATTCCCATTGGAATTATGACAATTATAACCGACTCAACCGGTTGGGTTGGAAAACTCACTTCATTATCTCTATTGAATTATGACAATTATAACCGACTCAACCGGTTGGGTTGAAAAATCACTCATTATCTCTATTGGAATTATGACAATTATAACCGACTCAACCGGTTGGGTTGGAAACTCACTTCACATTCTCTATTGGAATTATGACAATTATAACCGACTCAACCGGTTGCTGGAAAACTCACTTCATTATCTCTATTGGAATTATGACAAATTATAACCGACTCAACCGGTTGGGTTGGAAAACTCACTTCATTATCTCTATTGGAATTATGACAATTATAACCGACTCAACCGGTTGGGTTGGAAAACTCACTTCATTATCTCTATTGGAATTATGACAATTATAACCGACTCAACCGGTTGGGTTGGAAAACTCACTTCATTATCTCTATTGGAATTATGACAATTATAACCGACTCAACCGGTTGGGTTGGAAATCCCAATTTTACACTTCTATTGGAATTATGACAATTATAACCGACTCCACCGGTTGGGTTGGAAAACTCACTTCATTTTCTCTATTGGAATTATGACAATTATAACCGACTCAACCGGTTGGGTTGGAAAACTCACTTCATTATTCTATTGGAATTATGACAATTATAACTGACTCAACCGGTTGGGTTGGAAAACTCACTTCATTATCTCTATTGGAATTATGACAATTATAACCGACTCAACCGGTTGGGTTGGAAAACTCACTTCATTATCTCTATTGGAATTATGACAATTATAACCGACTCAACCGGTTGGGTTGGAAAACTCACTTCATTTTCTCTATTGGAATTATGACAATTATAACCGACTCAACCGGTTGGGTTGGAAAACTCACTTCATTATCTCTATTGGAATTATGACAATTATAACCGACTCAACCGGTTGGGTTGGAAAACTCACTTCATTATCTCTATTGGAATTATGACAATTATAAACGACTCAACCGGTTGGGCTGGAAAACTCACTTCATTATCTCTATTGGAATTATATTTAAATTATAACCGACTCCAACCGGTTGGGTTGGAAAAACTCACTTCATTATCTCTATTGGAATTATGACAATTATAACCGACTCAACAGGTTGGGTTGGAAAACTCACTTCATTATCTCTATTGGAATAATGACAGTTATACGACTAAGCCTCGTTGGGTTGGAAAACTCACTTCATTATCTCTATGGAATTATGAGTTATAACCGACTCAACCGGTTGGGTTGGAAAACTCACTTCATTATCTCTATTGGAATTATGATACCATAACCGACTCAAGCGGTTGGGTTGGAAAACTCACTTCATTATCTCTATTGGAATAATGACAGTTATAACCGACTAAGCCCGTTGGGTTGGAAAACTCATCATTATCTCTATTGGAATTATGACAATTATAACCGACTCAACCGGTTGGGTTGGAAAACTCACTATTATCTCTATTGGAATAATGACAGTTATAACCGACTAAGCCTCGTTGGGTTGGAAAACTCACTTCATTATCTCTATTGGAATTATGACAATTATAACCGACTCAACCGGTTGGGTTGGAAAACTCACTTCATTATCTCTATTGGAATTATGACAATTATAACCGACCTCAACCGGTTGGGTTGGAAAACTCACTTCATTATTCTATTGGAATTATGACAATTATAACCGACTCAACCAGTTGGGTTGGAAACTCACTTCAATTATCTCTATTGGAATGATGACAATTATAACCGACTAAGCCCGTTGGGTTGGAAAACTCACTTCTTTATCTCTATTGGAATTATGACAATTATAACCGACTCAACCGGTTGGGTTGGAAAACTCACTTCATTATCTCTATTGGAATTATGACAATTATAACTGACTAAGCTCCGTTGGGTTGGAAAACTCACTTTTATCTCTATTGGAATTATGACAATTATAACCGACTCAACCGGTTGGGTTGGAAAACTCACTTCATTATCTCTATTGGAATTATGACAATTATAACCGACTCAACCGCTTGGGTTGGAAAACCAATTTCATTATCTCTATTGGAATTGTGACAATTATACCGACTCAACCGGTTGGTTGGAAAACTCACTTCATTATCTCTACAAATTATGACAATTATAACCGACTAAGCCCGTTGGGTTGGAAAACTCACTTCTTTATCTCTATTGGAATTATGACAATTATAACCGACTCAACCGGTTGGGTTGGAAACCTACTTAATATTCTTATTGGAATTATGACAATTATAACCGACTCAACCGGTTGGGTTGGAAAACTCATCATTATTCTTATTGAATTATGACAATTATAACCGACTCAACCGGTTGGGTTGGAAAACTCACTTCATTATCTCTATTGAATTATGACAGTTATAACTGACTAAGTTCAAGTTGGGCTGGAAAACTCACTTCATTATCTCTATTGGAATAACATGCTATAACTGACTTAAGCCCGTTGGGTTGGAAAACTCACTTCATTATCTCTATTGGAATTATGACAGTTATAACTGACTAAGCCCGTTGGGTTGGAAAACTCACTTCATTATCTCTATTGGAATAACAATGACAGTTATAACCGACTAAGCCCAAGTTGGGTTGAAACTCACTTCATTATCTCTATTGGACCATATTAGTTATAACTGACTAAGCCTGCTAGTTGGAAAACTCACTTCATTATCTCTATTGAATAATGACAGTTATAACCGACTAAGCCCGTTGGGTTGGAAAACTCACTTCATTATCTCTATTGGAATTATGACAGTTATAACCGACTAAGCCTCGTTGGGTTGGAAAACTCACTTCATTATCTCTATTGGAATAATGACAGTTATAACCGACTAAGCCCGTTGGGTTGGAAAATCACTTCATTGTCTCTATTGGAATTATGACAGTTATAACCGACTAAGCCCGTTGGGTTGGAAAACTCACTTCATTATCTCTATTGGAATAATGGCTGTTATAACCGACTAAGCGCCTTGGGTTTGAAAAACTCACTTCATTATCTCTATTGGAATTATGACAATTATAACCGACTCAACCGGTTGGGTTGGAAAACTCACTTCATTATCTCTATTGGAATTATGACAATTATAACCGACTCAACCGGTTGGGTTGGAAAACTCACTTCATTATCTCTATTGGAATTATGACAATTATAACCGACTCAACCGTTTGGGTTGGAAAACTCACTTCATTATTCTATTGGAATAATGACAATTATAACCAACTCAACCGGTTAAAGTTGAAAACCTCACTTCATTATCTCTATTGGAATAATGACATTATAACCGACTCAACCGGTTGGGTTGGAAAACTCACTTCATTATCTCTATTGGAATTATGACAATTATAACCGACTCAACCGGTTGGGTTGGAAAACTCACTTCATTATCTCTATTGGAATAATGACAATTATAACCAACTCAAATCGCTGGGTTGGAAAAACCACTTCATTATCTCTATTGGAATTATGACAATTATAACCGACTCAACCGGTTGGGTTGGAAAACTCACTTCATTATTCTATTGGAATTATGACAATTATAACCGACTGGAAGCCCGTTGGGTTGGAAAACCTTACCTCTCTTTTATCTCATTGGAATTATGACAATTATAACCGACTCAACGGTTGGGTTGGAAAACTCACTAATATTCCCATTGGAATTATGACAATTATAACCGACTCAACCGGTTGGGTTGGAAAACTCACTTCATTATCTCTAGCTCTGAATTATGACAAAGTTATAACCGACTAAGTCTGTTGGGTTGGAAAACTCACTTCATTATCTCTATTGGAATAATGACAGTTATAACCGACTAAGCCCGTTGGGTTGGAAAACTCACTTCATTATCTCTATTGGAATTATGACAGTTATAACCGACTAAGCCCGTTGGGTTGAAAAACTCACTTCATTATCTCTATTGGAATAATGACAGTTATAATGACTAAGCCCGTTGGGTTGGAAAACTCACTTCATTATCTCTATTGGAATTATGACAGTTATAACTGACTAAGTCAAGTTGGGTTGGAAAACTCACTTCATTATCTCTATTGGAATAATGACAGTTATAACCGACTAAGCCCGTTGGGTTGGAAAACTCACTTCATTATCTCTATTGGAATTATGACAGCTATAATCGACTAAGCCCGTTGGGTTGAAACCATCATTATCTCTATTGGAATAATGACAGCTATAACCGACTAAGCCCGTTGGGTTGGAAAACTCACTTCATTATCTCTATTGGAATTATGACAGTTATAACCGACTAAGCCCGTTGGGTTGGAAACTCACTTCATTATCTCTATTGGAATTATGACAGTTATAACCGACTAAGCTCCGTTGCTGTAAAACTCACTTCATTATCTCTATTGGAATAATGACAGTTATAACCGACTAAGCCCGTTGGGTTGGAAAACTCACTTCTATTATCTCTATTGGAATTATGACAATTATAACCGACTAAGCCTGTTGCTGGAAAACTCACTTCATTATCTCTATTGGAATAATGACAGTTATAACCGACTAAGCCCGTTGGGTTGGAAAACTCACTTCATTATCTCTATTGGAATTATGACAGTTATAACCGACTAAGCCCGTTGGGTTGGAAAAAACTCACTTCATTATCTCTATTGGAATAATGACAGTTATAACCGACTAAGCCCGTTGGGTTGGAAAACTCACTTCATTATCTCTATTGGAATTATGACAGTTATAACCGACTAAGCCCGTTGGGTTGGAAAACTCACTCATTATCTCTATTGGAATAATGACAGTTATAACCGACTAAGCGCCTTGGGTTTGAAAACTCACTTCATTATCTCTATTGGAATTATGACAATTATAACCGACTCAACCGGTTGGGTTGGAAAACTCACTTCATTATCTCTATTGGAATTATGACAGTTATAACCGACTAAGCGCCTTGGGTTTGAAAACTCACTTCATTATCTCTATTGGAATTATGACAATTATAACCGACTCAACCGGTTGGGTTGGAAAAACTCACTTCATTATCTCCTATTGGAATTATGACAATTATAACCGACTCAACCGGTTGGGTTGGAAAACTCACTTCATTATCTCTATTGGAATTATGACAATTATAACCGACTCAACCGGTTGGGTTGGAAAACTCACTTCATTATCTCTATTGGAATTATGACAATTATAACCGACTCAACCGGTTGGGTTGGAAAACTCACTTCATTATCTCTATTGGAATTATGACAATTATAACCGACTCAACCGGTTGGGTTGGAAAAACTCACTTCATTATCTCTATTGGAATTATGACAATTATAACCGACTCAACCGGTTGGGTTGGAAAACTCACTTCATTATCTCTATTGGAATTATGACAATTATAACCGACTCAACCGGTTGGGTTGGAAACTCACTTCATTATCTCTATTGGAATTATGACAATTATAACTGACCAAGCCTGCTGTTGGAAAACTCACTTCATTATCTCTATTGGAATTATGACAATTATAACTAACCAACTGCCAAGTTGGGTTGGAAAACTCACTTCATTATCTCTATTGGAATTATGACAATTATAACCGACTCAACCGGTTGGGTTGGAAACCTACTCATTATCTCTATTGGAATTATGACAATTATAACCGACTCAACCGGTTGGGTTGGAAAACTCACTTCATTATCTCTATTGGAATTATGACAATTATAACCAACTCAACCGGTTGGGTTGGAAAACTCACTTCATTATCTCTATTGGAATTATGACAATTATAACCGACTCAACCGGTTGGGTTGGAAAACTAACTTCATTATCTCTATTGGAATAATGACAGTTATAACCGACTAAGTCTGTTGGGTTGGAAAACTCACTTTATTATCTCTATTGGAATTATGACAATTATAACCGACTAAGCCAGTTATTGGAAAACTCACTTCATTATCTCTATTGGAATTATGACAATTATAACCGACTCAACCGAAGGTTTGGAAAACTCACTTCATTATCTCTATTGGAATTATGACAATTATAACCGACTCAACCGGTTGGGTTGGAAAACTCACTTCATTATCTCTATTGGAATTATGACAATTCTAACCGACTCAACCGGTTGGGTTGGAAAACTCACTTCATTATCTCTATTGGAATTATGACAATTCTAACCGACTAAGCCCGTTGGGTTGAAAAACCTACTTCATAATCTCTATTGGAATTATGATACCATAACCAACTCAACTGGTTAAGCAAAAACTCACTTCATTATCTCTGTATTTGAATTATGACTATAACCGACTCAACCGGTTGGGGTTGGAAAACTCACTTCATTATCTCTATTGGAATTATGACAATTATAACCGACTCAACCGGTTGGGTTGGAAAACTCACTTCATTATCTCTATTGGAATTATGACAATTATAACCGACTCCACCGGTTGTGTTGGAAAACTCACTTCATTATCTCTATTGGAATTATGACAATTATAACCGACTCAACCGGTTGGGTTGGAAAACTCACTTCATTATCTCTATTGGAATTATGACAATTATAACCGACTCAACCGGTTGGGTTGGAAAACTCACTTCATTATCTCTATTGGAATTATGACAATTATAACCGACTCAACCGGTTGGGTTGGAAAACTCACTTCATTATCTCTATTGGAATGATGACAATTATAACCGACTCAACCGGTTGGGTTGGAAAACTCACTTCATTATCTCTATTGGAATTATGACAATTATAACCGACTCAACCAGTTGGGTTGGGTTGGAAAACTCACTTCATTATCTCTATTGGAATTATGACAATTATAACCGACTCAACCGCTTGGGTTGGAAAACTCATCATTATCTCTATTGGAATTATGACAATTATAACCGACTCAACCAGTTGGGTTGGAAAACTCACTTCATTATCTCTATTGGAATATGACAATTATAACCGACTCAACCGGTTGGGTTGGAAACTTACTTCATTATCTCTATTGGAATGATGACAATTATAACCGACTCAACCGGTTGGGTTGGAACCCATCATTATCTCTATTGGAATTATGACAATTATAACCGACTAAACCAGTTGGGTTGGAAAACTCACTTCATTATCTCTATTGGAATTATGACAATTATAACCGACTCAACCGCTTGGGTTGGAAAAACTCACTACATTATCTCTATTGGAATTATGACAATTATAACCGACTCAACCAGTTGGGTTGGAAAACTCACTTCATTATCTCTATTGGAATTATGACAATTATAACCGACTCAACCGGTTGGGTTGGAAAACTCACTTCATTATCTCTATTGGAATTATGACAGTTATAAATCCTCGACTCAACCAGTTGGGTTGGAAAACTCACTTCATTATCTCTATTGGAATAATGACAGTTATAACTGACTAAAAACCCGTTGGGTTGGAAAACTCACTTCATTATCTCTATTGGAATTATGACAATTATAACCGACTCAACCGGTTGCTAGAAAACTCACTTCATTATCTCTATTGGAATTATGACAATTATAACCGACTCAACCAGTTGGGTTGGAAAACTCACTTCATTATCTCTATTGGAATTATGACAATTATAACCGACTCAACCGCTTGGGGTTGGAAAACTCACTTCATTATCTCTATTGGAATTATGACAATTATAACCGACTCAACCAGTTGGGTTGGAAAACTCACTTCATTATCTCTATTGGAATTATGACAATTATAACCGACTCAACCGGTTGGGTTGGAAAACTCACTTCATTATCTCTATTGGAATTATGACAATTATAACCGACTCCAACCAGTTGGGTTGGAAACTCACTTCATTATCTCTATTGGAATTATGACAATTATAACCGACTCAACCAGTTGGGTTGGAAAACTCACTTCATTATCTCTATTGGAATTATGACAATTATAACCGACTCAACCGGTTGGGTTGGAAAACTCACTTCATTACCTCTATTGGAATTATGACAATTATAACCGACTCAACCAGTTGGGTTGGAAAACTCACTTCATTATCTCTATTGGAATTATGACAATTATAACCGACTCAACCGGTTGGGTTGGAAAACTCACTTCATTATCTCTATTGGAATTATGACAATTATAACC
Organism: Ascarosepion bandense; assembly: GCA_037127315.1. Taxonomy (NCBI): domain Eukaryota; kingdom Metazoa; phylum Mollusca; class Cephalopoda; order Sepiida; family Sepiidae; genus Ascarosepion; species Ascarosepion bandense. The sequence continues at coordinate 1,165,854 of JBBBDQ010001688.1, forward strand.
GACTAAGCCAGTTGGGTTCGAAAACTCACTTCATTATCTCTATTGGAATTATGACAATTATAACCGACTCAACTGGTTGGGTTGGAAAACTCACTTCATTATCTCTATTGGAATTATGACAACAGAATCGACTCAACCGGTTGGGTTGGAAAACTCACTTCATTATCTCTATTGGAATGATGACAATTATAACCGACTCAACCGGTTGGGTTGGAAAAACTCACTTCATTATCTCTATTGGAATTATGACAATTATAACCGACTCAACCGGTTGGGTTGGAAAACCTACTTCATTATCTTCATTGGAATTATGACAATTATAACCGACTCCAACCGGTTGGGTTGGAAAAATCACTTCATTATCTCTATTGGAATTATGACAATTATAACCGACTAACCGGTTGGGTTGGAAAAACTCACTTCATTATCTCTATTGGAATTATGACAATTATAACCGACTCAACCGGTTGGGTTGGAAAACTCACTTCATTATCTCTATTGGAATGATGACAATTATAACCGACTAAGCCAGTTGGGTTGGAAAACTCATCATTATCTCTATTGAATATGACAATTATAATCGACTCCAACTGGTTGGGTTGGAAAACTCACTTCATTGTCTCTATTGGAATTATGACAATTATAACCGACTCAACCGTTGGGCGTTGAAAACTCACTTCATTATCTCTATTGGAATTATGACAATTATAACCGACTAAGCCAGTTGGGTTGGAAAACTCACTTCATTATCTCTATTGGAATTATGACAATTATAACCGACTCAACCGGTTGGGTTGGAAAACTCACTTCATTATCTCTATTGGAATTATGACAATTATAACCGACTCAACTGGTTAAGAAAACTCACTTCATTATCTCTATTGGAATGATGACAATTATAACCGACTCAACCGGTTGGGTTGAAACTCACTTCATTATCTCTATTGGAATTATGACAATTATAACCGACTCAACCGGTTGGGTTGGAAAACTCACTTCATTATCTCTATTGGAATGATGACAATTATAACCGACTCAACCGCTTGGGGTTGGAAACTCACTTCATTATCTCTATTGGAATTATGACAATTATAACCGACTCAACCGGTTGGGTTGGAAAACTCACTTCATTATCTCTATTGGAATTATGACAATTATAACCGACTCAACCTGTGGTTGGGTTGGAAAACTCACTTCATTATCTCTATTGGAATGATGACAATTATAGCCGACTCAACCGGTTGGGTTGGAAAACTCACTTCATTATCTCTGGTTGAATCTAAGACAATTATAACCGACTCAACCGGTTGGGTTGGAAAACTCACTTCATTATCTCTATTGGAATTATGACAATTATAACCGTCTCAACCAGTTGGGTTGGAAAACTCACTTCATTATCTCTATTGGAATTATGACAATTATAACCGACTAAGCCCGTTGGGTTGGAAAACTCACTTCATTATCTCTATTGGAATTATGACAATTATAACCGACTAAGCCCGTTGGGTTGGAAAACTCACTTCATTATCTCTATTGGAATTATGACAATTATAACCGACTCAACCGGTTGGGTTGGAAAACTCACTTCATTATCTCTATTGGAATGATGACAATTATAACCGACTCAACCGGTTGGGTTGGAAAACTCACTTCATTATCTCTATTGGAATTATGACAATTATAACCGACTCAACCGGTTGGGTTGGAAAACTCACTTCATTATCTCTATTGGAATTATGACAATTATAACCGACTCAACCAGTTGGGTTGGAAAACTCACTTCATTATCTCTATTGGAATTATGACAATTATAACCGACTAAGCCCGTTGGGTTGGAAAACTCACTTCATTATCTCTATTGGAATTATGACAATTATAACCGACTAAGCCCGTTGGGTTGGAAAACTCACTTCATTATCTCTATTGGAATTATGACAATTATAACCGACTCAACCGGTTGGGTTGGAAAACTCACTTCATTATCTCTATTGGAATTATGACAATTATAACCGACTCAACCGGTTGGGTTGGAAAACTCACTTCATTATCTCTATTGGAATTATGACAATTATAACCGACTCAACCGGTTGGGTTGGAAAACTCACTTCATTATCTCTATTGGAATTATGACAATTATAACCGACTCAACCGGTTGGGTTGGAAAACTCACTTCATTATCTCTATTGGAATTATGACAATTATAACCGACTCAACCGGTTGGGTTGGAAAACTCACTTCATTATCTCTATTGGAATTATGACAATTATAACCGACTCAACCGGTTGGGTTGGAAAACTCACTTCATTATCTCTATTGGAATGATGACAATTATAACCGACTCAACCGGTTGGGTTGGAAAACTCACTTCATTATCTCTATTGGAATTATGACAATTATAACCGACTCAACCGTTTGGGTTGGAAAACTCACTTCATTATCTCTATTGGAATTATGACAATTATAACCTACTCAACCAGTTGGGTTGGAAAACTCACTTCATTATCTCTATTGGAATTATGACAATTATAACCGACCAACCAGTTGGGTTGGAAACCTACTTCATTATCTCTATTGGAATTATGACAATTATAACCGACTCAACCGCTTGGGTTGGAAAACCTACTTCATTATCTCTATTGGAATTATGACAATTATAACCACTCAACCAGTTGGGTTGGAAAACTCACTTCATTATCTCTATTGGAATGATGACAATTATAACCGACTCAACCGGTTGGGTTGGAAAACTCACTTCATTATCTCTATTGGAATTATGACAATTATAACTCGACTCAACCAGTTGGGTTGGAAAACTCACTTCATTATCTCTATTGGAATTATGACAATTATAACCGACTCAACCAGTTGGGTTGGAAAACTCACTTCATTATCTCTATTGGAATTATGACAATTATAACCGACTCAACCGCTTGGGTTGGCACCACTTCATTATCTCTATTGGAATTATGACAATTATAACCGACTAAGCCAGTTGGTTTGGAAAACTCACTTCATTATCTCTATTGGAATTATGACAATTATAACCGACTCAACCGGTTGGGTTGGAAAACTCACTTCATTATCTCTATTGGAATGATGACAATTATAACCGACTCAACCGGTTGGGTTGGAAAACTCACTTCATTATCTCTATTGGTATTATGACAATTATAACCGACTCAACCGGTTGGGTTGGAAAACTCACTTCATTATCTCTATTGGAATGATGACAATTATAACCGACTCCAACCGGACAGTTGGAAAAACTCACTTCATTATCTCTATTGGAATTATGACAATTATAACCGACTCAACCGGTTGGGTTGGAAAACCTGTTTCATTATCTCTATTGGAATTATGACAATTATAACCGACTCAACCGGTTGGGTTGGAAAACTCACTTCATTATCTCTATTGGAATTATGACAATTATAACCGACTCAACCGGTTAAGGAAAACTCACTTCATTATCTCTATTGGAATTATGACAATTATAACCGACTCAACCGGATGGGTTGGAAACTCACTTCATTATCTCTATTGGAATTATGACAATTATAACCGACTCAACCGGATGGGTTGGAAAACTCACTTCATTATCTCTATTGGAATTATGACAATTATAACCGACTCAACCGGTTGGGTTGGAAAACCTTCACTTCATTATCTCTATTGGAATTATGACAATTATAATCCGACCCAACCGGCTGGGTTGGAAAACTCACTTCATTATCTCTATTGGAATTATGACAATTATAACCGACTCAACCGGTTGGTTTGGAAAACTCACTTCATTATCTCTATTGGAATTATGACAATTATAACCGACTCAACCGGTTGGGTTGGAAAACTCACTTCATTATCTCTATTGGAATTATGACAATTATAACCGACTAAGCCCGTTGGGTTGGAAAACTCACTTCATTATCTCTATTGGAATTATGACAATTATAACCGACTCAACCGGTTGGGTTGGAAAACTCACTTCATTATCTCTATTGAATTATGACAATTATAACCGACTCAACCGGTTGGGTTGGAAAACTCACTTCATTATCTCATTGGAATTATGACAATTATAACCGACTCAACCGGTTGCTGGAAAACTCACTTCATTATCTCTATTGGAATTATGACAATTATAACCGACTCAACCGGTTGGGTTGGAAAACTCACTTCATTATCTCTATTGGAATTATGACAATTATAACCGACTCAACCGGTTGGGTTGGAAAACTCACTTCATTATCTCTATTGGAATTATGACAATTATAACCGTCTCAACCGCTTGGGTTGGAAAACTCACTTCATTATCTCTATTGGAATTATGACAATTATAACCACCAACCGGTTGGGTTGGAAAACTCACTTCATTATCTCTATTGAATTGCGACAATTATAACCGACTATTTCTCCGTTGGGTTGGAAAACTCACTTCATTATCTCTATTGAATTATGACAATCATAACCGACTCAACCGGTTGGGTTGGAAAACTCACTTCATTATCTCTATTGGAATTATGACAATTATAACCGACTCAACCGGTTGGGTTGGAAAACTCACTTCATTATCTCTATTGGAATTATGACAATTATAACCGACTCAACCGGTTGGGTTGGAAAACTCACTTCATTATCTCTATTGGAATTATGACAATTATAACCGACTCAACCGGTTGGGTTGGAAAACTCAATTCATTATCTCTATTGGAATAATGACAGTTATAACCGACTAAGCCCGTTGTGTTGGAAAACTCACTTCATTATCTCTATTGGAATTATGACAATTATAACCGACTCAACCGGTTGGGTTGGAAAACTCACTTCATTATCTCTATTGGAATTATGACAATTATAACCGACTCAACCGGTTGGGTTGGAAAACTCACTTCATTTTCTCTATTGGAATTATGACAATTATAACCGACTAAGCCCGTTGGGTTGGAAAACTCACTTCATTATCTCTATTGGAATTATGACAATTCTAACCGACTCAACCGGTTGGGTTGGAAAACTCACTTCATTATCTCTATTGGAATAATGACAGTTATAACCGACTAAGCCCGTTGGGTTGGAAAACTCACTTCATTATCTCTATTGGAATTATGACAATTATAACCGACTCAACCGGTTGGGTTGGAAAACTCACTTCATTATCTCTATTGGAATTATGACAATTATAACCGACTCAACCGGTTGGGTTGGAAAACTCACTTCATTATCTCTATTGGAATTATGACAGTTATAACCGACTAAGCCCGTTGTGTTGGAAAACTCACTTCATTATCTCTATTGGAATTATGACAATTATAACCGACTCAACCGGTTGGGTTGGAAAACTCATTTCATTATCTCTATTGGAATTATGACAATTATAACCGACTCAACCGGTTGGGTTGGAAAACTCATTTCATTATCTCTATTGGAATTATGACAATTATAACCGACTCAACCGGTTGGGTTGGAAAACTCACTTCATTATCTCTATTGGAATTATGACAATTATAACCGACTCAACCGGTTGGGTTGGAAAACTCACTTCATTATCTCTATTGGAATAATGACAGTTATAACCGACTAAGCCCGTTGGGTTGGAAAACTCACTTCATTATCTCTATTGGAATTATGACAATTATAACCGACTCAACCGGTTGGGTTGGAAAACTCACTTCATTATCTCTATTGGAATGATGACAATTATAACCGACTCAACCGGTTGGGTTGGAAAACTCACTTCATTATCTCTATTGGAATAATGACAGTTATAACCGACTAAGCCCGTTGGGTTGGAAAACTCACTTCATTATCTCTATTGGAATTATGACAATTATAACCGACTCAACCGGTTGGGTTGGAAAACTCACTTCATTATCTCTATTGGAATTATGACAATTATAACCGACTCAACCGATTGGGTTGGAAAACTCACTTCATTATCTCTATTGGAATTATGACAATTATAACCGACTCAACCGGTTGGGTTGTAAAACTCACTTCATTATCTCTATTGGAATTATGACAATTATAACCGACTCAACCGGTTGGGTTGGAAAACTCACTTCATTATCTCTATTGGAATGATGACAATTATAACCGACTCAACCGGTTGGGTTGGAAAACTCACTTCATTATCTCTATTGGAATTATGACAATTATAACCGACTCAACCGGTTGGGTTGGAAAACTCACTTCATTATCTCTATTGGAATTATGACAATTATAACCGACTCAACCGGTTGTGTTGGAAAACTCACTTCATTATCTCTATTGGAATTATGACAATTATAACCGGCCGACCCGTTGGGTTGGAAAACTCACTTCATTATCTCCTATTGGAATTATGACAATTATAACCGACTCAACCGGTTGGGTTGGAAAAACTCACTTCATTATCTCTATTGGAATTATGACAATTATAACCGACTCAGCCGGTTGGGTTGGAAAACTCACTTCATTATCTCTATTGGAATTATGACAATTATAACCGACTAAGCCCGTTGGGTTGGAAAACTCACTTCATTATCTCTATTGGAATTATGACAATTATAACCAAACTCAACCGGTTGGGTTGGAAAACTCACTTCATTATCTCTATTGGAATTATGACAATTATAACCGACTCAACCGGTTGGGTTGGAAAACTCACTTCATTATCTCTATTGGAATTATGACAATTATAACCGACTCAACCGGTTGGGTTGGAAAAAACTCACTTCATTATCTCTATTGGAATTATGACAATTATAACAGCTCAACCGGTTGTGTTGGAAAACTCACTTCATTATCTCTATTGGAATTATGACAATTACATAACCGACTAAGCCCGTTGGGTTGGAAAACTCACTTCATTATCTCTATTGGAATTATGACAATTATAACCGACTAAGCCCGTTGGGTTGGAAAACTCACTTCATTATCTCTATTGGAATTATGACAATTATAACCGACTCAACCGGTTGGTTGGAAAACTCACTTCATTATCTCTATTGGAATTATGACAATTATAACCGACTCAACCGGTTGGGTTGGAAACTCACTTCATTATCTCTATTGGAATTATGACAATTATAACCGACTAAGCCCGTTGGGTTGGAAAACTCACTTCATTATCTCTATTGGAATTATGACAATTATAACCGACTCAACCGGTTGGGTTGGAAAACTCACTTCATTATCTCTATTGGAATTATGACAATTATAACAAACTAAGCCCGTTGGGTTGGAAAACTCATTATCTCTATTGGAATTATGACAATTATAACCGACTAAGCCCGTTGGGTTGGAAAACTCACTTCATTATCTCTATTGGAATTATGACAATTATAACCGACTAAGCCCGTTGGGTTGGAAAACTCACTTCATTATCTCTATTGGAATTATGACAATTATAACCGACTAAGCCCGTTGGGTTGGAAAACTCACTTCATTATCTCTATTGGAATTATGACAATTATAACCGACTCAACCGGTTGGGTTGGAAAACTCACTTATTATCTCGGAATTATGACAATTATAACCGACTAAGCCAGTTGGGTTGGAAAACTCACTTCATTATCTCTATTGGAAGTATGACAATTATAACCGACTCAACCGGTTGGGTTGGAAAACTCACTTCATTATCTCTATTGGAATTATGACAGTTATAACCGACTAAGCCCGTTGGGTTGGAAAACTCACTTCATTATCTCTATTGGAATTATGACAATTATAACCGACTCAACCGGTTGGGTTGGAAAACTCACTTCATTATCTCTATTGGAAGTATGACAATTATAACCGACTCAACCGGTTGGGTTGGAAAACTCACTTCATTATCTCTATTGGAATTATGACAGTTATAACCGACTAAGCCCGTTGGGTTGGAAAACTCACTTCATTATCTCTATTGGAATTATGACAATTTTACCCACTCAACCCCGGTTGGGTTGGAAAACTCACTTCATTATCTCTATTGGAAGTATGACAATTATAACCGACTCAACCGGTTGGGTTGGAAAACTCACTTCATTATCTCTATTGGAATTATGACAATTATAACCGACTCAACCGGTTGGGTTGGAAAACTCACTTCATTATCTCTATTGGAATTATGACAATTATAACCGACTAAGCCCGTTGGGTTGGAAAACTCACTTCATTATCTCTATTGGAATTATGACAATTATAACCGACTCAACCGGTTGGGTTGGAAAACTCACTTCATTATCTCTATTGGAATAATGACAATTATAACCGACTCAACCGGTTGGGTTGGAAAACTCAATCAAGCAGACATGAGAAATAGTAAGGAATAATAAAAATTCATTTCATGTACGCAAATCCAGATTTGGATTCAACCTGAATAAACAACTTTGTTTACAGACATTTTTTAACGTGAAAGAAAAGGTCTGTTTGTGAAATTATTCTAATTAGTTTTTAGAATCATTTCACCCCAATCAAGACAATAAAACCATTGAGATGCAAGTGGTGTGAAAATATATGAGAAAAAGAAAAACGTTATTAAGGAGAACAGAACAGGAATTTAGAAGATATAATATAACGAGTGACATTACATTAACCTTTCTGAAGATAAAATTTACTAGAAAACTAGAGGCGAGAAGAGAGTTCCACAAGCGAGAAATATGAAAGAAGAACATTTTAGCATAGAACGTACGGGTTATATCTAGCTATTTCCGCTGTAAAATAAAGTGACCTAGCTGCCAATCTGGTACTTCGCTTGAATTCGTGAATTTACACCAAGAGGCAAGTTCATCCAAACAATTACCATGAACATATATAGAGAAAAGGCAGTCAGAAGCAACGTTATGGTGGTGGGAAAGAGACTGAAGCCCAGATGCCAAACCAGGATCGATATAAATTGCAGATTTTATCAAGAATCTCTAAGAAGATAACAGAACTAGAACTGATGTGCCAGCAATATTCAATGCATGGATGAATGTTATGCCTGCTCGTAAATATGCAATAATTATCAGCAGGAAAAGAAGGCACAATCGATCACTCCTCTAGAAGGATAGCCTCAGTCATTGAAAGGCAAAAACGTTCTCTAAAATGAATTTACAAAGAAATGTTTCGTTTTAGAAGTGTCGAAATTAACAATTTGTTTCTTGTCCCAATTAACAACAGATTGGAATTCGTGAAGGTCGTTGATGACAATCAGTAACAAAGTAGGCACAGGGACAGAGTCCCTTGAGAACATTCACATTAATGCAAATAGATCGTTCATTTCCTGCTTTCATAAAGAATGATTAAATCAGATCTAAAAGCCGTCCAGAAATACTGTAACCTTTTGGCATGTGAAGAAGGCCAGCATGTCACACCCTGTCAAAGGCTTTCGAGATATCCAAAGCCTGAGCATCACCATTCTTACCTAAAGTTTAATAGACACTTTTAATTATAAGCGATATTACATCAACTGACATAGAGAAGCGAAGGCCATGTTGTTTGTCTGAAAGAAGACCATGAAAGAGTAAGATGGTTCACCAATTTAGAGTTTATTAGAGACTCTAATCGGTCAGTCAGTGAATTGCCATACGTGATACAAGCTTGGGCGGAAGATTTTCATTACTTTCTGTGGTAAACGGATTGCCAACCAAAGCTATAGAACCCAATCTGTCCTGTTATTTAACCCATAGCTAGAGGGAGAAGAAATGGAATAATACTTTTCACCAAGGGTATTTGTGCGTTAGTGAATGCAATGAATTCGACTAGAATTCGAACTTAGTTCTACGATTTCTCATACCAAGCCGATATTCCTTACACCGGAACGCACATCTAATACTTTGCCAAGAAGAGATAGAAGTCTAATTGACATGTAATTAAACAAATCAGAGCAATTCGCTTGATTTTTTTTATAGACAACAGAAGGTTTGCCGCACGAAGGAAAACAAAAAAACATTTATTGTACATTTTAAAAATAACAAAAGACAATTCCGGATCACATTTCTTTCAGGGATATTTTTTTTTAATCATGCAAGGCATTCCACTGCCACTATAGTGCAGGGGGTTACACAGGGCGATAGACGAGTTAGGATGTACATAGAGGGAGAGTTAGAGAGAATGGGATGGTTAGTGTGTTAGGGGGTGTCTATTGACCTTACATTTAAACTCTTGGAGGTTATAGCTGTCGGGGAAGCAAGAATGCGGAAGGGAATTCCACAGGCGGGAAGTGCGAGAAAAGAAGCTGTTGGAGTAGAAATTGCGGTTACATTTCATCGGTTTCACTGTAAAAGGGTGGGACCTAGTTGCCAATCTAGTATCTCGTGCAAACTCACACCTAGGGGGCACCAGTGATTTAAGTTCATCAGAGCAGAAGCCATGATAGTATTTATAGAAGAGGCACAGGGAAGCCACGTCACGCCCGTGAGAGAGTGACTGCAGGCGGTCAGCCAAGTCGGTATCAATCACATTACAGATTCTTTCAAGTTTACATTCTTTGCGGGTATCCAGCTTAGTAATGAAAGTAGAGACTATGCACAGAGCTATAAGCATATGATACAACAGAGACTCATTTCTAAGTCACGTAATGATACTCCAAATGAGTCAAGAGTAGAAGTGGAAGAAAATTTACGAGCAAAATATTCTGCTTTGTGAGCAGAATATGTTAACACCTCAAAGTGAGTGAAGAAAAGGATAAAAAAAAACTTAGTCTTATTTAACACACTAGGTGCAAACGAATGTGAACTTCATCGGACAATCAGCCTAGTGAGCCATATAGCAAAACTTATCATCCGAATTCTGATGAATGGAATGCGCAGTAGAATCAGAGCGGAAAGAGAACAAGGACAGTGCGGGTTCATCAAAGATACTGGGGAGAAAGGAGCGTGATGCTTATACTGACAATATTATCAGAAATAGCAATGCAGATTAAGAAGGACGTGTACCAAGTTTTTATTGATTGCATAATGGCGTTCGATAAAGTACACTACAAAGAACAGTTGGAATTGTTCAACAACCTTGACATATTTGAAAAGGATATTAGAATAATAGAGAACCTATACTGATAGTCAACTGCCTGTATACGGATAACAAAATGATTTCAGCAGATATACAACAATAGAAAGGATGAATATTATAACAAGTGTTATTCAACCAATACAGTGTGGCGTTTCTAGAAGTCCGACCAGGATTCATTACTGGCAACCACAATCTTAACAACATAAGATATGCAAGTGACACAATGTTGATAATAGATACAGAAAGAAAACTACAAAACCTTCTACAGAAGTGAGTGAAGTGTTATATCGCTGAGGTGGCGGGACGATGCCCAGAAGATATGTGCTGAGTATCTACAGCACAATATGCGTGCTAAATGATATTAATACAAATAAGACAAACACCAGAAGACAGAACAGCAAATAGTAGAAGAGAGGAGAGGTTAAGCCGTTAGAGTCGTAGAGAGTGTGATCCGATACTAATCGTCAATAACACTCCTAGACTGCAATAATAATCCCAATAACTGACTGCAGACTAGACTGCAATAATAATCGAAACAGATTGCAATAATAATCACAATAACAATCCCAGACTGCAATTAGACTTTCTTTTTATAGCTACCTCGGTCCGTAGGCCATTCTATCTTGAGAGCGCTAGAGGGGTGTTAGATGCTCTACAACGTGAAGGAAAGCGAGAGGAAAGTACTAAACAACAACTACAAGAAGACAGAATGCACGGTTGTCAGTGTTATGGAGAAGCACACCTGTTCCTCAGATAATGGACTCTCCCTCCTATATTAATTAGAGCTAACGAGAAGTTCATATGAGTTCTTTAGACTTCTATTGGAGTTCAGTAGAAGTACTAGGGAGCTGATATTAGTCGACGAGTTAGCCGAATACTAAGGAGTCAGCTTTCGGTAGAAGATTACCAAGTTCCTAACATTTTGGGTACGTTAAGTCGATTAGCAACCGACATAGCCTGATTATAACCTTCAGTGCGAAAACTACTCCACAAGAGTCAGCAAAAGGACGAGCCCGAAATGCAAATTACAAAAAGCTTGTAAATTGGTGATTCATACCTAATTAGATGATTCAAAAGATAATACAGCGTGATCTGACTTTCTAAGATGACAGGGACGAGATGCTCGATAAGAGTCAGAAGAGGAGGTGAGGAACAAATAAAATAAAGAAGAATGTTGATCAGAATTATTAGGGGAACGATTACTGAAATTAAATCCATCTATTTGATTGAGTGACTGAAGAATGGAAAAATTGAAAGTTTGAACACTGGCAACATAAGTAAAGCCACTTGACGTGATGCACATTAAAATTACCAAACACAAAAATGAATGGTGAGAGAGAGCGAGAGAGATTTCTATCCTGATAGATATTCTATCCAATATGTTAACGTCTTGAGAAGAAGAAAATCGATAAAGGAAAAAGAAATCCTAAAAGAGAAAGTCAAAATCACAAGAAAGTATTAACTGGAGACTAAACAGACATTTCCTTTGCCAGTGGAAAAGTTTCCCGGGTGCAAACACCAAGGCCATGTATCCTAGAAGCTTCGACAAAGACGGGGATAGCCTGAAACATTACAATTTATTGGCAACAATTGAAGAGTTTATATTAGCTTTGCAAAGCGCTAACTTATCTGGAGAGAGAACAGATTCTAAAGCAAGGGTCATCGAACGAGCGATTGATACCCTATCGGTGGGTGAAGAGTTCCAAGGGTGTCAGTGATAGTGAATGGGTCGAAAAGGGGTCGATGTGCGAATGACAGTGAGCAAAATTTTATTTCTTGTACATGTATATCGTATTCTTCAGAGCAGATGAAAAAGCCATTGAAAGACGATCAACAGAATCGAAAAACTTAGTCACATCAATCCAAATTACTTTTAACTTATTTTGATGAAGACTTATTTAAATAATGAAACGTTGCCACCAATAATCATCAGATCATCAAAAATTTAAGGCCGTGGGTGAAAGGAAGTAATAAACCACATCATAATCAGGAAACAATCTATAAAACTCAATGAGTACAGTTAAGGCATGTCTACTCTCATTAACCTTTTCACAACAGAGGAAACTGAGCGTTTTTATCGAGACACCATCACTAGGAAAATTGGTGAAGAAGTCTTTAGACCGACCAGTGTTTATAAACCGTTTTAAGTAACCTAGGAGCATTTAGCAAAATTGTTAAAGGTTAAACATTTCAATATTATGGAATAAAACCATAGATTTTTTTTAATACACACACGAATATCAACTTACTTTATTTCAATGTTTCTATTCAACTATTTGAGGAGCTTATTTAGTGGAAAATACTAACGCTGTACCATTACTACGCGCGCACACACACACACACACACACACGCCAGTTGTTTACGCAACCTTAATTTTAACCTTTCGATATTTTCAGGTGTTTTATAACATCTATATATATATATATATATATATATATATATATATGTGTGTGTGTGTGTGTGTGTGTGTGTGTGTGTGTGTGTGTTATATCTATAAAGGAAAATTCAACAGGTCATTTAAATTGGTTATAAATTATAATTCATTCCAATAAGCTAAATTAGCTTATTTCATCAGACCACGCAATATTCGTTCCATTTGGTAAAAAAGGTTTTACCGGAATAAGCATTTCTTTTAACTGAAGTTGGGGGTATCCAGACCAGTCGCGAAGATGTTGATCATTAAACGCCCACTCCCAATTCCATGGATACGTATGTATGTGTAACCCCACAAATTAACACACCCATGTACACTCACTTATACCCACATAGACACATGCGCACATATCTCCATATGTACATACAAATGCGACTGTGTATATACTTATACATACCTATAGACATACATCCATTCATGATCACATATGAATCTTGTGTTCGTATACTCACATATATATTTTTTTATAAAGACGGGATTTGTTATATCTATATAAGTATGCTAACAATTCTCACACATACTCCCAAATTACGCATATATTTTTATACTTACACACATCCTCACATACATACGTATATGTGTGTGTGTGTGTGTGTGTGTGTGTGTGTGTGTGTGTGTGTGTGTGTGTGTGTGTGTGTGTGTTAGTCAGGAACTAAGGCAAACATTATTAATAGCATATGATAATGCATCGCAAATGATTTAAATATACTGCTTTATAAGAGATAAAGAAGAAAGGGATTGTCAGTGGTCAGGAATGAAAGCATGCATTATTTATAACAAAGACAAATGCATGACAAATGGTTTTAATATACAGATTCATTAGAGACAAAAAAGAAAGAGATTGTCAATGATAAAAAATGAGAATACGGTATATTAATAAGATAATCAAATGCATTGTGAAAGGATTTAATATACAGATGTATTGGAGATGAGGAAAGGGATTGTCAGTGGTCAAGAAAAAAATGTATGCATTATTAATAATATAGGCAAATGAATTGCCAATGGTTTCAATATGCGGATGCATTAGAAATGAAGAAGAAAGGGATTGTCCATGGTCAGGAATGAAAGCAAGCATTACAAATAGCATAGACAAATGCATTGCTAATGATTTTGAAGGAAGGAGTTGTCAATGGTCAGGATTAAGAGCAAGCACTAATAATGGCATAGACAAATGCATTGCTAAAGATTTTACCTGACTTAGTAGCTCAGCTGCAGTCACTTTCTCACCAGCGTAATATGGCTTCCCTCTGTCTCTTCTACAAATACTTTCACGGCTTTTGCTCCGACGAGCTTAGCTCAGTGTTGTCCCCTCTGCATGAATTTACTCGAGCTACTAGGCTAGCAACTAGGCCGCACTCTTTTACAGTGAAACCAATGAAATATAACAACAACTTTTACTCTATCAGCTTCTTTTCTCGCACTATCCCACCAGTGGAATTCCCTTCCATATACTTTTTTCCATGACAGAATCTCCAAGAATTTAAATGTATCTATTGTCATCTCTTGTCTCATTCACTTGCCACCTTTCCGTTTTGTTCTTTTCTTCTCTCATCAGCTCTTTTCACACCAGTATCTTCATCTTTCTCTCAGCCACTCGCTGACATCCCCCCTATATCTTCATCTTTCTCTCAGCCATTCTCAGACACACCCCCTATAACTTGTTCCTCTTTGTAAATATTTTGTAGATGTGTTTTAATGTTTATGTAGCTATTGTATTGGAGATTTAAGTGGACACGACAAACGCATTATTTGAAATGTCCTGATCGGAAAAACAAAGGTGAAGTGCCGTCATAAGTTTTCAAAGTTGAATTCTGAATGTAAAAATGTTTTAAAAGAATCTAGAACTACTTCAAGAAAAGAAATTAATCTAATTGTAATTTTGTGGTGCAGTGGATATCGGCTCGAAACGAGAAATCAGGAAGCCGAGTTCAAATTTCAGTTAAATTAATTGCATTCACTTACGCGCAAATACCCTTGGGAAAGGTATTAATGCGTATCTTCCGTCCAGTTATGGGTTAAATAACAGGACAGATTGGGTTCTATAGCCTTGGCTGGCAACCAGTCTACCACAGAAAGTAATGGCAACCTACTGTGGGATAATCATCTGCCCAGTCAGTCATGTCTCTTTCGAGACATGATCGCCCAAGCGTGTATCACGTATAGCACTTAACTGGCTAACTGAATTTATTTAATAAGTTTTATTTGGGAACAGCGTCTCAAGTACAGAGCACCCTAGAATAACTATGCGTCATAAACCAGCCTCGTTTGATATTCATTGCACATCGCCAAAGAGCATTATTTCATAAGTCGTGGTGTTTGAAAAAACTTAAGAGTTACTTCCCTTTGACTTATCACTGCTTCTTATTTGCCTTATATCGTTTTCGAAAAAAACAATCACATATTGAATTTGATAGATGATAGCGAAATGGAAAGACGGCATTTTAAATAAATGTGAAATGGAAAGCAAAAACATTACTATTCTCTGAATATTAGAAATAACTCAGTTTTCAAGATTTCTGAACTGAAGAAATCCTTTCGTTATTTAAATACCAACAACATCATTTGTTACATTTTAAAACTGATGTTTTTTTCGTAATGAAAGCAAAAAATTGCTACTCTCTGTTTTAAAATACTTATTTGAAATCAGGGAATTATCCAATTCAAACGGAATTTTCAGTATTTAATCATTAAATGAATTATATATTAAACTAGTTCTTTTATTAGAATTTTTTTTTTTTTTTTTTTTTTTTTTTTTTTGGTAATAGTTTTACAGTGTCTGTTTTACCTCCAGTCCAGATGTTTCGATATCTCGCGTGAACTATTCTTGGTGGAAGCGAATTCGTCAAAGTTTTTTACAATTATATATAAAAAAATGTTTTTTGAGTCAAATATTTTTGCAATATCAAGTGAGGAACATGCGTTCCAAATCTTAATAAAAATAATTTAATAAAACTCAAAAAATAAATTTTATCGTAAAAATGCATAAAAACTTTGTCTAAACCACTAAAACTAACGTATGAAATAATAGAAAATACCGGATTAAAATTAAGTTCATTAATTCTTATATTAGTAAGAGTAAGATCTATAGTACGTGGCATTTACTTTTTAAAAGTGCTCAGTACAAAGTAGAGTAATATCATTATTGCAATATTATTATTATATCATTCCCAACAACAGTGACCAACCATCGCCTGACGAAGTACAATTAATTGTACTGAAACACAAAAGCTTTTTTGTGTAACGATGCAAATGTTTGTCGTTTAGCCGGGGTGGGGGAGTTGATACAAACGATTGCTTATATTATTCGATTTTTTCTTTTTTAACCAATTATCATTGTTGTAACTTTTTTCCGTATTATTTGTAATCGTGTGTGCAGTGATGCGCCCGTCTGTGCAGATGTGCGTACGTATAAGGTGTCGTGATCATTTGTCCTTTTCTTAATTTTTATATATTTTTTTTTCTCTTTTCTTTCAATTGTAGCCATTTTTGGCCATTATTATGATCTAGACATGTCACAGTTTTTACTTTTTGACTGTTCAAGTCTTTTGGCCTAGGAAAGGTATATTATGTCTTTTTTGCATAAATAATTGATATTAATGATTAAACTATATATATATATATATATATATAATCATCCGCAGACAGACCTGTTTCGCTGTATCACAGCTCATCAGTACGGTTAGACATCCGATTGCTTTTAACCCAGGATTGAAACCCGACCGAACTGGCATCAGTCGGCGATTCTACCTCTGAGCTATGGGTGCTCGGTAGAAGGAGGCAGAATTTTAGCGTATGATATATCATACGCCAGTGACCAGAGTGCTCTAATTCATTACTGAATGAGCATGAGCGATATATATATATATTTTAATTCAGATACTTCAATCCAAGGGAAAAAAGCAGGAAGGTAAATTCCAAAAAACCCGATCCTAATTAATATTAAAAATTTTATTTTAATATTAAAAAATGATACAGGAAGAGAGCTCCATGTAATAAAATATTACAGAGCAAATATATATTAAAAAACGATTAATTCAAAGATGTTGAATGGCCATTTCGATATGAAGATCCCCACGGGGGACAACACATCACCTCAGCAACAGAAAAATCCTTTCAGAAACTGGAGAAAAATTAGTCTACTTTTCCTTTTTAATTAGATTGCAAAGAAATTAAAAAATAAAATAAAATAAAAATAAAAAGAAAGGGAAAGAAAACGAAAAAGAAAAAGAAAAAGATAGAATAAAATCAAATAAATAAGAAAAGAAAAACTTGTCATCGTCTGGGTTCGCAAAAAAAAAGGGAGAATGTAACTAAAAATTAACAGACAGCCGTGTTAAATCGACGTCAGTTTAAGCAACACGGAAAAAAGGTGGTAAGAGAGATAAAAGAAGGAAGGGAGGGAAAAAGAAAGAAACTAAAGAAAAAAATTTTTTAAACATTACAGACGCTGGACAAATTCAAAAACCTAATTTCCCCAAAACGTTGAAGTATTAGAAAAAGGCCTTTACTTAAAAAGGCATAATTATTAATAAAAGGGAATAAAAAGATATAGGATTTAAAATAAAATTAAAAATTTCAAAAAATTTATTTAGTTTAATTTCAAATGACCTAATTATTTTTATTTTATTTTATTTTTTAATTTCTTTGCAATCTATTTAAAAAGGAAAAGTAGACTAATTTTTCTCCAGTTTCTGAAAGGATTTTTTCTGTTGCTGAGGTGATGTGTTGTCCCCCGTGGGGATCTTCATATCGAAATGGCCATTCAACATCTTTGAATTAATCCTTTTTTAATATATATATATATATATATATATATATATATATATATATATATATATATTTGATCTACCGTAAACAAACCATATCTGCTCTGAAATGTATCGTAATGTCAACAAATGTAAACATGTTACGGAAATTAACGAATTTTAACGAAATATGCTTAATATCATATATATATATATATATATATATGTGTGTGTGTGTGTGTGTGTGTGTGTGTGTGTGTGTGTGTGTGTGTGTGATATTAAGGATATTTCTGTTTAAACGATAAATATATATAAATATATTTATATACATATATGATATTAATGAAATTTGTTTAAACGGTTTTTTTGTACTTTCGAGCGCTTTCGGCTATACTTTTAGCCATTATCAAGAATTTTGTTTTACTTGTAAATAAACAAGTGTAAAGTTTATACATATATGACAGAGTGTTGTGTATGTTAAGTTCCGAACACGGTAAGCACATTGTTACAAATGTAATTTTTTACGGATTTGGATTGTTGAGGAAAACAGTTCCTCAAAAGGCATAATAAATTCTTAAAAACACTGGTTCTCGGCAGGTTAGATTGTGCAGGTGAATTATTATTATTGATAATGAGGTTGGCAGTTTTGAATTTTTTATAATAAATAATTAATTTAATTTTCTTGTTTTTTATATATATAAAATTATAAAATCATAAATTCATATATATATTTATATATATAAATTAATACATATACATATAAATTAATATATATATATATATATATATATATATATATATATATATATATTAATTTGTTATAAAAATTCAGTCAGTCAGTTAGATACCATACGTGATACACGCTTGGGCGATCATGTCTCAAAAGAGACACGATTGACTGGGCAGAAGATTATCCTGCAGTAGGTTACCATTGCTTTCTGCGGTAGACTGATTGCCAGCCAAGGCTATAGAACCCAATTTGTCATGTTATGTAACCAATAACTGGAAGGAATAGACGGATTAATAATTTTCCCAAGGTTATTTGCGCGTAAGTGAATGCAACGAACTCAACTGGAATTTGAACTCGGCTTTCTCGTTCCAAGCCGATATCCACTGTACCACAGTGCACATGTAGACCCCATGTCCACAAAGTTAGCTTTAATTTAAATTAAGCCATAATTTTAAATAATCTAATGGTCCCCCCAAAAACCTAACCAGCATCATAAATATCATCTTAAAGAAAAAAAAGTGTATTTGAATTAAATGATAAGTTTAAATATACTTTCTTTAAAATGATATCAACGCATTTCGCTTAAGTATTTGAATGATTTGTTTTTTAAATGATTGAACAAATGTTACGGTTACCTCCCTTGGGCCACAGACTTTCCTTCGACATGAATTTAAATCTGTGTTATTTAAGATTCAACAATGATAGTCTATATCTTCAGATATTAACAAATTAATGAATTATTGCCTGTATCATATGGGTTATTAGTGAATTATCATTTATCAGGCTCCGAGGGCGTAGCATAAAATTAGAGCAAAAGAAAGAAAGAAAGAAAGAAAGAAAGAAAGAAAGAAAGAAAGAAGGGAGACAGGGCAGAAGAAGAAAGAAAGAAAATGGGAGTGAAATTGAAAGCTAAAAAAATATTTGACCCTTGTACTGTTGCGCAAACGAAAGAAATATTTGCCTTTGGATTTGCGAATTTTTTTTCTTTTTATCTTTTTTTTTTTTTTTTTTTTTTCCTATTAACGTTTGGTGTCACCGAAACTTGTATGTAGCCGATATTCTTTAAATCTCGAGCAAAAATTTGCTTTTGATTCCGCTAAACATCATTTAGGTGCCTCCAGTCATCTTCGATACCTAATTTTTTAAATGAATTTCAAAAAAAATGTTTTAGAGACTTTTATTTTACTTTTAATTGAAAGCTGATTAAATTTACTATTTTTAGCAAGCAAAATACTTTATGCATTTCAGACAGAAATTATATTGATTGGAATCCAAAATTTTTCAATTTTTCGGCCATTTTTGAGCGATGGACACATATGTAAACAAAATTTTAAAAATCTTGCAAAAAGTAAGTCCGAATGATTGATGACAGCCAGATGTCAAATGACGGCTAAGTATGGTTGACTAGAATTGACATTTCTGTCCAAACTTTTTCCTGTAAAGGGAAGAAAGCGTGAAACAAGTGAACTTTTCATACAACATAGAAAATACCATACTTTAAAAAAAAAAGCAACTCCTAAACAAAAAAAATAATTTTAAAAATCTATTGGCTCGATGATTTATATTAAACTTTTCAATTAGCGATTAGTAAATATAGTCTTCTTAATAATCTAACCTTAACAAAGCTTTGTAAATTTTTTTTAAAGTCTTGAAATTTTATAATTTATTATAAAAAAAAGGAAAACAATTCTTGCAAAAATTCATCATTCATCGATTTTTTCTTCAGACTATAATGTCTTTGATATATATATATATATATATATATATTTAAAAGTAACTAAAAGCTTATATAATTAATGTCATAGTTTTATTGCCTTTTATTTTACTATTCGGAGCAGATTTTGCAAAAAGAGGCCAACTGCTTGAAAAAATTAATTAATGATTTCCATTACCCAAAGAGTCCTGCGTTTAACTATTAAAACAAATTTTCGAAACAAAATTTATGTTTTTTTAAGTTTCATCAACAGTAACAGATGTATATATATATATATATATATATATATATATATATATATATATATATATATACCAAGGCTTTCTAAAAATAATTATTTAAAAAATAATTTCATTCATTTGTGAATAAGTCTTGAAAGTTACATTGAAATCCTATCTGATTTTTGCCAGAATTTCCAAATTAATGTGTTTTTCACCAAAAAAAAAAAAAATTATGCATTGTAAACTCTAGTAACAATTTGGTTCCTCGCTGACGAAAAACAAAAAAATATTTTTTACCAAAATTTCGAACGTGTTAGAAAGGATTAAAAGTTTATTAAAAATAATTTTAAAATACTTTGATCTTTCCTCTTACTAATAATATAAACATTTTGATGGAAAAACTTTGTTTTATTAAATTTGGGGCCATTTTCTGTTTTTTAAGCGAATTAGTGGAGGTACCTAGGGACCTTTACTTTATTGCAAGAATTCGCGATACCTAAGTTTTAAAACTAATTTTAAAAATTAAAAAACTTTATTGAAGTTTTCATTTTAGATTTAATTGAAAGCTAAAGGATTAAATTTACTACTCCTAGTAAGCAAAATACTCTGTAGAGTAATTTCAAACAGAATTTATATCTAATTGAATCTATTCACGTCTTGCGCGGGGGGGGGGGGGGATAGCTTATTAGCCCCACTTTTTAGTCGCCTTTCATTGCAATGTAATTTTCTTCATTAAAGAAACTGCCAAAGATATAACGTATCTTATAGATAATCTGATTTGAAACAAATATTATTCACTTTTGGAGTGAACAAAACAAGATCTAGATTTAAAATTAGAATTCAAATGCTAACCACTGACTCATTGATTTTGTTAGAAATTAAAAAAACTTTCACACCTTGATGCTAAATGTTTTTCGGCCAATAGAAAACTAGGAAACATCTAAAAAGCAAATAATCTTCAATTATCAGAAACAAATTCTTTTTACGGACCTTTTCGCGAGCCGACGCGAAGTTTGTTCGTCGCCCATGAAAAGGCCAGAATCATATTCGCGAGTGAATTCCCAAATGACCTTTTCGGGCCCCACAAACGAAATATAAGACGGGCAAATTTGCCTGTCGCCAGAAAGAAAATGACGATCCCATTAACACGTCACTTGACAAACGTCAAGCGATCATTATTATTACCTCTCTCTCTCTCTCTCTCTCTCTCTCTCTCTCTCTCTCTCTCTCTCTCTCTCTCTCTCGTTCCTTTTCACCCGTCTGTCTTTTTTTATACTTTATAGTTTTTATGCGCGTCGACATCCTCGTAAAACTAATGTTCTCGGATTTTCGCCGAATAAGAATCCTTGTGTGGGTTGCCTGAAGACAATTTAGCTTGATGATTCAATTTTTAGGAGATATTTCCCAGCAGCTAAACTGGTAAGTCATAACTGCGAGATTAGGGGTCACGTAAAAAAGAATATGCCATAAATCTACTTCACTTGAAATTGGAACCACGAACGGATCAACAAGGTACGAGACAAGGCGTGATTCATTCACTATCTCAAACACTAGTCTAAAAGTTAACCCCTCCCACCAGCTCTATTCATTATGCTAGCAGATCAAAACAATGTCGTCAAACCGGTTTGATACAGCATGGCGCATCTTGCGTGGAATGGAAAGCGATTTGAAGGAAATGTCCCAGATCCGCTGCCATCACTGACAATAGAAGGGGTTATAATTAATCAAACACACGCGTCATTTGGACGCACCAAAACTGGTCCAATTAGCCGAGGTACTCATCGCATCCCCGCGTTCGCTGACACAAGGGCTCAAACTTGTTCAAGTCGTCCAGAGATATTAAAATACTCAGGTGCCCAGATGTGTACCTCGTGCCTACTATTCATTGAATATGTAGCATCATAGACAACCAACTTCATATGAAATATATGTCTTTTATGCATATAAGAATTGGTTCGTGGGAGACAGAACAGGTGTTGTGTCAAACAATACGTCTAGTTTTTATCAGAATCTGCTCTGAAGACCTACATATGTTGACACCTAATTTTCCAGTCCAGACATCACGGCCCAACTCCTTGAAGGGTGCAAAGGAAAATTAACTGTACCCATGCCTACACAGCAAACCAATTCCATCGTTGCCTAATACAATCCCTTTCTTTTCGATGGAAGACAACAGCTGCCTACTGAAACAATATGTGGCCATTTCAAGTCCATACATGCCCACACTAACCCTTACAGACCATGACAAGAAAGCTATTACACATTAACTTCGTCCCTAATGTAACGCAATCAGCGGTCCACACACTAATCCTTGTCCCTCACCGTTGAAAGAAGATAGTGAAACAAGGCAATGGGTATAATTGAACTGGTGCCAGTGGACACTCCTATGACCTGATGCTCAAGGATGGTAGTCGCACCCACAAAAGACGGCTTCCCCAGAAGCATGGTGGATTAAAAAAACTGAACGCTGCCTCCTTAAGGGAAACTCATCACACCAAGTCCCCATTTAATCTGGTCTACATCGTTCCGACTCAGACAAAGAAACCATTCTCGATGCATGAAACAGGTATTACACCTTACCACTTTCACCAACCACACAAGATGACACTACATCTATCACTGAATGGGGCCAGTACGGATATCTTCGTGCTCCCCAGGAATTTCACGCGTCTGGAGACGGGTACATCCATCGGTTCGACGTTATTAAGGCGGACATGGTTCGAAAAGCCTGTTACATAGACGAGAGCCTCCTTTGAAACGATTCTATAGAATCCTCGTTCTGGCACACAATGGAATATACTACCCACTGTTGGAAGAATGGGATTGTATTTAACCCTGACAAATTCCAATTTACAGTGAATAATGTAGAGTTTGCCAGATTATTTATAACGGCTAATGGTGTGAAACCAACAAAGTAAATAAGGCCATCCTTCATATTTCTATGCCTACAAGTATCATGGGCGTCCGGTTTTGATTTGGATTGTTGGATTGTTGAATCAAGTATCTTACGCATTCTCGCAAGCTGAGGTGATCGTCCCCTTCCGGGAATTACTGCGCTCGATAAACCTAAAATTTCATTGTGACGAAATGCATGACAAACTTTTTGAGGAGTCGAAACGATTAATCGTGTGGAAAATTGAGGACGGAGTCAAGACGTTCGAGATGAGAATAAATTGACATGCCTTCCAACAGATTAAATCAGAAATCAGTGACTTTCTTTATCCTGGCGAATCGAACCCAAATTGCGGTGATGGTCACCGGAAAGTAATTTAGGCCGGATCTCGCTTAACCAACGATGGAGAATCCCAGTTCTAGATCTTGTCTATCATGTCGGATGTTTATATTGGGATACCCAGATTTTCTCGTTACCACATCAACCACTCATAAACTTTTTCTCAGATCGGGCCCTCGAAAACATAAAGAACCCACGTCTATTCAATTTCAAGGAACGCACACTAATGTATAAATTCATTATTAACATCTCCCTGGAAAAACTTAAAGCTACACCGACTGCGAATCCCGGTACCCAGCAGAAGACTCGATAGGGAACATTTCCAAATATTATCTTTACATGTACAACAGAAGCGTAGACGGTCATTTTATGAGGTGACCGCAACTGATGCTGTTGAACCAATCGACAGTACATTAAATACAGTACTGTATTTATGTGCACATACGAGCATGACACCAGATTGACGGCTAATCCCATGGGATAGGATCGTTGCCTTGACAGCCGTTGATGAAGAATGTTGGACACCGACGGAATATATATGGACTGGTTTCCCTAAATCACGTCATAACCTCCTGTCAGTGATCTCTCGGTTTTAGACCAGACGCCGAGGGAGTATCGACCAAAGAAAATAAGATCCTTATACCAACGACAACTTCGTACGGAAGTACTTGAATCCCTATATTCTGCACACCAGGGTGTAAATAGTATGTTAACAAATGCAAGACAACACCTATTTGACCTGGTTTGGATGTCAACATCCGAGAGACAAGAGCACAATGCCTGATATGTAAATATATCGCCTCATCACAGCGCAAAAAGCTCTTGACGCCGCCGTATTTCAAAAGTCCATGTTAATTTGCTAGAAACGAATGTACATCCTGAGATTTTTCTTGTTCGATCCAAAATATACAATATACTTTATTAAAATTAGATTTTTACAAATTCCCACAAATAATAGATGCAATTTAATTGTGTGAACTGCCTTTCGAGTCTGATTTGCCAGACCAACGCATCACTAAAGTACTTGATCTGTGAAATGAGAAAATGACCTACATTAAAATATACATAAAAAATAGATATATACGGAATATGATGAGAAAAAGAAGTAGTATTTTATTTAATATACTATAATAATATAGTAAACAAATAATACCTTATTGTAATGTAGATATGTAATATTTCATTAGATAATGCGCAACATCCACAGACAGACATCGTCTAGTGTTCTATAAACAGCTAAGTGGCGAGCGGACAGTAATATTTTTGTATTTGTATCTTGCTGATACGAGAAAAAAGTGATTGAGAATTGCTACTACAACTGTCATTGCCACCCCCTGACAAGTGTTTTCACTTCGTGACTTGTTTGAATAACGAGTGGAACAGTAAGTGACCTATTTTTGTCCGTGTTTTAGTACTGTTTTGCACGTTTGTCCATATTGGGTTTTGTGTTGCAAGAACGTTTGTCTTTTACAACATTTTGTTTTCCGTAGGCTGACGTGGGAGCCCCACCACTATAGAGGCGTCACCCCAGAGCCCGAAACAACTCTCCTCTATTCCGCCATCAGCGTGGGCAACTGATACATTTAAAAAGGGCACGGAATACTATGAGGCCCAGAAGGTTGTGTACAAAGATTTAATTTCGGGAAACGAGCTCTTAACAGTTTCTTCTGTCCTTGAAGCAGTAAGTACCAGAACGATCTTCCTGCTGACCACGGATGTCAAAACGCATAAATTGATGCGAGTCAGCAGGAAGATAATAGAGGAGGCTTTGAAAGGCCACAACTTAACTCCACAAGTGCTATTAAGGCGGTCGAACCCTATGTGAGCAATCCGGGAAGGAAGCATACTCATCACGATATCAAATATTTCGGAGAACCATTTGATAGGTTCCTTTGCCCATTACAGTAAGGAATGTCATTTCTGCAAAAGTAAAAGAAGACATTACGACCCGATATGTATTCTTGAAGGTGAAAATGTACCGTAAATGCTTTAACATCTCCGATATAATAACGTGCAGAGGCCGGAATATTCTGGTCTTGTGGCGTGGTGGGGCATTTATCAAAGGAACCTGATGCTACAAACGCAGTAACCAACTCAGCAAATAAGAACACCTAAGGAAGCAGTGGAGTTAGACAAGTCAGACCAACCACCCAATGACCATAGTGAACGACAGCAAGTAGTTAGGAGAAGACAAAATTGCAACACCTCCTCCTCCTCGGTTTGATATTCCAACAAAAGCAGAAACAAGAAAAGTAGCAACAACAGACTCAGCAACAGCAACAACAGAAACAGAAGTGGTATCAGCAGGAACAACAGAAGCAGCAACTATAGAAACTGCACAAACAGCAGCAGCAGCAGCAGTAAAACAAAAGCAACCACAGTAGCTGCAACAGCAGCAGCAACAAGAGCAACTGCAGCTACAACAACAACGACAACAACAGTAGCAAATTAAAGGCACAAAGTTGGGAGATATGCCCCCACTGCGATCTTCTTTTTGAAAAGGGAAAGGAGGGGAGGGGGATGAAGAGGAGGAGGAGGGACAAGTTGTATAAAAAAGAAAAGAAATCAGGTCGGAGAAAGTTATGGAACATTCCAAGTCTCAATCCGCCCCCCCTCCTTCCCCAAACAGAAATGAGCCTAGTTATGCCCAAAAAGCAAAGAGCTTCACCTCTTCCTCTAGTAAGAATTCACCATCTCCCTCTCCATACCAACCACTAAACCGTAAAAAAATAGTTCCCTAATAGGGAGGCGATCTGTCAGATCGACAGAAAGGCGCTTGAGAAGGATCGTTCTACAAAAGAAAAGCCCTATTGTTTTTCTTCGAGTGTACATTGGTTGACTTCCCGTCGACGGAAGACCCCAGGAATTTCCCCGAAGCTCCGGAGGTAATAACCTTCATTAGAAATACAGGTGAAACCTCCAAGTATGGGACCACCTGGCCGGAGCAAAAGATTCTTTCTCAAATATCAGGATGGCTGAAATGGGGACTCCGGATATAAAGAAATTATCAAAGTTACCTGCAAGAAAAAACTCAGCTATTCTCTACCACACTTATATAGGGCTCTTAAGTTAATTTTCCCGATGGACATTGGCGCGATTGTCCTGGATGGACATACGTCGGAGATAGGCACAAGGAGCCTGGGACAATCTGTCGGGTTCCTAAGACTCGCAGATTTTCGTCCAGTCTGCGTCTAAGGGATACATTTTAATATGTCTTTTAAGCTAGCCAGTTTGAGTGCAATGGACTTGAGTGATTGGAGTAAGAATGCACGCCTGCTTCGTGATCTCTTGTCCTTCGGTTAAGATGTGGCCACGATCCGGGCGACACACATTTTGGGGGAAGATGATGCTCGTATGCTGTCTAGCGATTTTCTTGTCTATTCACCATACTGGGGACTGCTGGCCAGAGGTAATTCTTCGCTGGTCAAATGTATCCTGGATTCAAAAGTGGACCTTGTCCATGTCGATGCGTGGGGGAGAGGGTTGATTGTGGCCGATATTGCTATGAAAAGTTGCCGTTTCGGATCGTTACGGTTTATGCACCCAACGATCGCAAAGAGTGTGTACTCTTTTTGAGGTTAGTTAGGGTCGTCGCGATTAGTCTTAATGGGCAACTGGAATGCCATCTTTGACCCGAAGAGTCGATCTATATTTGCTAGGTTGTCCCAATTTCCACCGGTTAGGCTATTTTAACGGTACACATGTCTGTTCCCGGATGGTGCTAGATGCTAGGCCTAGAATGTCTGGATAGTGTAAGTTCAATTTGTTTTTACTGGACAGGCGGGTACAGCTAACTAGATTCGTGCAGCGGAAACTAGTGGGGCAGTTATTGGAAAGAAGTGGTAGGAGAAGCAGAAGGATAGTATTAGGTATTTTATCTTCGAATATAGTCCACGTCCCGCTCTAGATAAGGCCCAAAAAGTGAAAACTCTCAAGGATAGTCTGTTTCGTGAAGACGTTGGGGGGATTCACTAGAGATAGGTTTAACTAAGCAGGTTAGCTACGAGGTGAGCTCACAGAGGACATTGAGTCGGCAGTGGCAAGTTTCCGGGATTTGATGGCCTCACCATTTGTCACACATCTTTTTGATTGTCATGTTAAGCCAATGGTTCCGGCAGAGGCCCATCCCCGACTGGATCTGTAGGGGTCTTAACATGCTGTTGAAAAAGAGCAAGGATGGTGGGCGGCATCTAGAGGATTATAGGCCTGTAACTGCTAAATGCGGGGTGCGTTGTGGTGCAGTGAATATCGGCTCGGAACGACAAATGGGGAGCCTAGTTCGAATTCCAGTTGAATTTCTTGCATTCACTTACGCATAAGTACCCTTTGGAAAGGTATTAATTCGTCTCTTCCCTCCAGTTATGGGTTAAATAATAGGACAGATTGGGTTTTATACCCTTAGCTGGCAACCAGTCTTCCGCAGAAAGTAATGGCAACTTACTGCGTGATAATCATCTGCCCAGTCAGTCATGTCTCTTTCGAGACATGATCGCCCAAGCGTGTGTCACGTATGACACTTAAATGACTGACTGACTGACTGACTGACCTACTAAATACAGTGTTAAAGTTTTCGGTTAAAGATTTGGCTAAGATCCTGATGGAGCGTTTGCAGTCAGTTGGCGAGATTCTGTTGAAACCCAAGTAAGGTATTAGATAGGGTCGACCATCAGTACCTGACTGCTGTTATGCAGGCTGCCGGATTCAAACCCGACTTCTGAAGTGAATCAGCATCCTGTAACGATCCCCTAAGGCTGTGCTGCAGGTGAACGGAAAGCGGTCACGCGCTTTTACGCTGTCTCGGTCGGTTTGTCAGCGTTGTCTACTGGCGCCGCTTTAGCTTTAAAGCCTCTCCTGCGCTGACTGAAGCACAGGGCGTGCCGTTCAGTTCTAAGAGGAATCGTTGTTCCTGGTGGTGCTCAAGCCAATTTTTCCGTGTATGCTAATGACGTATCCATTTTATGTGTCGTGTCGTAGAGACATTGAGGTAGTACAGATGGCGCTTGAAAGGTACGAAATTGTCACAGAGGCCAAGATTAACTGTAGTGGGTCTTCCGACTTGCGGTTAGGTGCTTGGAAGTGGGATTGCTCTTCCGGAACTCTTTTGTTGAACTAATGGACCCGTCCACATTCTTGGAGTTGAAGAATTGGTCGGAGGTACAGGCAACGGTCGAAGCGGCGTTTCGGACTTGGCTCTGAAGGCGGTTGTCTGTGAATGACTGAGGTGTGTGTCACTTCTTTCCTTCCGCCCTTTACTGGTTGTCTGTACAACCTCTCTGTAAGAAGGTGCTCGAACGCTTGTTCTCCTTCCTCTGGTGGGGTTGTGGAAAGCATCAAGTCGTTGACTCGAGAAGATTCGTAGAAAACAAGAATGTTCACATTCTTTGATTACAGAACCTTATTTGTTTTGTTTGTTCTTTCTAGAACGGCATTACAACGAATTGTGAGAAAGGTTCCAGGATTTTTTATTTTATTTTATTTTATTTTATTTTATTTTATTTTTCTGTTTGCTAAATCCTTCTCTCATCTTGTACTCACTCACTGATCATTGCCAGCTGATAAAGAATCAAGTAAATGTTTTATTTTTTCAAAAGTCACATGTAGAGCATAAACAGCATCAAAATGTGCTGACCATTGTCTGTCAGACAGACGCTTGACCACAAAATCTTTGCCTAGAGATGATGTTAATAAATTCCGGAGATGAACAGAACCAGCAAAATTAATACAGATGCTGAACAAAGTCAAAGAATTTTACAGACTGTTGACTATACTCTGCTGATTCTATTGCCACCAAGTTCAGGCCTTTTCCAACAGAGGCGACATGGATAACAAACTCATTGATGAATCAGTGCATACAATTCTGTATATCATCCAGAGCTATTTGAGGTACTATCCTACGACTTATCATGGCAGATTGATAGTGGAATTTTGTTCTTTTTAAGAAAATCTACAACAGCGTCTGTTAGATCCATGAGAAAAAATGGGAATGAACATCAAGAAACTCTCCACACGCTCACAGCCTTTAACATACAGAACTGTAAATGTCAGGTGATCAGTATGGGAAATGTCTGAAGTGGAATCGGCACTTATTAAATAATACTTTTACTCCTTCAAGAATAGAACAAAAATCCTGTTGCCCCGTTCATTCAATAAATTCCTCACAAATATTTGGAGATAAATATAACGGATTTTCAGGATTTCCATGCATTTTGAAATGTAAATCCATGAAAGGGTACAAATTCACTCAATAGCTTCTGCCGGAGGACAAATTTTTCTAACAAGATTTCTCGAATATTCAGGCTGGTACATGTAAATCGGGGTGCCGAGCTCGAATTCCAGTTGAATTGCTTGCATTCACTTACGCGTAAATACCTTTGCGAAAGGTATTAATTCGTCTCTTCTCTCTAACTATGGATCAAATAACAGGACAGATTGAGTTCTATAGCATTGGTTGGCAACCAGTTTACCGCAGAAAGTAATGGCAACCTACTGCGGGATAATCTTCTTCCCAGTCTGTCATGTCTCTTTGGAGACATGATCGCCCAAGCGTGTGTATGGCACTTAACTGACGGACTGACACGTAAATAAATGAATATATTGTTTAATAATAAAAACAGAGCATCATCTATTTTAACGTGCTGTATATATGTATATATATACTAGTAGTATAACCCGGCGTTGCTCGGGTGTAATGAAAGCTTTAAAACTAATCCTTGGAGCTCAGACTCTTTGGACGTTGGCATGAAAGACTAAAAAGCAATAGTTGTTTCCAGTTAAAGCGAAACCGTAGACTGAAAGAAAAATGAATGGATGTAAGTCAAATTTTGATTTCCTGCTATCGATATCAAATAAGCTTTTTTCGTCGTAAACTGAATTTTGAAGTCTAAATAAATCCTCTGAGTAAATGGTATCATGGATGAGACAAGAACTACAATTATACCTACTTAGAGCCAAACCCAAAGCAAAAACTGAAATGAAAGGGCTGAAAAAATACAGACATACAGGCAGATAAACACACACACACACACAAACATCTTGCCTTTTATATATATATATATATATATATATATATATATATATATATATATTATCGATTTTCTGCACTAATGTAAGAACCGCAACCTTCTGACTATCGTTTCTTATGTCTTTGTCTATGAGTGTTTCAAATTTGATTAAAATCGAACCACTCCTTCTATAACCCGACTTTTTCGATTATCGACACAAAACATAGCTAAGAACACTCGCAGACGCTTATAGTACAACTGTGTAAATTTTCAAGAATTTTTGGTTCAGCCTTTTCGGACTCTATAGGTAACGGACACACACACACACACACACACACACACACACACACACACACACACAGACAAAGTTCTATTTATAAATAAGTTTAGATATATATCTTTCATTCAGAGTTTTTCTTTCAATGTTTTCTTTTCTTTTTTTAATACTTGATTTTATTTAGATTGTTTCTTTTTATCTTTTCCGTTACAAAACAAGTCTAAACCTGTCTTCCCATTTGGCCTTCAGCCTCTAAACTACCCACGCCAATTAATAATGAAATAAAAAAAAATGAAATGAAGAGAATCTAGAGGGTAAAAAGATAAAAGAAAAGAAATATAGATATAATGCGTTATCTTGGCGGCAATGTTTGCAAAAATCCGTCGCGTCTCGGTTATCTCTGTCGCCATTAGGAATTTCACAGCGCGCCAACTCAAACATCGCTTATCCTGTAAATGTGGCAAAGTTAACAATATTTATTCTCATTGTTACAGTAATTTTATCGCCGGATTAGAATAAACAACTTGCAATTAATATTGACTCAAATGTTAGAGGAAGTCAAGAAACTGGTGATCAAAATATATTTGTTTATCGGGTTAGACAGAGAATGCAATAAAAATTACACTTTTAACCTTTTCTGTGGCAATAGTTCGCATCAAGTGTTGCGTTTCTTTCTTTCTTTCTTTTTAAGACTTTCTATCTATCTATCTATCTATCTATCTATCTATCTTGGTTCACCATTCTCTCTCTCTCTCTCTCTCTCGCTCTCTCTCTCTCTCTCTCTCTCTCTAATTAATAATAATAATAATAATACCAATCATACACTAAGAAAAATTAAGTTGATCCCAAATGCAGATTCTGTGACAAATATCCAGAAACAAATGACCATCTTGTATCAGGTCGCACAGTGTTAGCACCAACTGAATATAAATCTCATCATTGAAGAATGGATCAATATCTGAAACTGGAAAACATGCCACCTTTACGAGAAGGAAACTGTAAGAAATTGGTGTAATATGTTATTAAGAAGAATTATTTTTATTATTTAAAAATAATTTTAACTCTTCAAACATAAACTTCAAATACACAAACAAAAAAATTTAATTATTTTAAAAATAAGAAGGCAGAAAGATTTGCATTGAACTTTTTAATTTTCGATTGGTAAGTATAATCTTCGCTTAATAAGTTTTTAAACTAACCCCAACACATCTTTGAAGTATTTTAAAAAATATTTTTGAGACTTTATAAATTATTATAATTAAAAAAAAAAATGAAACAATCCTTTTAAAATTTCATTATTAATTGAAAAAAAATCTTCAGACTATAATGTCCTTAATTTATACTATCTATTCAAGCAAAAGCTTTTCAAATTAAATAATGTCATAGTTATATTGCTTTTTTTATTTTATTATTGGAAGCATATTTTCGGAAATGAAAGCAAAATTTTAAAAAAATAGATGGTTTACATTCCCCAATGAGTCTTGCATTTAATAAAACCAATTTTCGCAATAAAATTTAATTTCTTAAAATTTTATGAATTTTAGTGGAGGGGAGAATAACAGATGTAAAAAAATATTTTTACCAAACATTTTTAAAAAATAATAATTTAAAAAATAATGTCATTCATTTTTGAATAAGTGAAAGTTTCGTTAAAATCCGACAATTATTTGATTTTTGCAAGAATTTCCTAATTAATGTGTCTGTCACCGGAAAAAAAATGAGTTATCTTCCATTGTAAATTCTTGTAATGAGTTGGTTACCCGCTAACTAAAATCAAAACAAGATATTTGACAAAAATTTCGAACGTGTTAAAAAAGAGTTTTGTTTTTTTAATTGAAAAATACTTTGATCTTTCATTTTAATAATAAACATTTTGATAAAAAAAAGCTCGTTTTTCTTAAGTTTTGGGGATTTTTATTTATACTATGCTGTTTTTTTTCAGCGATTTAGTGAAGGTACCTAAACATTTTGTTGGAAAAAGTTTGCTTTTATTAAGTTTGGGACCTTTTTTCTTCGTACTATGCTGTTTTCTCAGCGATTTAGTGAAGGTACCTAAACATTTTGTCGGAAAAAGTTCGCGAAAATTAATTTTCATGTAGAGAGTTTAGTTTTTAGTGAGTGTCCAATTGCTACACCCTTATATTAGACTAAAGTCAGTTAATAAATATCCAATTTGTGTATGTACAATGTGGTAGGTGTTTTCCCGAATTGCTAATTCTATCTATCTATTACCTATAATTACATATGTAATAATGTCGTGTAAGGTGTGCATCACGCTTCAAAAAAGAAAAAAATCAAATAAAATCTTCACCCACTTCAAAAATCAAATGGGGTAAATGAGTAATAAAACTTAAGGCAGTAATATTGTCTATTTTTCTTCTATTTCCTTCCTTTTACTTCTTTCTTTTCATCAGTTTTATCTTTTCATTTCTTTTTAGCTTTTTTAAATTTTCTCTTGACGTTACTTTCTTTACAAATTACACCCAACTTCCTATTGTTTGCTTTTTCTAGTCCTATTGTCGTATGGAAATGAATAGTCAGTTGATGTCTATACTGCTCGCGGATGTGTGTACGTGGCATCATTTGCAAAATGAACAGATATTACGCCGGTTAAAACACCAATGCTGATTTATAATAATGACGTAATATTTTATGGCTACTGTAGTCATTATCAGTGGTTGTTCGAGTCCTGGTCTCGGCACCAATTGCAATATAGGGAAAAGATCGTGAATGATTAAAAACGTAATCTTTGTTTGCGTTCTCTTTCCATCTTGATAAAGTATCGAAAAGTTCGTAAAACTTTTATCGTTGTGGTTGGAAGTTTTCGCTTTATTCTGATGCAGAATAGACAGGAAACGATAAACAAGAATGAGGTTTCCTTATATCAAATCGTATGACCACCTCCAGTTGCATAGGAAAGTAGAACGGCTGAATCCGAGTGGACTTTTTTCTTCTGTATGCTTATTGACCGTTTCATATACAGTCTCAAGATCACATGTATCACGTATGGCACTTTACTGAATGATGAATCCACCTCTTCTCTCTCTAGCTATGGGTTAATTTATATAACTTGTTCAAGTAAAAATTGTTATTATCTCCAAAATTTTCTTACAAATAACCTGCAAAAGGATGATTAGCTGTAAAAAAAAACAAAAAACAATGCACCAATTTCAAATAATAAGACCGTTTATTATGGAATGGCAACTTCATAAAAATCAACTTAAATTCTTTAAAAGACAAAAAAATTAATAAATTTCAGTTTTAGATTCTACCAAAAAGTATTGGTAATTTATTTATTATATTGTGATTTGTTAGTCATAGCACCACAAGGAAGCTCATCTCGCAAATAATGACCTTGTGCCATAATAAACTTTACTTCATATATACCTCTCTTGGATGTCTTAACTCAGTGCATTTAAATCTTCCATCAAATCTAAAATCAGAGGTTTTTTTTGGGTTTTTTTTAGTTTTTTTGTGGCAGTTCACCTTGAATCGAGTTCAGATTATTGTCTCTGAAATGAATTGTCTTACTACAACTTGTCGGCTCCTGCGAGGCTGTTATATATACATGTCACGCTATAAGGTTTTTAACAAAAGCTTTTATCAAAGTGGCAGCGGGGGGCATCATTGTGAACCCGCTCGTCGATCGACTTGAATAGAGGCGAAAGGTTAAAAGGGGAGGCATAAGCAGGCTGTGACGACTGGGCCAGACCGGACTTGTTTTTGATGGAATATATATATATATATATATATATATATATATATAGAGAGAGAGAGAGAGAGAGAGAGAGAGAGAGAGAGAGACAGAGACAGAGACAGACAGACAGACAGACAGACAGAGAAAGAAAGAAAGATTGGAGAGGGATGCAATTACAGGTCGCTTTCATATATCTGATCAGAACTTAATGAAATTGGGGGTTAACTATTGAAATACGTGACCCTTTCTTTCAATGATTAATTTGCTT
Source organism: Ascarosepion bandense (assembly GCA_037127315.1). Taxonomy (NCBI): domain Eukaryota; kingdom Metazoa; phylum Mollusca; class Cephalopoda; order Sepiida; family Sepiidae; genus Ascarosepion; species Ascarosepion bandense. The sequence continues at coordinate 1,201,127 of JBBBDQ010001688.1, forward strand.
TTCAGACTCTGGACATGTACAAACAGGGATGGAATTGAAAAAATATTATGAAATTTTTTTTTTAATCAAGGATTTATTTCTATCTATCTATCTATCTATCTATCTATCTATCTATCTATCTATCTATCTATCTATCTATCCCATTTTATTCATATCTATATCGATACCCCGCTATTCATAAATATCTATCTAAATGTGTTTAGCTGTCTATAGTTTTAATTGTTTTTAGGATTCTTTTCTTTTCATTTTTTCTTTCATCTTCCTTTCCTTCACATTTCTTCCTTGCTTTCTTTTTTCTTCTTCATCTCACTCCTTTTATTTCAAATCTCTCCACTCTATTTTCTTCACACATTTTTGCCTACAAACTTTTACTATTGCACCTAAGCTACTCTGAATGAGCTCATTTATCACGCGACCTTCATCAGTATTTGACAAGAAAACAAGTTTTGATAACTGGTTCAAACCCATTTGTTTACAAAAATACAAAACAAGAGCCATCATCCAAAATTTATGCCAACCTCAAGATTTCAGAATTCATTTTTATCATCAGAAATTAGGTTTATTTTATTAAACAAAAAAGTATTTTATAATTTAAAGATTTCTAAACATAACGAGGTGTGAATAAATGACTGACTGGGCAGAAGATTTTCATGCAGTAGATTGCCATTACTTCCTGCGGTAGACTGGTTGCCAACCAAGGCTAGTGAACCCAATCTATCCTGCTATTTAAACTATCGCTGGAGGAACAAGAGATGGATTCATACCTTTCCCAAGTGTCTTTGCGTGAAAGTGAATGCAACGAATTCGACTGGAATTCGAATTTGGCTTTCCGATTTCTTGTCCGAGCTGATATCCACTGCGCCAACCACGCACATCCCACATTTATTTTACGCGTATTGAATATAACGAACGCGACTGGAATTGGAACTTGGTTCTTCAGTTTCCAATTTCGAACCGATATCCATTACACCACACTTACATCCACATTTACAGCACCTGGTATTCCCAAAAAGACGCTTATTTAGGCATTGACCAGACTTGACTGGTTAACTTCGGTGATTGCACGTGAACCCTTGTTTCAATATGATATGGCCGTTAGCATATTATTTAAAAAATTCGAAGAAATGGACATATGTGCGATAAATAGAGCGTTCAGACATTTAGTAAGTGTTATTACTCACAGGTTCAGTCAGTCAGTTAGGTGCTACACGTGATACACGCTTGGGCGATCATGTCTCGAAAGAGACATGACTGACTGGGCAGATGATTATCCTGCAGTAGGTTGCCATTACTTTCTCACAGGTTAGAGAACTAAAAAGAACTGCAAGCGCATTGACTTACGAGAAACTGACATGTAGCTTCAGTTGATGATGAGTCTTTGGATCTATAACGCCATTTCGCCTCTTCAACGTTAATCACTTAGTCTAGATTTGTGCAAACATGCTGTATTTTGAAGTTGACCTTTTGAATACACTAACCTGTTTTCAGGAGATACAAACTCGAAAATTTTTAATTTTATTCAGACCAACAACGATTGGTTGAACATTCACTTAACCTGTTTTCTACTACGTCCGCAAATGTTAAATCTTTACATTATTTACACGTGTGAATTATTTATTGCCCTCATCTTTGTTATTCTTATCACAACGTTTCGACCGTTTGACCCTCCGGTTTTCATCAAGTGCTTATCGATTTGAGTAACCTTCAAATAATTTCAGACTAAACCCTTTCTGGCTCATTTTCTTTCTTTTTTTTCTTTTTTTTTTTCGAAATTTGGAAGGGAATCTTCTTTAAAGATATCTTTCGACTTTTAACAAATGAATACATACTTTAACTATTCTTCTAACATCGCCTAAATCTCTGAACGTTTATTTATTAGTGATTAACATTTTCCCTCCATAGGAGTAAGACATTCCACTCACACCCACCTCCTCGGTTTTTGAGAAGAAGTAGAAGTTTAGGATTGGGTTTCCGGTCCATTCTAAAGTTTACTTCAAATCTATACTTCGAACGTTTCCGCCTAAAACTCTGAACTTTAATTTATTATTTACTATTTATTCTCATTCTTTCCTCAATAATAGTAGATAGGTCTGCTTAACTCGTTCATGCTACTCCCTTGTCTTTTGAACAGGAGTAGAGGTTTATCCCTTGTTTCCTGTTCTAAGGTTTTTTTCTTCCTCTTTCACTTCCGGTGATCCTTTTACGTATTTGCGGCATTAACACTTTGCTTGGGGTAGTGACTTTTATTCTGTAATTCTACCTCGAGTGGCTCTTGGGACTTGTACAGGATAAACCTCATTCTAAAATCATCATTACAAAATACAATTTTTAGTTGATTCGCTCGACACGCTGCAAAGTGAAATTTTGTTTTTTGGGACAATATTCAACAGATACGAAGGGCTGACTGCGTTGATATTTTTCATTTCAGAACATTTCTTTTTTTTTTTTTTTTTTGCAATTACAAAGACGGTGAACAACGGTTTCTTCTTTGCTACTCTCCCCTCAAATTGTATCCACTGATAGTTTTCCAATGAACTCTCCCCTCAGATTGTATCCACTGATAGTTTTCTAATGAACTCTCCCCTCAGATTGTATCCACTGATAGTTTTCCAATGAACTCTCCCCTCAGATTGTATCCACTGATAGTTTTCCAGTGAACTCTCCCCTCAGATTGAATCCACTGATAGTTTTCCAATGAACTCTCCCCTCAGATTGTATCCACTGATCTTTTTCCAGTGAACTCTCCCCTCAGATTGTATCCACTGATAGTTTTCCAATGAACTCTCCCCTCAGATTGTATCCACTGATAGTTTTCCAATGAACTCTCCCCTCAGATTGTATCCACTGATCTTTTTCCAATGAACTGTCCCCTCAGATTGAATCCACTGATAGTTTTCCAATGAACTCTCCCCTCAGATTGAATCCACTGATAGTTTTCCAATGAACTCTCCCCTCAGACTGTATCCACTGATTGTTTTCCGATGAACACTTCTCGCAGAAGACATATCCCAGAGTTCCCTTAAATAGCGACACGATAGTACCTGCATACGTTCACCATGCCAACAACTGGAATATAGAAAAAGTCATACCTGACTACAAAACACTTGTGGAGAGCCATGTCACCTACATCCGACATATCCAAAGAGGATCAGGGGAGCTAAAATAGATGTAGTCACTTTTATTTAAGTTTCTTTTTGTTTCAACATCCGTTTATTTATATTTTTGAGTGGACTAACTAAAAGCGTTAAACACAGTAATGTCTTTCTTTTCTTTTTTGTTTATCACAACCTTTCGGCCGTTGTTTTCATCTGTCTTCTTCAGGTATACGTCGATCTGGTTAACCTTCGGACTGAACCAATCTACGAAGAGTCTCGTTCTTCTGTTGTTTAAGTCTTGTGATATCCCTTCTTTTTTTTATTACTGCTCAGTGATTGCTCGTCCTGTTTTTATTCACTCTAAGTCTGTACTACGTAATTACGATTTTACAAGATTAATGAACTGACGCTTTTATCTACAAAAGGTTCTTGTTGCGTGAGGCAACTTTGTCTGCGAGATTAATTGGCTCCATGATGCCGCAAGGTGATTTTTTTTTTAATTTTTAAGTCAGTTAGAGCCCAATTTGTCTTGTTATTTAACCCATACAGATTAATACTTTTCCCAAGGGTATTTACGCGTAAGTGAATGCTAGGAATTTAACTTGAATTCGAACTCGGCTCCCCGATTTCTCGTTCCGAGCCGATATCCACTGCACCACAACGCACATCCTTACTACTTTTTAAAACTATTTTTTTTATTCGTTATTAAAAGGAAATAAAAAATAATACTAAGTGGATGTTTTTAGTCGGTGGAAAAAATATTGAAAGTATAATTGTTTTCCATACATAGGGTAAAGTAGTTTTGAGATTGTATTGAGGGAAAACCAAATTTGAAAATAAGAAGACCGTGGCTTTCAAAGTTAATTTTCCTCGAGTTGACGCTGTGAAGCGTTTTTTTTTCTTTGTTCTGTCCGAGTAATCTGGGTGTTGAGGACTTTACCGAGTTGGCAGGTGTTTGTCTTTTGGTCTTTCCTCTCCCCCCCCCCTCCACTGTTAAGGATTTTCTTTAATTTGAAATGTTAGGTCTTGTGACAAGTCGTCTGTTGGTTGCCCAACGTAGTCTGTTTATATATATATATAAAGAATATATATATATATAAAGAATATATATATATATATAAAGAATATATATATATATAAAGAATATATATATATATATATATATATATATATAGTCATCCGCAGACAGATCTGTTTCGCTGTATCACAGCTCATCAGTACGGTTAGACTCCGATTGCTTTTTAACCAAGATTGAAACCCGACCGAATTGGCGTCAGTCGGCTATTCTACCTCTGTTTTAATGTGGGTGCTGACTACAAAATAATGTATGAATTTGAAGTTTGTGCATATGGAAGGCACTAATCCTCATTAAGCAAATAATTTCAAAATTACATTGGCACGAGGAAGTGTTTAATTTTATTTCATTATGGTCCAGAGTTATTAGAGATAACCAGGTTAGTTTTTATAAATTTTTCATGCTAATGTTTTTATCTTAAATATTTGTCGCATTCAACAAGTGTACAACACTTTTAACGAATGTTTCGTCACGTTTATAAAATGAGTGCGTTTGGCCACAATAAAATTAGGTTTATTGTGCTATTGTTTTTATTACTTTTTACATTGTCGCGGAGTTTAGGGCTTATTTTATTTGTTTCATAACGGCATAGGAAATTCATTGTTTCTGAGTCACTGATATTATTAAGCTGTTTGTCGAACAGCATCTGAAAAGAGAACACTTTAAAAATTGCTATACCTGTGCGATCGTTCGCTATTTTAATAAAGGTAGCAATAATTTAAAAGCTGTAGGTCCGAAGCAGCAGAAATGTGGTTCTACAGAATATTGAGGATAACATGGACCGAACACGTTATGACGAGAGGATGTTGGAAGTGATACAAACGACAAGAAAACTCATAATTAACACCTGGAAGAGACAGCGGAGGTTCCTGAGATAAGTAATGAGGAAAGAGGGCCCGTAGATTGTAATACTCACAAGATGAATAGAAGGAAAGAGAGACACGGGAAAGCAGCACGTGACAGGCTTAAGCAAATGGATGGCGGAACGAGGTTCGCAAAAGTCAGGGACAAATGGAAGTCTATGTTCGCCTCAGCCTGATGGGACACAGCACAAGAAGAAGAAGAAGAAGAAGAAGAAGAAGAAGAAGAAGAAGAAGAAGAAGAAGAAGAAGTTAATATAACACTATAGAAGTGGACACTGAGGTCAATACCGAGTGGCGACAGTCTGTTTTATGCTTAAATGCAATCTTCATGGCCTGAATATATACTCTGCCTCTGAGGCCGAGCACTTTTATCCATAAATGAAGTATAATTTAAAACTATATTTTTATCATGTATACAGGGTGCGTTGTGTAAATTGTCATTATTTTATATTTTTAATTTCGCGCATGCGTGTTTTTTTTTTTTTTAATTTCTCGACTGCGCACTACAGTAAGGTCAGTCGGCTACCGTCTGTGGAAAAAAAGAGCAGCATGTCGCAATTTACACCGCCAGAAATTTGAAAGTGACATGCAGTACTGGTTGGCGTTCCCATCGTAAGCACCAGTACAAACATTTCAGAATGTTTGGGTGTCAATATGATGACAGTGCAGTGGATTCGGAAAGAGTTGGATGCTATATCGCATTATATATATATATATAAATATATATATATATATATATATATATATATAAGAAAAATTAAGGCAGGCACGCTATCTCATGGTGAATCGGAAGTGTGGGCCTATATCAGGCAAACCATCATCAGCTTCCGTCTTTATTTAACAATGGATTTTACACAAATTTGTGTAAAATCCTTTCTTAAATAAAGACGGAAGCTGATGATGGTTCGCCTGATATAGGCCTATTCTTCCGATTCACCATGAAACAACGTGTCTACCTTAATTTTTCTTTTATTTGCTCTTTATGTATTTACATGCATATATGTTTAGAGCTCTCTTAGAGAGTTATCCTACCACTGTATGTACAGGATACTCCTTTGGATTCTTCTATACCCACACTGCATGCATATATATATATATATATATATATATATATATATATATATATATATATATATATATATATATATCGTTCATTTAGTAATGAATTAGAACACTCTTAGGTCGAATGTTTACATGGTATATCACACGCTAAAATCTGCCTCCTTCTACCGGGTGCCTATAGCTCAGAGGTAGAATCGCCGACTGATGTCAATTCGGTCGGGTTTCAAAGCAATCGGTTGTCTAACCGTACAGATGAGCTGTGCAACAGCGAAATAGATCTGATGACTATATTTAACCCATAGCTGGAGGGAAAAGTGGTGGATCAATACCTTTTCCAGGGGGTATTTGCGCGTAAGTGAATGTAACGAATTCAACTGGAATTCGAACTCGGCTCTCCAATTAATTTACAAGGTTAAATTCTAGCCATTTGTAGTTTTCAGCGGATCATAATCAGTCAGGTTGGGCACCTCGAGGTGGTGTAATGGTTAGCAAGCTTGTCTCGCTAGAATCATTACAATTGAGTTGTGAGTTCCGATTCTCACTGGGTGTCCCATACTCCCGACCTTGTGCCACATCTGCGCTTAGAAGATCACCATAATTAGTCAGGTCTATTTTTGTATTCTTTTCATGTATTTTTGTATTCTCTAGGATAGTTTCTGGTTTGTGCATATGATATAGAATTTCAGGATTAAATTCTACTCATTTGCACAATTTCCACCGAATCATCATTCCCACACAGTCATGTCTATTTTTGTAAACTTTCTAAACTATTTTACTCACTAAGATTGAGTTTGGTTGTGCTTATATCAGATGTTTGCAAGATCAAATCGTAGTTCGCACAATTATTTATTAAAGAAAATAATGTTTTTTAACTATCAGCATGGGTGCAATATTTCTTTTAATTCATACCAGACAGCAAAAGAACAAAGAAGTTGATGATATGAATGATCTAGTCAAAGAGTGCAGCCATGTACTTATAAAATATTCAATGTGTTCCAGTGTCGAAACGATGTCTCAAACAGTTCACTATGTAAATTGCGAGACAGCCAGGACACTACACGCGTTCATATCAAAGACTTTAATAAGCAGATAATGAACAAGCATTCATTCCTTTTTTGCTTTTGATCAAACCTCATTTTACTGAATTCACATTTGGTGAGTGCAGAGTGATCAGCACTGGTCGACTAAAATGTCAGCCACATCACAGTCACGTCAATGTCATTTGTCCTCGTTTGGTGTGTCGGCTAAACATTTCCGATGTAATGAGACTTTCGTGTTCATATAGATACGTAACGTTCCTCTAGGAGAAATTGCATTTTCAAAGCCAGTCACGCTGCCCTGAAATTGATATGAAAGCCCGCAGACAAGAATTGCATTTGTGTGTGTGTGTGTGTGTGTGTGTGTGTGTGTGTGTGTGTGTGTGTGTGTGTGTGTGTGTGGATTCCGCAGGAAAGCGGATAGGTGCCCGTTGTGTAGATAGCGGTAGGTGAGCTTGCTAAGCAGAGATCTTCGGCAGGCATCCTAACAGCAGTTTTAAGGATTATATTTGCTATTTGTTTGATATGAAGTAAAAACTGAATCGGAAAATAAACTAAGAGAATGATTGCATAGCACCAGACATCTAAATAAAACTGTTTTGCTTTAACTATACTGGTAAGTAACTTAGTTATAAAACTGGATCAAAAATTCTGGTTCAAGGGCAAACAATGAAAGAGTGGGATTATTTTGCAACAATCTTCCAATCAGAAATGTTGGTAAGAAAGTGGATCTGTTTTAACAAAAACGTTCTGAAGTTCGAGGTTAAAACATGAGTTTTATATTCTGATTTGATTTTTTACGTCTGTGTTTGTTACTTTAAAGTGGTAAAATTGGCATGTCGTTGATAGATAGATAGATAGATAGATAGATAGATAGATAGATAGATAGCCATGAACAGACTGAGATAGATAGATAGATAGATAGATAGATAGATAGATAGATAGATATCGTAAGGCAATCGATAGTGTACCACATTCAGTCAGTTAAGTGCCATACGTGAAACACGCTTGGGCGATCATGTCTCTCTCGAGACATGACTGACTGGGCAGAAGATTATCCCGCAGTAGGTTGCTATTGCTTTCTGCGGTAGACTGGTTGCCAGTCAAGGCTATAGAACCCAATCTGTCCTGTTATTTAACCCATAACTAGAAGTAATAGACGGATTAATACCTTTCCCAAGGGTATTTGCGCGTAAGTGAATGCAATGAATTCGGCTGGAATTCGAACTCGGCTCCCAGATTTCTCGTTCCGAGCCGATATCCAATGCACCACAACGCACATCCTAATATAAAATTACAAATTTAAAAAAAAAAGCAATCTGACTATTCAAATAGTCGAGATTAGAAATAAAACAACACCATGCTAGTCGTAAATCGCCCAAACCTATCTGTGTTACCTTCACAAATATACGAGGTATTCGCAGTAACTTTAATAGTGTAGAGTCTTTCCTTCTAACTAACTCACCCGATATCTTAGCTATATGTGAGACTAACCTTGACCCTTCTATCCCCTCTTCAGAGCTGTTCGTTCCTGGTTACCTTCCTCTCTTCAGGAAGGACTCCAATGTCCATATGCATGGGCTTGGTGTATATGTCAGCGAACAACTCCCCCTAGCCAGGGTCACATCTCTTGAATCCCTTGATCATTCCTTCATGTGCTTCCGTCTCTCACTTCTAAGCTTGGTTAGCTATCTCTTCTTCCTCTACCGCTCCCCCTCCTCCTCTGACTGTACGTTACTTGATTGCATCTCGACTAACATCGACAGGGCCATTTATTCTCACCCATCTGCCCATATATTTGTGTTTGGCGATTTTAACGCCCACCACACCAAGTGGCTTGAAAACTCAGCCACCGACCTTGCTGGGATCCGCACCATGCACTTTTCAATAGCCCAAGCTCTAACGCAAGTGGTGGACTTCCCCACGCGTTTCTCTAAAAACCCTAACGGAAGGGACTCTTTACTCGACCTTTGTTTTACCTCCATCCCAGACTCCTGCATTACCAGGCAACTCTGCCCCCTTGGAAACTCTGACCACGCCGTAGTCTCCGTAAACATATCAATCCGCACTAACTCTACCCAAGAAAACCAGACCAGCAGAATATCATACTGCTACCAAAGAGCCGACTGGGACTCGTTCAGGGACTTCCTCTGCGACGTCCCCTGGAACAACGTCTTTGATCTTCCTGTCGAAGACTGTGCCTCCGAAGTCTCCTCTTGGGTTAAGGCTGGCATCGATGCTTTTATCCCTGCCAGAAAATTCCAACTAAAACCTAATTCGTCCCCCTGGTTCTCACCCGCTTGCTCGGCCGCTATTGCCCACCGGAACCATTTCTTCCGGCTCTATCGAAGCTGCTCGTCGAACCAAAACAGGCGCCTTTTCACCTCAGCACTGAACAAGTGTAAAAAAGTATTGAACGAAGCCAAGAGGGCGTTTGCTACCAGAATTAGGCAACGCATAGCATCCTCTAAGTTTGGCTCCAAAGATTACTGGCGTCTCTGCAAAAGCGTGCTCAGCAGGAACAAGACTTCAATACCCCCACTAATCAATGAATTTGAAGTTCTCACCTCCCCAGCCGACAAGGCTGAATGCTTTGCCCGTAAATTCTCAACCAATTCGACACTGGACTCGTTAGGAATACCTACACCAGACTTCCCACCCAGAACTAAGGCTCAACTAAATAACGTCCACATTTCACCCTCGCTGGTCGCCAAGATAATTGCGCAACTTGACCCACACAAAGCGAGCGGCGGTGACGGAATCCCAGTCATAGTACTGAAGAAATGTGCCCCAGAACTCTCCTCTGTCCTCTCTAAACTCTATAACCTCTGCCTATCTGCTTCCTGCTTTCCTGCCTGTTGGAAGTCCTCCTGCGTAGTACCTATATTTAAGAATTCTGGCGAACCCTCAGACCCGCCAATTACCGTCCTATTAGTCTCCTTCCAATCTTTGGCAAAGTTTTCGAAGCCATTATCAACGCCGAGGTGATTCAGCACCTTATGACCAACGGGCTTCTCTCTGACAAACAGTATGGGTTTCGCTTCACCAGGTCTACTGCTGATATGCTAACGACCATTACCGAGTACATATACCAGGCACTCGACAAGAATGGTGAAGCCCGAACCGTTGCCTTGGATATCTCCAAAGCATTCGACAGGGTCTGGCATGCTGGCCTCTTGTGCAAACTGCGGAGCTATGGGATAACTGGACATCTGTTTGACCTCATCCAGTCCTTCCTCTCTAACCGCACATTAAAGGTGGTATTAAATGGGCATGCCTCCCAAAACTACCAGACGAACGCGGGCGTCCCTCAAGGTTCTATCCTAGGTCCCACGCTATTTCTGATCTACATTAATGATCTCCCCGACACCATTAGATCCCAAGTTGGCATGTATGCCGACGACACAACAATCTACTCCCGCATCGATCAGAAACCAGGTCTGGACGACAAAGTGAACCTCGCTGCCGCACTTGAAAGGGACCTCCAATCCGTAGTGACCTGGGGTAGGAAATGGTTGGTAAATTTCAATGCCTCCAAAACAAAGCTGTTATCAACTAACCACCATAGACAATCGCATCTACCTCCCATTAGCATGGGACAGGCTAGCCTCCCAGAGAGTAAAATACTACGCCTCCTTGGCCTTACACTCTCGGCGGACCTCAAATGGAATGACTATATTGAATCCATTGCCAAATCTGCTGCTATGAAAGTCGGCTCCCTGTGCAGGGCCCGGAAATTTTTCCCACCTGAAACTATTCTGCACATATACAAATCTACCATCCGCCCGTGTATTGAATATTGCTGCCATATCTGGTCGGGTGCCCCTGCTGCTCTCCTTGGGCTTCTTGACAAAATACAAAGGAGGATCTGTAACGTGGTTGATACTGACTTGGCAGACCGGCTGCAGCCGCTCTCACACCGGCGTGATGTAGCTTCCCTGTGCCTCTTCTACAAGTACTTTCATGGCTTCTGCTCCGATGAGCTTAGATCACTGGTGCCGCCTAAGCACGAATTTACACGAGATACTAGATTAGCAACTAGGTCCCACCCTTTTACAGTTAAACAAATAAGATGTAACCGTAAATTCTACTCCAACAGCTTCTTTTCTCGCGCTTCCCGCCTGTGGAACTCTCTTCCACAAGTCTGCTTTCCCGACAGTTACAATCTCCAGGTGTTTAAATGTAGGGTCAATAGTCACCTCCTATCACACTAACTCCCAACTATTCTCACAACACTCTCATCTACCCAACCCTCATTCTCGGTATCCTCACCCGCCTATCACCCACCCTCTGTTATTTCCTATATTTAATCAGCCTTTCTCCACTCTACGTAGCCCCCTGCACAGTAGTGGCAGTGACATGCCTTGCTCGGGGTGAAACGCTTATAAAAAAAAAAAATGCCATCTGTATTTGTTTAAGACATAGAAACAAATATATATATAATGAACTCTCCCGTCGATTTCGACCTATGTGGATCCGACATCCCCATCCTGTGTGTGTCGTATGTGACACTTCAGTCCCACTAGTGAGCTTCATACAGGTCCACAATACACATATTGCCCAACGCCGAGTATCTCGGGACATAGTGATTGCTACAAGAATATTTGCTAACGCTTTCCCCCCCTTATATATATATATATATATATATATATATATATATATATATATATATATTGACGTAGTCAATTGTTGATAACTCCTGATGAGTGTACAGAACGATTACAAAACGGTTCGTCTACGAAACTCTTGATTCGTGTTCACACACACACACACACACACACACACACACACACACACACACAAAACACACACACACACACACATTAAATGTTTTTAAATTCCGCTACGAAATGGATTAACTCCGATATATTTTTAATTTATTTGTTTACGCATTATTTTTAATGAATACTCGTATTTGATCAGATGCTTTTTTTTATAATTCAACAGTTATATTCATTTACATATTCTGACTTGAATAATTGAGAAATCTTGTAAAGAAAATATGCGTTTTGCAGCAGTTTTCAAATCTGCCTTCCCTTAAAGGAAACCATCCTTAGATCTGACGTGCCTTAATCGCTCGAACACGTCACGATCAAACAAATTCCGAATAGTGCTTTTAAACACACATTTTCTCGAGTTTTCGAATAATCATATCTACTCTGTTTTCTTATTCTAATGTAAACAAAAACAATTTATTTGCAAAATTTTTCCTTTCTAATAAACAATATGGCTTCAGTTCCTCCATGTATTAACAGTCATCATCGAATTTGACTATCAAGATAAGGAGTTGCCCTAGATATCTCAAAGACATTCGGCAGGGTTTGGTGTGTTGGTTTTCTCCACAAACTTAAGAGTTAAGGTGTCTCTAGACGAATATTTGGCCTAATTTAATCGTTCTTAACAAATCGTGTAATGAAAGTCGCGTTGAATGAACATGCTTTATATTAATGTATGAGACGTCAAGGAATCTATCCTCGGACTTATGTTGTTTCTGATCTTCATCAACGACCTTCCTGTTATCACAAGTTTCCAACTAGTAATCTATGCATTTACTCCTCTTTTAGTAGTACGTCCGACATCAGACAAAGTAAAGTTGCAACTGCTCTCAAAAAGGACCTCCAATCAGTCGGGTAAAGAGTAGCTTGTACATTTTAGCGTTTCCAAAACAAAACTATTTTCATTTAATTATTACAGAGAACCTTTACTCTCTGCCATCACCATGGCTGATGCTAACCTCTAGGAGAGCAACGCTTTGCGCTTTTTGGAGTCAGGTTTCCCAGACACGAAGTGGAGTGCTTATATTGAATCAATTGCTGTATCATCCCAAACAATTGTTTTGATCAAAATCCATTTTGCACATTTACAAATCTATCATTTATCTGTGAGTTGAATATTGTTGTCCTATCCGGTTTGGTGCTCCTGCTGTACATCTAAAGATTCTTGACAAAATTCAAAGAAGGATCTGCAATGTAATCGGTCCTGATCTGGCATCTCTACTTCCCCACCGACGTGACGTGACGTGACTTCTCCCTGTCGTTTCTAAAAATAATTTAATGGCAATTGTTCTAATTTAGTGCCATCTTTAGTGCCTCTACTGGATGAATTTAAGCGTACTTGATTATCAGCTAGGTCTTACCGTTTTACAGCTGAGCTAGCTTGAATGCAAACGCTACTTCTATTCTATTAGTTTCTTTTCTCGCACTTCTCGATTTCTGGAATTCTATACTGATTTCTTGCTTCCCTGTCGCCTAATATCGTCAAAAAATTTAAATGAAACATCAATCGCCATTTTCTGTCTTCCTAAAAGCCATTTCTTTATTTTTATTTTCCTTACCTCTCCCTACAAAGCCTTCTCATTCTCTTTCACTCCTTGTAACCACCTTTATCTTAGTAACATTATCAACTTTGCATGCTACTTGAACTAAAATAAAAAATATGAACTTTGGACAATTTATCCACAACTTCGAATATAAAGAAACAAAAACTTATCCAAAAGTTTGAAAAGTATAATAAAAAATTTTCCGGGGAACCTAATACATGCCTGAATGTAAATTATTCAAAAGATGATTTTTGCAATTAACGATATTCTTAAGGGCAACCAGCTGCGTATTTAAAATCCATAATTCAAGACATAGGATTTGTTGGGAGTATAGAAACACGTAACAATGGTCTTTGATTTTTTTTTTTAATGGATTGTCGCAACCCAGCTGAACAAGACAAACTAACGATCAAACCGTAAAGTATCAGCTAATTACAGTTTCTTATTCTTTGAAACATGGAAAAATTTTGATTTTAATTGATTATATTTAAACATGTTTAAATGCTATGTCCTTTTTAGACGTCGGTGATCATGATTCTCTATAGAAAAGTGGAAAGAATTGATTTTAATTAATATTATTGAAACATGTTTAAATGCTATGTCTCTTTTAGACGTAAGTGATCATGGCTCTCTATAGAAAACTGGAAAGAATTGATTTTAATTAATATTATTGAAACATGTTTAAATGCTATGTCCCTTTTAGACGTAGGTGATCATGGTTTTCTATAGAAAACTTTTCCTTATTGAATTGCCAAAACATATTTTAAAATATACCTTTATGGGTCGCCGTTACTTTTTGTACAATTTTGAATTCTCTCCACAATATATTATTTATTTCCCTTCGGCTCCTCTCTGTAAATGTCTCCACCTCTTAACTGTTATTGTAAACGCTATGACCAAAGAAACGGTATTGGACTGAAATATCATAATATTAATACAGCAAGTAAGATATGAGGAACAATTAGTCTTCAATGTGTTCCTATAAACGTTCCATAAGTTTCAGATTTTTTCTTTTAACAAATAAATGGAATCTAAGCCATCAATAAAGTCTGCTGACTTCAATCAATTTATTGATTTCTTTTCTGTCTTTTTTACAGCGTTAACTGACGAATCTTCTTTTTGAATTTCTTTGATGGGAATTGGATTACGTTTGCCTCAGCTGTTTCTCCATAACGCCTCGTCAGTCGCAGACACACACTTTTGCTAAAGTGCTAGAAAAAATCAAAATTCTTTCCATGTGTCAAAGAATAAGAAACTGGAATTAGTTGATACTTTTCGGTTTGATCGTTAGTTTGTCTTGTTCAGCTGAGTTGCGACAATCCATTTAAAAAAATCAAAGACCATTGTTACGTATTTCTATACCCCCCACCAAATCAGAAGTCTTGCTTTATGGATTTTAAATACACAACTGGTTCTCCTTAAGAATATTCGTTAAATGCAAGAATCATCTTTTGAATAATTTAAATTCAGACAATTACTTATTTTGACAAAAGATCTCCTAGTCCTCTCTCTGTCTCTGTCTCTGTCTATCTCTCTCTCTTTCTCTCTCTCTCTCTCTCTCTCACACACACACACACACACACACACACACACATATATATATATATAGGCTAACCCAATCTATATAAAAGCCAATTCTAATCACCCAGCATCCATTATCAAGCATATCCCATCATCAGTGGAACGCCGCATTTATACACACTCCTCAATTAAAATAACATTTGCTAACCACAAAGTAATTTACGATAAAATTCTTAAAGACAGCGGATATCAATTATCCAAAATTAACTTTGTGGAAAAATCCAAGAGCTCAAAAAGAAAAAAGAAAAACAGGAAAATCATATGGTATAACCCTCTTTTTAATCAGTTAGTTAACTTTAAACTGGGGTATAAATTTCTTAAACTAATAAATAAGCATTTTCCCCAAAATAACCCTCTAAGCAAAATCTTCAATAGGAATACAATAAAACTAAGCTATAGCTGCTCCAACAATCTAGAAAAAATAATTAAAGTACATAACAGCAAAATATTAAAAGCACACAACAAAAATAACTCCAACACTAATATCAGTCAGCCCCATAATAACAACCTCTGTAACTGTAAAAATTCAAACCAATGCCCCATTCCTAATAAATGTTTAACGAAATTCCTGATATATATGTATTCGATTTCGTCCATGGAGAATCCCAAAGATGAAAAAATGTATGTCGGAAACACCATGAACGTATTTAAAAAGCGCTTTTCTTTTTACAATCACCTCTCATCCTTCAATAACAAGGAAAAACAAAACATGACGTCTCTTTCCAAAGACTTTTGGAAGTTAAAAAACGAAAATAAAACACTTAAAGTTAAATGGAAAATCCTTAAACAAGCAAGAACAGCTAAATCAATAAAGGAACCATGTTTCCTTTGTCTTCAAGAAATAATTGAAATCATTAAACCAGAGATATGAAACCACAGTAAACTGCAAACACATTAAAAAACTAACTTTACAATAATGCTAAAAAATACGACAAAAGCCAAAGCTAGGAACCCTTAGAGATGATAAACCTTCATAGTACTAAACAACACTCTTACATTAAATTTAACCTATTACACACCACAAACTGTGATCTAATTTAAAATTTAAAATTTTATAGAAAAAATCGATTTCCTAAATTCAAAATTAAGGTTAAATATACAAAATTAGATTAATTATAAAAACTGTGCTTAAATACAAAAATATTCTATAGTTGTACAAATAAACATTAAAGATCGGTCCAATCCCATCCCTCCCCACCCTTTATACTTCCCTACTCCGCCCCTCTAATGAATCTAAAGAATAAAGTCTAGTCATGAAGCCATAAAACCTATACTCCATCTTCTAATGTTAAATCTGTCTACAAAATTACCGCCACTTTCATTAATCAACTATATTCACTAGCCACCCCACTTTCTTCAAAATTCTAACGGACAATTTACAAGACTTATTCCCTTATCGATAACCCCCACCAACATCACACACACAATTCGCCAAATATAAGAAAAGAGGCCTTCCTTCTATTCCTTTCCACACCACCTGATGAGACACTGTAATTTCAATGTCGAAACAAAATGTACAATTTTAGTGGATAAAAAAAATGTGTACATGTTCTAAAATATAATTCATGCCTTTATAGTAAAGGCCTTTTTCTAATACTTCAACGTTTTTGGGAAGTTAGGTTTTTGAATTTGTCCAGCGTCTGTAATATATAAAAAAAAATTTTCTTTCTTTTCTTTTCTTTTCTTTTCTTTTTCCCTCCCTTCCTTCCTTTTTCTTTCTTATCTCCCACCTTTTTTCCGTGTTGCTTAACCTTACTCATTTCAACACGCCGTCTGTTAATTTTTAAGTTACAATTCTGTTTTCGTTGTTTTGTGAACCCAGACGATGTCAATTTTTTCTTTACTTGTTTATTTGTTTTTATTTTGTTTTATCTTTTTCTTTCTTTTTTATTTTCTTTTTTAATTTCTTTGCAAATCTATTTAAAAAGGAAAATTAGACTGATTTTTCTCCAGTTTCTGAAAGGACTTTTTCGGTTGCTGAGGTGATGTGTTATCCCCCGTGGGGATTTTCACATCGAAATGGTCATTCAACATCATTGAATTAATCCTTTTTTAATATATATTTGCTCTGTAATATTTTATTACATGGAGCTCTCTTCCTGTATCATTTTTTAATATTAAAATAAACTTTTAATATTAATTAGGATCGGGTTTTTTGGAATTTACCTTCCTGCTTTTTTCACTTGGATTAAAGTATGTGATTTAAAAAAAAATATATATATATATATATATATATATATATATATATATATATATATTAGGAAGATTTATTTCAAAGATAAAAATGTTTTGAGTGACGCATTTAGTCCTGTCGGACTAAAGTGATATTTACGTTGAAACTACTACACATGAAAGGCGGAGGAGGGGGTAAATTTTAAATTCAAATTATATTTGAGGTGATTGAAAAGTAACTCGCTATTTTAAAATACTTATAATTTATTTATTAACTATAATTTTTACAAGAAATGAACATGAAAGGAAAGCGTTTCGCAAGAGGTTTTATTTTAAAACCGATGTGGGCACCAGATTCCGCTATCTACTTCTCGAACCGCCAAAGAATCGTGTCAAAGGATTTTACCAAGAACTCTTGTGCTAGTGAAGACATTATTTCTTGTATTCGCTGTTCAAGTTCTTCAAAAATCTTGGTTTGGGATGGTAGACCTGCTCCTTTGAACTCCCAAAACATACAAAAAAAAAGTTATAGGCTGTTAAGTCAGAATTCCTGGCTGGCCACTCATACATAAAAAGGGAATTATTTTTATTTTTATTATATATATATATATATAAAATAATTCCCTTTTTTTTATCTATGAGTGGCCAGCCAGGAATTCTGACTTAACAGCCTATAACTTTTTTCTGTGTGTTTAAAGAGTGGGGGTTCTAAGGAGCAAATTTTTAACGTTATTTCAAGGATACGTCCTGTTCTTTAAAGTTCTGATAATATCTACATTCCAGCACACACACACACACACACACACACACACACACACACACACACACACACAGATATATATATATATATATATATATGCGCTAGAATGTAGATATAATCAGTACTTTAAAGAACAGGACGTCTACTGAAACATGAGTATCCTTGAAATAATGTTAAGAATTGTAGAAAATAATGCCGGAAAAAAATTCGTTGATTCCATAGAAATGATTGCGTTTACGTTTTGAATTTGAAAAGAAAAATGAGCAGATATGGGCTTTCGACAAGATCTGAACGAGAAGGTGTGCCTTCTTCAATAGGGTAAGTGAATCTTTCTACACTGTAATACTCTGTGGCCTGGCGATCTAAAGCACATATATTACATGGGGAGGAGCTTCCCAGTGTTGACTTTCCACTCGCGATAAATTACAAAAGCTCTTCATTGTGCTTGTGGGTGAAGAATTATTTTCCGCTCTGTTCTCCGAAACGGTTGAACCTATTTTCTTGAAAATTTACACAGTTGTACTATAAGCATCTGCGAGTGTTCTTAGCCAGATTTTGTGTCGAGGTACCCCTGATAAATATCGAAAATCGATAATCGAAAAATCGGGTTGTAGAAGAAGTGGTCCGATTTTAATCAAATTTGATACACTCATAGACAAAGACATAAGAAACGATATTCAGAAGTTTCAAGGTTGCAGTTCTTACAATAGTGCAGAAAATAGATAATACATATATAAATGGCAAGATGTTTGTGTGTATGTCTGTTTATCTGCCTGTGTGTCTTTATTTTTTCAGCCCTTTTAATTTGGTTTTTGCTTCGGGTTTGGCTCTAAGTAGGTATAATTGTAGTTCTTAGTCTCAGCCATGATACCATTTACTCAGAGGACTTATTTAGACTCCAAAATTCAGTTTACGATGAAAAAAAACTTATTTGATATCGATACCAGGAAATCAAAATTTGATTTACATCCATTTAGCTTTCAAAATTCAGTTTATGACAATATATATATATATATATATATATATATATATATATATATATATATATATTTTATATCGATACAAGGAAATCGAAATTTGACTTACATCCATTCATTTTTCTTTCAGTCTACGGTTTCGCTTTAACTGGAAATAACTATGCTTTTTAGTCTTTCGTGCCAACGCCCAAAGAATCTGAGCTCCAGGACCATGGATTAGTTTTAAAGCTTTCATTACACCCGAGCAACGCTCGGCTATACTGCTAGTATATATATATATATATATATATATATATATATATACAAACGAACAAAGGAACAAAGAACAAAGGAACAAAGGAACAAAGAAAATAATTGCAACGTTCAAAACATTAATTTAATTTAAAACATTGCTCAATATAAAAACAGAGCAATCAATATTTATTACAAATTATACTTTAAAACATGTACGAACTACACCTACTACAAAATTATACATTTTGTTTCGACATTGAAAGAATAATGTCTCATCAGTTATTTAATAATCATGGTAATAAACTTTTTAAATAGAAAATTAAAAAAACAAATAAAACCCACTTCCTTTTATTTTTGAAAAACTTTTTTTTGTACGAGGTAAGAGGATATTAAAAAAGAGGGGAAAAAGAAAGAGGGTAGAAAAGATAAGAAAACAAAAAGAGAAATCAAGAAAGAGGAAAGAGAAAGACACAGAGAAAACAAAAAGCAAAGAGGAAAGCAAGAGAGAAAGAACTGAGAGGAAAGAGCCAAGGGAGAGAGAGAGAAATTTTAAATTTAAGCAGGAAGTAAATTGTAGACAGATGTAGATATCGGTTGCATGGTATCTCGGCTTAACAAAGAAGAAAAAAGTGAGAAAATGCATAGAGGGAAGAAAAGTAAGGAACAACAGAAACGGCAAAGCAATAGGAATTTCAAACTTTGGCCGGAAATGAATTGCAGATAGATACAGATATAGCATAACATTATTTCAAACTAAATCCTTCAGCAATTAAAAAAAAAATGATCAAATCACATACATCTTTCTTCTGTGATGGTTTATTAATGGAAATGCATTGCTAATGATTATACTATTAAAATGCATTGAAAATCATTCATAAAGACATAGTAATGTTACTGACAGAATAAAGTTATGAGGTTATTATATGTATAATGAAAATGTATTGCTAATGATTTCACTATAAAAATGTATTGAAAGTCAGAAAGAAAGGGATTTTCAATGGCCAGGAATTAATGTAAACATTACTGATAGACTAGGGTTATTATATGTGTAATGGAAATGCATTGATAATTATTTTACTACTAGCAGTATAGCCCGGCGTTGCTCGGGTGTAATGAAAACTTTAAAACTAATCCATGGTCCGGAGCTCAGATTCTTTGGACGTTGGCACGAAAGACTAAAAAGCAATAGTTGTTTCCAGTTAAAGCGAAACCGTAGACTGAAAGAAAAATGAATGGATGTAAGTCAAATTTTGATTTCCTTGTATCGATATAAAATACATACATATATATATATATATATATATATATATATATATATATATATATATATATTTTGTTGTAAACTGAATTTTGAAAGCTAAATAAGTCCTCTGCGTAAATGGTATCATGGCTGAGACTAAGAACTACAATTATACCTACTTAGAGCCAAACCCGAAGAAAAAAACTAAAATAAAAGGGCTGAAAAAAATACAGACATACAGGCAGATAAACAGATACACACACAAACAATATTGCCTGTTATATATATATATATTATCGATCTTCTGCACTAATGTAAGAACTGCAACCTTGAAACTTCTGAATATCGTTTCTTATGTCTTTGTCTATGAGTGTATCAAATTTGATTAAAATCGGACCACTTCTTCTATAACCCGATTTTTTCGATTATCGATTTTCGATATTTATCGGGGGTACCTCGACACAAAACCTAGCTAAGAACACTCGCAAACGCTAATAGTACAACTGTGTAAATTTTCAGGAAAATAGGTTCAGCCGTTTCGGAGTCTATAAGTAACGGACACACACACACACATACACACATACACACACAAAGTTCCTTTTATAAATAAGTTTAGATAAAGATTCATTGAATTCAGGAAGAAAAGGATTATCAGTGGTCAGAAATGAATACAAACATTGCTGACAGAAAGAAAGCTCGAGAAAGTTATATCGCAATCAGATGCTTTCTGTCTGCTTCCCTGAAATGGAAAACATTTACAACTTTGCATTATCTTATTTGTAGCCCCTTACTTCTTTAGATAATGACCTGCATTAATACTTATTAATGTTATTACAATATTCTGTTAAATATTAAAGATGTAATAGGTGGAATTCTAAAGTAATTTTATAGTTACGGAAATTGCAAAAAACGCTTAGTCATTAAATTAAAGAAATTCCATACATAAGAAAACAATGTCATTTTTACGGTTTCTTCTAGTTTTCTTCTTATTATTACTCATTTTTATGTTAGTTTTATAGACACAAAGACACATATAGACACATATAGACACAAAGACACATATAGACACATATAGACACAAAGACACATATAGACACATATAGACACAAAGACACATATACTTGCAGCTTAGATATTGTTAATGCCGAGGATATA
Organism: Ascarosepion bandense; assembly: GCA_037127315.1. NCBI lineage: Eukaryota > Metazoa > Mollusca > Cephalopoda > Sepiida > Sepiidae > Ascarosepion > Ascarosepion bandense. The sequence goes on from JBBBDQ010001688.1 coordinate 1,222,697, forward strand.
TTTGTTATTTCACAAGAAATCTGACAAATAAGAAGATTAAATTTGTAAAATTCCAACGAATTGCTAGTTTGCTCAACTTGTTTATGTAACATACTAATAGCTTTGTTTACACATAAACTGGTTTCATATCAATTTTATTAATCTATGTTTTCTTCTATTTACCCATTTAAATTAATTTGTTGTTGTATTGTTAATAATAATAATAATAATAATAATAATATATTCCTGCACAGTCGTTGTTGGAACAATTGTTCCATTGATAAAAAGGAAAGAACATAGCAATAAAACAACCAACGTTCTCAGTTGTTCGAATTAGCTTAACGCTTCCATAGCATAACTGATCCATTTGCCATCGTCTGACCCGCTTCAAAAAATGCCGACGAACAATGACAGGCAATTCTTTCTATTTGGGTTTAAATGACAACCGTGGCAAGTTCATATGAAAGGGAAAAATGAACCTAAGAATTCTGACAACATGGCGCAACTTCCGGTTTTGCATTTCAACCTCCTATTCTAAATACAATTTAGTCATTCATTTCTTTTTAGACACACTTGTTTGTTTTCTTTCTTTCTTTATTTGTCGACCCCACCGACCAGCGCTTCACGAAAGATCTTCGTTGCCAAAAAGAGAGCAAAAAAAACTGGTAGGCTAGTGGGTAGGAAATACCCAGTTGGTTGAAACCTATACTCAGATTAATGTCTGACGTTTGAATGCTTATGTAAATTCGGAAAGTAAAAGGCGCTCGCATAAGCAGCAAAAGAATGCCTATGCTAGAGCGTGAGTTTCAGAGTAGCTTCACAAATTGTTACGACTGAGTTCGATTCTGATTCCCCAACTACAATATTAGAATATATACTGAATTCAAAATATGTACTTATCTACAGTGTTCCTTTTGCGCAATGCCCTTAGGAAATATATGAATACAATTCTTCACCCCCCCCCCCAACTTCGAGTTAAAAAGAAGGGTAGACTGAAGTCTCTAGCCTTGAAATAGCTGTTGGTCTAGAAGGATAACTCGAAATTCAAATCCGTGGAGAAGGTAACGGAGAAAAAACTCAACCTTTCCAAGACTTCATTATAATTAACCGAAAACTAAAGAAAAAGAATCTGTAGAGAGTCATGACCGTCTACATCCTGAATAAATAAGGTATTATTTTATATTTATAACCATTTATATATATATATATATATATATATATATATATATAGTCATCCGCAGACAGATCTGTTTTGCTGTATTACAGCACATCAGTACGATTAGACATCCGATTGCTTCTAACCCAGGATTGAAACCCGTCCGAACTGGCGTCAGTCGGCGATTCTACCCCTGAGCTATGGGGGCTCGATAAATGGAGGTAGACTTTTAGCATATGATGTATCATACGGCAATAGCCAGAGTACTCTAATTCATTACTGAATGAGCGTTGCGTAGATCCTAGAGTAGGTACTGTTTTTTCAAAATCTACCATTCGATCAGAGTGTGAGAGCGTAAATAGTCATCCGCAGACAGATCTGTTTTGCTGTATCACAGCTCATCAGTACGGTTAGACATCCAATTGCTTCTAAACCAGGATTGAAACACGACCGAATTGACGTCAGTCGGCGATTCTACCTCTGAGCTATGGGGGTTCGGTAGAAGGAGGCAGACTTTTAGCGTATGATGTATCATACGCCAGTAGCCAGAGTGCTCTAATTCATTACTATATTCGAATAAATAAGGTATTATATTTATAACCCATTATACGCTTATATATATGTGTGTATATATGTGCGTCATCCACATACCAGCCTGTGTCGCTGTATCACAGCTCATCAGTGTGGCTAGACACATCCACTTGCTTTTGGCCGATATCGAAACTCGACCGATTTGGTGTCAGACGGAGTCGCTACGCGCTAAGTCATAGGCGTATGGAATCAGAGAAGAGAAATTTTAACGTGTTGCATATAAGCAGTGTATACACACGCCAGTCACCGAAAGAACTCAATTCATTCCTAAAGAGTTACGCTTATACAGCAGAAGTGGAAACTTTTTAAAATTTTCTCCAGAGAGCTCAATCGTAATGAGAGCATAATATATTAGTCATCCTCATACAAGCCCGTTTCGCTGTATCACAGCTCATCAGTATGGCTAGACCCATCCATCCACTTGCTTCTGGCCGTGATCGAAACTCTATCAATTTGGTGTTTGTCGGAGTCGCTACTTGTCCCCCCCCATGTATATATATATAGGGAACAAGTAGCAAAAACTTCTAATGACGCACTGAAAAAGAAAAAGTGCTCCATACCACACAAGGTGGCAAAGCTGAATATATCAATATTTTGGTTGTTCCTGAAAGACCGAAACCGTCAATGACTCGAATTTCATGTCCTGTTATGTGCAATTGTCAGGCAGCCTGATGATTCCACATAACAGTGCATGAAAGTCGAGTCGTGGCCAATTTGAGTTTTTCGGGACAACCAAAATATTGGTATATATAAGCGTATGTATTTTTCGATAATCTTTTCGTTTCTGAAAGCTTTCGAGTGCTGGTTGGTTCTCTTCAATATCATCTTTTCAAGCTTCTTAATCCACAACTTCGGGGTTTTATGATAATTCACCAACCTTAAAACGACTAAATCATTTTTGAGTAGTGAGATCAGATATTGATTCATCTTCATCTGCTGTACTTTCGAGATCCAGTCTATAAATATGACTGAAGACTGTCACACTTTCAATCCTTGTACTTGCAAGCATAACACATGAAAGATTCTGTGCAGTTAGATAATGTTGCTAGTGATATTCATAGCAGTTTAGCCATGTCTGAGAAAAATGAAGTTCCGTGCTGTCAACGACTTTTAGACAAGCATGTGACTTTTTAGGTCTGAGACGCAGACATAGTTACAGGTAGGATAGGGGACGCGCTCTTGTCCGTGCGACTGTTCTCCTTTAGGGTCTATGACATTTTCTTTTTCTCCATTAAGATACAGGTGTTCCAACGAAAGTTATTTTGATCGTTCACTTTTATTGTATTAATGGACGCGTTTCTATCCTTGGATCTACTTTGTTCATCAAAGTAGATGTACTTTTTACATCTGAGGCCTTCCTGATGTCATCAATTATCGATTCGATATCCATGATGAGAAATATTTACTCCTGTGTTAATGGTAAATCCGATAGGTTCGACAAAATCCAACTGGCAGCTGCTTTCGAAAATCACCATCAACCTGTTTTTAACTGGGTTAAAGGCGTCCAAATAAAACTGCCATCTTTTAATTTTGCCATTCATCAACATGACTGATGCTAACCTCCAAGAGAGAAACTCATTGCACCTTCTAATATACAACATTGAATCAATTACTAGGTATGCTTCTAGGAAAGTTAGTTCACTGTGTCGGGCTAGACAATTTCTCTTGCAAGAATCTATCTTGTACATTTATAAGCCTACCATTCATCCGTATAGCGAATATTAATTTACTACAACTGGTCCGATACTTCTGCTATATAACTAGAGATTCAATCACGTATCCACCGACGTAACATAGCTTTTCTCTGACTTTTTCTATAAATGTTTGCATGATAATTGTTCTGATGATCTTTCTTCTGTGTTGTCTTGACTTCACAAATTTAAGCGCTGTACGATCTGGAGCTAGGTATGATCATTTCACTGTTAAAACTGCTACCTGTAACCGCAAGTTTTATGCTAATAGTTCCTTCTCTCATGCTTCTGGTTTGTGGAACTCTCTTCCAGCTTCTTACTTTCCTGTAAACTAGAATCTTAAAACAAATTTCATGCAATGTCATTTGTCATCTTGTCTCGTTGGAACTTCTTATTTTTATTGTTTCTTTGCTTATTACACTCTCAGTACAGCGTTGCATCTTTTCTTTTATGCTGTTTATCACCTTGCTTGGTTTGTTTGATTAATTGGTTTGATTTTTACTGCATATCATCTTTTTTGTAGATTATTTAAAGCCAGAAATTATTTCTAGATTATAAGTAATTTTTTGAGGCAATAATGATTTACTAATACAAGTCCCACTAATTAACCTACAGTTTGGGATAAATGAGATGAATTCATGCCTATCGCCCGGTTCACACTCCACCCACGTCTATTGAACAGGTGAAGAGGCTCATTTCTTGTTCCCTGTTTAGGATGTGGTTTCCGGCTTTCTCTTTTCCAATCTTTTCACTCTTACGTAGCCCCCTGCGCATCAGTGGCGTTACCACCTTGCTTGGGGTGATATGATTAAAAAGCAAAATGCCTTTCTCAAGGGTATTTGTGCAAAAGTGAAGATAACGAAACAAACGGGGATTAAAACTCGGCTCTCTGATTTTCAATTCCTATCCAATGCACCCCCCACCCACAATGCACCCCCACCCACAATGCATCCCCCACCCACAATGCACCCCCACCCACACATACAAACTTACTGCACACATATATGGGCGTAAGCCAGACCTGCTTGAGGTGAAAAATACGCACACACACACACACACACACACACACACATATATATATATATATATATATATATATATATATATATATATATATATATATATATAATGAACAAGTCCTCAGTCTGCATAATAATAATTTCACATGACAAAAGAAGTTATTGTAAATATTTCTAATGAAAACAGTTTAAATTCTTATGGAGCAAATATATACTGAAAACTTAGCTAATTTCAGTTGGTTAATGACAATTTTAATATGGAAACATTGACTTTCATTTAAAAATCTACCATTTCACACACACGCAAATAGATAGATAGATAGATAGATAGATAGATAGATAGATAGATAGATATGAACAGACTGAGATAGATAGATAGATAGATAGATAGATAGATAGATAGATGAACAGACTGAGATAGATAGATAGATAGAATGAGATAGATAGATAGATAGATAGATAGATAGATAGATAGATAGATAGATAGATAGATAGATAGATATGAAGAGACCGAACTGAGATAGATGTTATTGACAGTTCGGCATTCCAATGAACTCTATCCTCCCTTAGCCACTAGGATTGTCGCCTTGCGTCAGATTTAGTTTTATCTCTTCACTTAATCAAGTTTGTCTGGTTACAAAATAATTTTCTGTAAATTCCAACGGCTTTCATCTAAGTCATGACTGTATAGGATTTTTTATCAGTGGTTCGATCATATTAAAATATGTATCTACTTAAATAAAATTCTTGGTATGAAATGAGTTATGCAGGAGTTTGTTTTCTGTTTTTTAATTATTTTTTTAAATTTTGTCGTTCCACTGTTAGTTTAGTATATTATCTGTATATATATATATATATATATATATATATATATATATATATATATATTTTAATTTGGTTATTACAGTGGCTTATAAAAGCCAAAAATGAATGTAGATAGTGCTCTACCAAGGTGGGGGCTGAATATTACAAGAAAGTGAAAGAACACGTAGATTAAAACCGACTGTTCAAGCATTTACTTTTATAAAGAGTGCTCAATACAGAGTAGAGCTTAATATTGTAATTTTGTTATTACAGTGGTTTATAAAAACATAATATCACATTTTGCATTGTCGGTGCAAGAAATAAAAATATTATTATTATTATGTCATTTTTCATCATATTTCGATTTCTGCTTTGGTCTCACTACCAACCAAGTCTGCGGGGAGACCTAAGGCAGGTAGTGGCGTGTTGTTATGGCTCCATTTCATGTTTTTCTATCTTCCCTATCATCCCCAGCATTACATAGATAAAGTTTTCCTTAGTGTGTGGGCTGTACTTAATAAGACAATTTTTTGTATATCTCTTAAGCTGGGGTTTCCAGGGATTCTTTCAATGTGTTGTTTTGTTTCATTTTTTATCATTCCAAGTGCACCTACTATCACTGGCACAACTCTTGTTTTCAATTTCCACATTTTTTCTATTTCAATTTCCAGGTCTTTATATTTTGACAGTTTTTCAAATTCCTTGATTGCTATGTTACAATCCGCTGGACAAGCCATATCAATTAATAGACAAGTTTTCTCCTTCTGGTTTTTAACAATAATGTCTGGCCTGTTTGCTTCAATTTTTCTGTCTGTGTAGATGGTGTAATCCCATAGAATGGTTACATCTTCTATTTCTGTAACCGGTACTGGGTGATGTTCATACCAGTGTTTGTTTACAGCTTTTCCATAATGTTTGCACATTGCCCAATGTAAATATTGCCCAACTCTATCGTGGCGATTTTTATATTCATTTGGGGCAAGCACAGAACAGCCTGAGATTAGGTGGTCTATTGTTTCTTGGTGTTTATCACAAAACCTGCATTTTGGATCCATATTATTATGCATAATATTTGCCTGGAAGTTTCTAGTGAAAAGACTTTGGTCTTGTGCTGCAAGAATAAAGCCTTCAGTTTCAGACTTTAATCCAGATGCACGTAACCATTGATGAGTATTAACTTTGTCAACATTGGATTTATTGGCACGTTCTGGATATTGGCCATGCAGAGGTTTGTCTTGCCAGCGCTGTTTCATCTGTTCAAGAGCTTTATCTTTGGCTTTCATTTTCATATTTTTTGCCGCAATAGTTGGTTCTTGGCTTCCGTTTTGCTTTTCTACAGAGTCTACTAACTGTAAATCTTGTTTGTATTTACTGCCTTCTTTTATTATTGAATATTTTTTCTTTCTTTCTTCATGTTGCCTTACTAATTGTATCACCCAATCCTTTGTTGTTTCTATGTATGTTAGTAAGCCAATAGTTGTTGTCTTGTATGACAATTCCAGCTGAATAAGACCTCTTCCACCTTCTTTACGGGGTATGTATAGACGGTCTACATCAGCCTTTGGATGATGCATCTTATGCTTAGAAAGAAGCTTTCTTGTTTTAGCATCCATTCGCCTGATGTCGTTTAGAGTCCAGTTTAAGATGTTAAAGCTATATTGGACAACTGGGATTGCAAGGCTATTAATGGCCATAACTCTGTTCTGTGAATTTAATTCAGTTTTTAATATCATTCGTAGCCTTCTATAGTACTCTTTACGCACTATTTATTTCATTTGTTTATGGTGAATGTTTTCGCTCTCATTTACACCTAGGTATTTATAAGCTTCTTCTGGTTTCAATTCTTTTATTGTTACAGCAGGGTCTAAGCTAATTGAGGATGTTTCTTGTATTGATCCACGTAAAACTGTAGCTTTAGCACATTTATTCAAATTAAATTTCATTCCAATGTCTTCGCTGAAGCATTTTACAGTTTGCAGAAGACCTTCCAGCTCATTATCATTCTTAGCATATAACTTTAAGTCATCCATGTAAAATAGATGGCTTATTTTCTTTTGGCCTATTTTATAACCACATTCTGTCTTATTAAGTTGACTGGTTAGTGCTATTAATGATATGCAGAATAGTAAGGGAGATAAAGAATCACCTTGCAATATACCTCTTTTGATGTTTATTTCATCAGACTTATAGGTTCCATTTATATGATTGAGGTAAAGGGTTGTTTTCCATATAGACATGCACTGTTTGATGAAATTGATGATGACGGGCGATATCTTGTATATATTTAAAGTCTTTAAAATCCAGGAGTGTGGCACACTATCGAATGCCTTTCGATAATCTATCCAGGCAGTACTAAGATTTTTCTTTGTACTGTAGCAGTTTTCCAGGATCAATTTTGTTAATTAGCAATTGGTCTTTCCAACCATAGCAGCCACGTTTGTACCCATTTTGTTCAAGCGGTATCATGTCATTTCTTTCTAAGAATAAATATGTCTGTTTTGTTAAAATAGATGTTAATAGTTTATATGTTGTCGGAAGACATGTAATTGGTCTGTAGTTTTTCGGGTTGTTTGTGTCACCATTCTTGGGTAGAAGAAATGTAATTCCTTTGGTCATCCATGCAGGAATTTTAGTGGGATCGTCAACCATTTCTTGAAGTTCTTTGGCTAGTTTTTTATGTGCTGTATTTAAATAATATAGCCAAAAGTTAGGAATGTTATCTATACCTGGGAATTTCCAATTGTGCGCTTTTTTAGTGCAAATTTAACATCATCTTCTGTAATTCCAGACCATGTCTGTTCTGGTTTATTTTTCATTCGTTCTATCTCTTGCGCAATCCAATGTACTTCCTTGCTATGTTCTTTAGGGCAAGCCCATATCTTTTCCCAGAACTGTGTGACTTCTTCCATTCTGGGGGAGACTGTCACTTCAATTCTTTTTTTACCTATTTCCCTGTAAAATCTCTTTGTATCAGTCTGAAAAATCTTGTTTTGTCTGTAAAATCTTGCTCTTTTCTCATAGCGTCTTATTCTTTGAGCCTTCAGTTGGATTTTTTGCTTTATTTTTTCTTTATTTGATAAGACTTCATTTTCATTCCTAATGTTATATTTTCTTTCGGCTCTTCTGCTTTTCCTAGTTCTTACATTTATTCCTCTACTCAGTTCATCCAGTACTGATATTTCACTTCTAAGTTGTTCGATTTCTTTTTCTATTTTTCTTTTCCAAGGTGGATCTTCATGTCTGCGAGACTGCCTTGTTTTTATTTTGATATTCAATTTTTTTGTTGCTGCTATTGCTGATGCATATATTACTTCGTTGAGATTTGTATGAGTGTCTTCATCCAGTATTAATTTCAGTGCTGCATTGTAGAGTTTAATAGTTCGGAGGTTATGTTTTGTTGGTTGTAATTTTGGAAGCTGTTCTCGTTCCTCCATTGTAATATTTTGTATTTGACTTAGATGGTTCTTTATTTCTACCTTGGCTTCCTGTATATTGTTCTTATTTTCCGTCAAATAATTATCTTCGATGTGTTCTGAACTCGTTTTATTTTCGTCTTTTAACTGACTCAGATCACACCTTTCCAGCACTTTTAAACTTACAGCATTATCTTCGCAGTGATTTGCGTGTTTCACGGTGTCTACATTATGACCTGTGGCTTGTTTGATGTTATTACTTTTTATTTCTGATTCTGATTCCGGTTCCTTTTCATATTTTGTTGATTCGTCTCTTCTTGTTACAATTCTTTTAATTTCATTAATTTCAGCCTCTGTCAGTCGGTTATTACGAATAATGTACCTACGTACATTGGCTAATTTATTTTCGTCAATATACTTTCTATTTGCTTGACCAACTTTTTCACGCCAAATGTCATGTTGGCGAGTCATGTTTTTTTGAGGTTTGAGTAACGCTTCATGAAATGAAGTCATAACGACTTTGTACTCCTCACGAGACCATTTTATTTTTTCTTTCTTTAAATATACGGTTGTAGATCTAGCTGGAGAATTTTCAGGACCATCATTAGGATTATCCTGGTTGTGGGGACCTGAAGATTCATTCTTTGTGTAGGAGTTTGTTCCTATGGCAGATTTTTCGACCTCAGGTAGGTTCCCTCCTGAAGGACGGGCTCCCTGTTTATCCACTGGAAGAGCCATACTGGACTTTTTATTTCTATTTGTATTTTTCATGTTTTTCCCACGAGTGACGCACGGGTCCAAAAGTCCACCCAAAGTTGCCCGGCACGTTGGGTAACGGTCTTTTACAAACAGGGTCCCGAAGCCTGTAGGGGATCGTTTGTGACCTCATAACGCAGTAGCCATTCACTCCTCGGCACGATTAACACCTTGAGTTGCGGGTTGTTGTTCGGAGTTTTCCTTCTCCTAAATGGGCTGCCAAGCAACATCTGACATAGACGCGATTGGAATTCAAGGAGAAATTATTATTATTATTATTATTATTATTATTATTTCTTAGACTGGCAATGGAAAAAAGTGATATTATGCTTTTATAAACTGTTGTAGATCGTTGCCCACTTAAATATGGACTCTTCCTACCAGGATATTAACTGAGAGTTAATCTCTCTCGTGGCTTCAGTTCAGCTTAGTACAGTCTGCCTGTAAGCACTAGTAAGCCAAGCTTATATTTACTCTGTTCTCTTGTATCTATTTTTGACTTAACCTTACCACCATGTTTCGAGTTATCATTTCGTTGTCCCATCACCGGTCCACATCAACTGGCGACGAGGATTTCGAACATCAAGGAATATCCTACGTAATAAACCCTGTTAACTCTACCTGGAAAAACCCTCCTCATCAACTGGCGAACAGGCACTTCGAAAAACTAAAAACCAGTTTTCAGATTCACAGCAACGAACGAATATTAGAGCTAGCGTACTAACAGCGACTGACCAAGTGATAACTCGCCTCACGTTTGACTTGGTTGTAATCTTGTAATTATTCGATATATATATATATATATATATATATATATATATATATATATATATCGTATCATTGCAGTCTTACATTTGGTTTTCATCATATACCAATCTCTCGCATATCTGGACCAACCTCGTCAAGTGGTAATAAGCGATCCTGATCTGGTTAATCCGAGATCAACAACACAGCGTGGGTGGAATCGGCCAGAAGTCAGGGAGTTTGACTGGATGCAGCCAGTTGTCGTGTATATATATATATATATATATATATATATATATATATATATATATATATATAACACGACCACTGGCTGCATCCAGTCAAACTCCCTGACTTCTGGCCGATATATATATATATACAGCTGCAGAGAGAAATTGAGACCGACAGATAGACAGAGAAAAGATGTTATAGAAGAGTCAAAGCGGTAACTCACCCAGATTTTTTGTTTTTAACAAGAATAGATCTTTATAACTGGTTTCCTGTTTAAGGCTAAGGTTTCTGGACCCTTCTAAAGGATACTTCAACGTTATACTTCTATTTCTACATCTAAACTATGATTATTGTTTTTGACTATTAATTTATTTTTCCTCAGTAGGTGTAGATAAGTTTGATTCTCATCCGTTTTACACTTTTCCCTGATCTTTTCAAGAAAACTAGAGGTTTATCCCTTGTTTCCTGTTTAGAATTGGGTTGCTGGTCCCTTCTAAAGTCAACTTCAACTTTGTACTCATAACGTCTCCATCTAAACTCTAAAATTTTATTCACTAATTAAATCTTGTCCTCTTCAAGTCTATTAATAGCCGTTATCTTTCCTACATATTCCTAAAAATGTCACTTTTTTGCCTTTATTACGCTAATCTAACACAACACAGTAACCCTTTACCAAGAGTGTCTCTTGGACCATGTAATAGGTAAACATTATTAAAAATATATAACAGTACAATAGAGTGTCATGCTAAATATACCAGAGTGAATCATCTCTATTTTCATCCAATTCCTTTACGAAAAAGTTTTATTCGTTTTTGTAGACCAGACGCCCGATCGGATGTTTTGCTAATCAACATAATCTTGACCAATCGACGTCAAGAATTAATCGTTATCTTTCCTGTATAGACAATGAACTTAACATCTTGCAGTTTCTTAAGCTAATATAACACTACATAGTGAACATCTACCGTGAGTGGCTCTTAGGTCTTATAATGGGTATAATTAGTATAAAAAAAGAAGAAAACAAATGTAAGTGGGAGATGTTATAACTCGTCTCCCTCCTATTCCTCAATATTATCTTTCTTCGGGCAAAGGGTAAATTTAACCTTGTTACACTGCCTAACGCGTGAGACTTAAATTCACCGAATGGTAAAAAGCAGAATTCAACAAAACACAATTATAGCATATATAGTCATCCGCAGACAGATCTGTTTCGCTGAATCACAGCTCATCAGTACGGTTAGACAGCCGATTGCTTTTTACCCAGGATTGAAACCCAACCGAATTGGCGTCAGTCGGCGATACTACCTCTGAGCTACGGGCGCTCAGTAGAAGGAGGCAGACTTTTTAGCGTATATATTATCATTATACACGCCCAATAGCTGAGAGTGTTCTAATTCATTGCTGAATGAAAGATGCGTATATGCTAGATTAGCTACTGTTTTTCAAAGTCTACCATTCTTCCAGAGTGCTTAATTAGGGTGTGAGAGCGTAAATATTAATAGGATATTGAAATTCTGACAGAGTTTAAAGTTTTAAATTTGATTAATGGAAATGCTGCAGGAAAAGTGGAGAGACTTAATAATGCATTTCTCCATTTAAGGCTTCATCAGATCTAAGACAAAAGAGAGAAAAGTATGTATGCGCGCACGCGTGTGTGTGTGTGTGTGTTTTAATAAATATTGAAACTTATTACCTTTACCCTAAGTTGGCGTTTCTTGTGAAAAAAGAACGAGAAAGTGACTTTTGAAAAAGTCGTTAATAAATTTCTTTGTTCAAATCAAAAGTTTTTAAATTTTCTCAGATTTTTCTCGGCTTCGTTAAGTTCCTCTTTTTGTTATCGGAATGGTTCGAATGTCAGAAAATTACATTGCCTTTTCCAAAATGAATCCAGAAGTAGTTCCTTATGCAATCCTTCAAAATCGGGCTGGAAAGTAATTTTTTTTTTTTATCCAAGCGTTTTTCCCTATCGACAATGTGTTATACTTAATAGGATATTGACATCCTGAGTTTAAAGTTTCCAATTCGATAAGTGGAAATGTTGCATGAAAACAGAGGAGAACTTTGAAAATACATTTCACAATTTAAGGCTTCATCAGATCTAAAACGAAAGAGTGAAATGTATGTGTATATTTGTGTTTGCTTAAAGACAAATAATGAAACTTATTACTTTTACTCTAAGCTGACGTTTCTTAAAAAAAGAATAAAAAGAAGTGACTTTTGAAATTTTTTTCGATACGGAAAAATGCATGGATAAAATAGAAAAAAACTCTGTCGCTTCCCAACCATTTTTGATGGATTACATCAGGATCCACCTTTGGATTAATTTCGGAAATGACGATATTAATTTTTGGCTTTTGAGCCATTTCAATAATGAAAAAGGAATTTAACTTTAAGCCAAAAATAGCTGAGAAAATTTAAAAACTTTTGATTTGGACAAAGAAATGTATTAACGATTTTTAAAAGTCACTCTTTTTCATTTATTTTTCATAAAAAATGCCAGCTTGGGGTAAAAGTTTCATTATTTATTTAAACAAACACAAATACACGCATATATACTTTTCTCTTTTTCTTCTTAGATCTGATGAAGCCTTAAATGGTGAAATGCATTATTAAATCTCTCCTGCTTTTCCTGCAACATTTCCATTTATCGAATTTAAAACTATATATATATATATATATATATATATATATATATATATATATAATCGGATTTATCTAGCAGTAAAGCAGCTAAAACACAGGGTTATTTTTTGTGTAAGAATTAGAAAACAGAAATATTGCTAAGGAGTGAGAACAATATATGAGTAACCAGGAAAACAGTAGCTAACGATTGACATTGCATTTGAATTTTTGAGGATCAAAGTTGATTAGAAATCATGATTAGTGGGAGAAATGAAACTGTTATCTTACAACTAACGGTTTCATCTAGCCAATTCAACTGTAAATTGATGATACTTTCCCGCCAATTTAGTCAGTCAGTAAAGTGCCATACGTGATACACGCTTGACTGGACATGAGATTATCCCGCAGTAGGTTGCCATTGCTTTCTGCTATAAACTGGTTGCCAGCCATAGCTACAGAATCCAATCTGTCCTTTTATTTAACCTATAACTGGAGGGAAGAGACGGATTAATACCTTTCCCAAGTGCGTAAGTGAATGCAAGGAATTCAACTGAAATTCGAACTCGGCACCCCGATTTGTCGTTCCGAGTCGGTAACCACTGCACTGCAACGCACATCCAAGCCAATTTAGTAATGCGCTTAAATTCATAAAACCCGAGTAAATACCATGAAAGTAATTCAAGAAAAGGCAAAGGGAAGCAACTTTACGGTGGTGAAAAAGTGATTAAAGCCGAGAAGCCAAGTCAGGATCAATATTATTGCTGATTCTTCTTTGGATTTTATCAAGAATCTCGAAATATACAACAGGAGCACCAGATCATATGTTCCAGCGATATTAAAAGCATCGATGGTAGTAAACTCATACACATATAAAATAGATTTTGGAGGGAAAAATTTTACAACACAGTGAAAAAGCTTTCTTAGCAGCTGACCTAGGAATGGTTTCAATATGCTCTTTCTACTTTATAATAACCGAGAAAGTTAGCCCGAAAAGGAGCAACAATTCATTCTCCTGGTGGTTAGCATCAGTCATGCTGATGAAAAGCAGAGAAGGATCTCTCAGATGATTAATTTGTTTTGTTTTCGAGTTGTAAAATTTACAAGCCATTCTTTACCCTGGTTAACAATTAACTGTAGGCAATTTTTGACATCAGTCGCCAATTTGGCCTTATCGAACTGACCAAACTTACTATCGAGACAGGAGTAAATGTTTGTGCTATCAGCATAGATGCCAAGTTGAGAGCTGATATCAACAGAGACGCCGTTAATGAAAATTAAAGCAAAGCTGGAACAAGAATAGAACCTTGGGGACGCCTGCATTAGTACAAATTGATCTAGAAGAGTGGCCGTTCAAGATAACTTTGATAAGAAAGACTGAATCAATTCAAAGATTTGTTCAGAGACACCATAACTGGTAAACATTTACAGAAGATCGGTATTTCAAACCCTGTCGAACACCTACGGAATATTTTTTTAGACTCATTTCACCCCATGCAAAGCAATACTGCCACTGGTGCGCAGGGGATTACAATGAGGGGAAACGGATAGAAAACAGTATAGGTGATGTTGTAGAAAGAGTGTTAGAGAGGTGGGATTCACGGAAATAGAAGATGGCACTTGACGTTGTATTTAAACTTTTGGAGATTGTAACTATCAGGGAAGCAAGCATAGGGAAGGGATTACCACACTCGAGAAATGTGAGGAAAGAAACTGATAGAGTAGAATTGACGGTTGCATTTGCCTATTTTGACGGTAAAACGGTGGGACCTAGGTGCCAATCTAGTTGCACTGATAAACTGATGAGGGACACAAGGGAATAAAGCTATCAGAGCAAAAGCCGTGAAATTACTTGTAGAAAAAACAGAGGGAAGCCACAGTCCGTCGCTGACAAAGTAATTGAAGGCGAAAAGCCAAATCGGGATCAGTTACATTGCAGAACCCCCTTTGGATTTTGTCGAAAACCCCCCGAGATGTCCAGCAGGAGAACCTGACTAGATATGGCAACAGTATTCAATGCATGGTAGATTTATAAATGTGCAAGGTGAATTTTGACGAGAAAAACTCCCTGGCCAGGTACAGCGATACAATCTTCTTAGTAGTAGATGTCGTTATTGATTCAAAGCATTCATTCCACTTGAGATAGGTTGAGAGAGTGAGGCCAAAGAGGTGCAGTGCATTGCTTTTGGGGAGACTAGTGTGACCCATATTAATTGAAGGTAGAAAGTTTCCTATGGTGGTTAAAGGAGAGCAGCTTCGTTTTGGAAACATTTCTTACCCCGACCCATCACAGAGTAGAGGTTCTTTCCAAAAGCAAAGGCTAGATCTACTTTGTCAGCCAAGGCATATTTCTTATTGAGACGAGAGTAGATGGTGGTGTCACCTGCATAGATGCCAACTTGAGAACTAACTATATCACGAAGGTTATTAATGAGTATCAGGTAGAGCGTAGGACCAAGAATACAGTCTTGAGGAATGTCTGCGTTCACGTGAAAGGATTTGGAAGTATGACCTGAACGACTATCATTTTACGATTTGACAAAAACAATTAGATTAAATAGATCAAGCATTATACCATTGCCCTGTAGCTTTTGCAGAAGCCCAGCATGCCAAACCTCGTCAAACACATTCGAGTTATCTAGGACAACATCCCTGGCTTCGCCGTTCTTATCTAAGGCCTGATATATGTACTCAGTGATAGTCGTTAGCACATCAGCAGTAGACCTGGCAAAGCGGAGTCCATACTGCTTGTCAAAAAATAATTTCTTGGATGTGCGATGCAGAATCATTTCAGCATTGATAATAGGATCGAACACTTTGCCAGAAATCAGTAAGAGGCTAATAGTTCGATAGTTAGAAGGGTCGGATGCATTTCCAGAGTTTTTCAAGACAGGAACTAAAGCGGAAGACCTTCAAGAAGGGAAGCAAGAAGCAGCAGGGCAATAGTTATAGAGTTTGGAGAGGACATGAAAGAATTCAGGGGCATACCATCAAATGAGTCAAATGTGTGGTTGTAAGAGAATTTGCGACCTTGTCCGCTGTGGATACGAGAATCTCAAAATTATTGTGTAGTGGCAGTATCGAAGGTTTGCTGTTGTTTAGCACACTTTTGCAGATCCGCCAATAGTCCTTGGAGCCAAACCTTTGGGATGCTATACGCTGCTTCATTCTATTAGCAAATAACAGCTTAGCATCATTTAGTACTGGCTTGCATTCATTGCGAACAAAGATAAAAAGGCGCCTATTATGGTCAAACGCGTCACTCCGGTAAAGCCGGAAGAAGTGGTTCCGGTGAGTGATGGTGACCGAGCAAGCAGGAAAAAACCAAGGGGAAGAATAAGGCTTGAGTCGGAACTTCCTGGATGAGATGAAAGCATCGATGCCGGCTTTCACCCAAGAAGAGACCTCGGATAGGGAAATTAAAAATTTTGTTCCGAGGGACACCACAAAGGAAGTCGCGGAATGCCTCCCAATCTGCTCACCGGAAGTTTCTGGAAAGAGTGAGGAATAGAAGGAAATATTAACGGAAACTACGGAATGATCAGAGTTGCCAAAAGAGCAAAGCTGCATAACATGGCGAAAGTCAGGGATAGAAGTGAAACAGAAATCTAACAACGAGTCAGATGTGCGTTGTGGTGCATTGGATATCGGCTCGGAACGAGAAATCGGGGAGCCGAATTCGAATTCCAGCTGAATTCATTGCATTCACATACGCGCAAATACCCTTGGGAAAGGTATTAATCAGTCTATTCCTTCCAGTTATGGGTTAAATATCAGGACAGATTGGGTTCTATAGCCTTGGTCGGCAACCAGTCTACCGCAGAAAGCAATGGCAACCTACTGCGGGATAATCTTCTGCCTAGTCGGTCATGTCTCTTTCGAGACATGATCGCCTAAGCGTGTATCACGTATGGCACTTGACTGACTGACTGATACAGAAATCCACCACTTGCGTAAGAGATTGAGTGATTGAAAAGTTAATGGTATGAGAATCATCAAGATCTCTGACAGAGTTTTGCAGCCACTTGGTGTGGTGGACATTAAAGTTTCTGAACACAAATATATATATATATATATATATATATATATATATATATATATAATAACAGATGAGAAGAAATGGCCTTGCCTATATTATTCGATATGCTGTCAAGTACGGAACAATCAGGAGAGGAAGGGGAGCAGTAAAGAATGAAAAAATAGCGAACCGAGCTTAGTAGAGAGAGATGGAGACACATGTAGGAATGGTCTGGAGATGCAAGAGAAATATATATATTTCACAGAGAGCTAAGATGTCAGGCGAGTTTTCGTGGAGGATGGACGTACCACTGCAAAAGTTGGTATGGAAACCACAGACGTTCGAAAAAGAGATGTTGAGGGGTCTAGGTGTTTTTTGTTTAGCTGTTTTAGTTTTATTTATTTGATTGTGTGTTGTCATGACTAGATATTTTTTGTAAGGAGATGCCTAGAGTAGTAGTATCAGTCGGTCATCAAATACAACATGCGTGGGAAGGGAACTGATGTAGACTGCTGCATAAAATGACCTCAGGTTTGCACACCGGAGGTACCTGCAGGGACATCCATCATGCGCGACATGGTACAAGAACTTCGATATTATTCAACTGCTGATCAGAGAGGCCTCTCAAGAAGGTACGCAAGAGTTCGAGCTCCCAATTATCAGTCGGAAGTAACAACCAGGAAACTGCCAACCCGATACCCTTAGTATGAAGAGACGTTGCTACAATCTACAGACATAACAACTTGCAGTAGCACCACTATTAAGCCCCGAGAGGAGGAAAGAAAACTGGGAAACCCTTCATAAATAGGTAACAAGGGATGAGTCTCTACTACTTCTTCAAAAGAAGCGGAAAGAGTATAAATCTTTTATTTAATGCACTATTACAGAGTCGCCAGTATTCACAAGAATTAAAGTTTTAGATGCAGTACGATACACATATATATATATATATGTGTGTATTTCTGAAAGTTCATTATGTGTCACAATACTTCGCTCTTCAGGAACGCAGATAAAACTTATCTTATACATAGCTTATATTGTTAGTAATCTTATCTGAGTTTTGAAGACCCAATTATTGCGTAACTGCGTTAATCTTTGATTATCGTGAACTTTCAATAAAAAATGTGCTCGGCTTGATTTACATTAAATTATATATATATATATATATATATATATATATATGTGTGTGTGTGTGTGTGTGTGTGTGTGTGTGTGTGTGTGTGTAAAAATTAAGACAGACACGCTAATCCATGGTTAAGCTGAAGTATTTGGCCCATTTAAGGCAAACCATCTTCAGCTTCCGTCTTTATTATGCAGAACATTCTTTACAATAAAGACGGAAGCTGAAGATAGTTTTTCCTGAAATAGGCCCATACTTCTGCTTAATCATAATAACGTGTCTGCCTTAATTTTTACATATATTTGCTTTATATATATTTATATGTATTTATATACATATATATTTTGAGCTCTCCTTGAGAGTTATTCTACCACTTTATGTACAGGGTACTCTTTTAGATTCTTTCATATCTGCACCGCACACACACACACACACACACACACACACACACACACACACACACACACACACATATATATATATATATAGTAGTTACTCTAGCATCTACACATCGCTCATTCAGTGATGAATTCGATCACTCTAACTACTGGCGTATGATACATCATATGATACATCTACCTTTTTCTACCGAGCGCCCATAGCTCAGAGGTAGAATCGCCGGCTGACGCCAATTCGGTCGGGTTTCAATCCTGGGTTAAAAGCAATCGGAGTGCTACAGATGGATGACTAATATATATATATATTAAAGAAATGAAAGTGTGCAGCTTAATGTTACATATTGTAAATATATTAAAAAGCGAAGCAACCGGTTTCGCTCCCGCTCTTCAGGCCTCTACGGGAGATTCTAATCAAAATTAAAAAAATAAAAAGTGTGTAATGAAAATGAGAAAAAATGTAAATACTAGAGGCTAATTATATCGAGTCGCAACAACTCACGCTGTTTACACAACGCAGGCTTTCGGGACCCGATGATCAAAGCTTCCAGAACCTGAAGAGTGCGATCGGGACACAACAGTGAACCGATCAACCCTAAAATTAGCAGCAAACTTTCTACTTTTTTATAAGGTGCTCGCAAATAGCGGAACTGTAGGTATTCGGGATGGATCCATTTCGCGGTAAAGTGTGATTTTTTTATTTTAGTTGGAACATGTTGTTTAATTCTCATGTCGAGTCGCTGATATATATATATATATGGACAGGAATCTCTCTTTTATGCAGGTTTCATTGAAAATGACAGAAAAGGTATTATGGTTAAGTTTTTTATATAATTTTTCATGTGATCTTAAGATTTTTTCTTTTGAGGACATAAATTATACAAAAATTATCCGAATTTTTTGTTTATCGGAGCGGTTTTGCCTATATTTTTAGCTATTATCGTGGATGGATTTTAGTTTACGTGTAACGTATATGTAACGTATGTGGTGTTATGTATGTTTGTAGAGTAGTGTGTATGTTTTATGTACCGAACATGGTAAGCACGTTGTGGGCGTGTTTGTAGTTGATATCATTGAGTGTTGTTTTTTCTTTTTTCTTTTTTTTATTAATAATGTATTCATTATTTTTAGTCTTTTTGCTTCTATCTTGCTTTTATTATATCTTGTGAATATCAAATTCTCCAACCCTCTTTCCTAATTTATGGCTAAAAAATTTCAACTGTCGCTTTCCTAAACAAAAGTTCCCTTTTCGTTTCCAGTTTCTTTGAAACTTCCTTGTTGCTCACATCATCTGTTCATGGTATTCTCGTTATACTTCTGTAGAACTATGCTACAATTTCCTTAAGTCTCTTCGTTTATGAAGTATGATAAAGGATGATAGAATTTGCAACTGAATAGAGTACTCTGTCTCCAACGAAATTTTCCCGTTTCTTAATATTTTGTTTAATTTCAGGAAGGCATCTTTCAGTATTCCACTGTGTCTTTGAATCACGTTTTCCATCGTTTCTTATTATATTTCCAAGACAGTTGAATTTTTTGTACTTGTTTTGGTTTGATGTCGCTGATTTGTAAATCGCATTCCGCTACATCGGCTTCCTAATGACCATGCATTCTCTCTCTTCCCGCCACTGATTATTAGTCATTTCTTCTTCTTTTCTAACATTTATAAGTTCCTGCAGTTTTCTTTTAGTGTTGATATTTTTGTGAAAATATTGTTCGGTTTCATGTTCAGAAAGAAAACATTGGTCGCTGAAAGTTTTGATATTCTATAAGATACGAAATAGTAAAAAATGATTGAAATAAACCGTCATTTTGACAGCAGGAGTAAACTAATTTAAAATAAATCTCATCTTGGTTCCTCTTATCATAATATATTGGAACTAATGTACCGAGTGCTCTAAGTCTTCTGCCCGATAGAGCTAATCTTCCTCTAGATCAGTGATTCGCAAGCTTGTCTCGCTAATATAACTGTTTTGTTTTTTGTTTTTTTTAATCCTATCACCCCGAGCAAGACGGTAATGCCACTGATGTGCAGGGGGCTACATAAGAGTAAAAAGATTAATTAGAAGACAGTGAAAAGGAAGACGAACCAGTTAGAAAGGAGCAAGAGAAGGATGGAAATACAGGTGTGATGACAGTTGCAAAGGTGGAGAGAAAGGAAAGGATATACGGGGTGGTGAAGAAAGAACTAGAGTCAAGTGGTTAATAGATGAGTATTAACATTGCATTTAAATTCCTGGAGGTTGTAGCCATCAGGAAAGCAAGGATATGGAAGAGAGTTCCACAGGCGGGAAGTCCGAGAGAATAAGCTGCAGGAGTAGAATTGTCGTCTGCATTTGGTTAATCTAACTGTGAATGGGTGGGACCCAGTTGCTGATCTGGTTGCACGAGTAAACACCTGTTGCAGAGGCACCAGTGACTTAAGTTCGTTGGAGCAGAACTGTACTGAAATCTTCGCTAGCAATTCCATTGTTAAAGCCTTGTGCCAGATTAATCACTCGAACTAGTTTGAATATGCGAAAAAGATAGAGACAATTAAAGAAAGATGCCATAGAATATTAAAGTGACAGTGATCCTATTAAATAATGGATGACTCGGAACAATAAATCTCATTAGAACATCCAAGAGAAGAATGAAGCAAGAAAAAAATAAAAAATAGTCATGCGATAGTCATTCCCATAAATTCTGTAATACCTGATATAGCCTGTAAAGTAAACAAGTAGGAGACGTGCCATGAATACTTAACAGAAAATATTTGATATCAAGGAAAATGAAATATTAATATGACAAATATAAAGTCCGTAGAGAAAGTAATGATTTCCATAAAATCGAGATGATTTTTTTCAGTCTTGAAATAGAACGTCTTCTCCTAAACTATCAGCCTTCTACTTGTATTTTATTTGGTGTATTTTTTCTTTCAATCACTCATGGTTTTATGATTTACACACACCATTTATAACTTTAACATTTAATACTTCTTATCAAATGTTTTTTTTATTTTTTTTACTCATAGAGGTCAGGAGGAGGCAAACAAGGTGGTGATTTCAGGTGTGTCAGAACATGTATATTTTTTTCTCACTAATCTATTCCGAGAAGCATTAGTCATGTTGACTTTATTTATTTAGATTAGGAGCGAAGTGCGATTCAATGACATTTATTTATTTATGAATTTGTCAATGAAAACTAATGTACTCATTCATAAACTTATCTTATTAAACACCTTCCCTCTCCTCTCTCTCTACCCTCCCTCTCTCTTTCTCTTTATATATATATATATATATATATATGTGTGTGTGTGTGTGTGTGTGTGTGTGTGTGTGTGTGTGTAATTGGATTTGTTTTTTATTTAAAATTAATACATACATTGCGACACGGAAATTTCTTTGTTACGTGATTTTAACTCGTCAGCAGGCAATGTTAGTTTATTGTTGTGAAAATTATATATATATATATAAGTGTTTATAATAAAAAACAGTTTAATGCAATACAAGAACTGTTGTGTTTCGATACAATTTGTTAGTACCTCATCAGGTAGTTTGATGGGGTACTAACATGTAATAGCGAAAGACGACAGCTTCGGTGTTGCAGTAAACTATGTTTTATTATAAACATATATAATAAAGATATTACTATAAATATTGCCCCACTAATAATCGAGTACTCTTCAAAAGAGTGAATACTACGAACAGTGGACTGTTAACACATTTGTTTGTACTACTCCTATATATATATATATATATATATATATATATATATATATAGTGTGTATCGAGGCAGCAAATAATTTTCTAAGCGTATATTGTTAAATATAAGAGACAATGAATGTCTGTTATGTTTAATCATGAGCCGTTCTAAACGTCGTATTTTGGCTTTAATTTCAGTTGAAAATAAAGACAAAATTTCTCCAACATTTGGATAATTTTTTATTAATTTGGTTCTAAGCTTTCGGCTCACATATATATATATGATTGCGTGTCTTTATTTTATTTAATCATATATATATATATATATATATATATATATATATATATATATATATATATATAATGACTTGATACCACAGAAAAGGAATATGGATTTAAATTTCATGTTCATTTTTTTTAAATATCTGAGTCTAGGCTACCTTTTGGCCAACGCTTCGTCAGGAACCAGCCGTTGGCAACTTTAATTCTATCAGATTGATTAGGAAAGAAATATAAAATTACGAATATTGTAAATACGTAAAATTAAGAAAAAAAAAACTACGATCACAAAAAATAAATAAAGAAAAATGATCCAGTGGAGCATAAAAAGGAAAAAAAATCTCACATATCTCCAAATAAATGCAAGGATCTTATAAAATTCTCCTTCTGCTTGCACAGTACAGCTTGAAATAATTTTAAGCATAAAGCTTCGAAAATTGATAAAAGGTGTTTTGATCTGCCTGTATGCAAAATGGAAAATAAGTCAGTCTAAAAACGAGCTGAGCATGACTCATTATTTAATGATGTCCAACTGAAGACTCGTGCACTGATTGTGACACACGAGTAGGATCACATTAATTTAATCTAATATACCTAGGAACATGTTGGCTAATTCTCTAGTCTGTGGCTGTTGGAGTCTTTCTTTTTTTTTCTTTCCTTCTTTTTTCCTTGTCCACCCTTCCCTACTGCTTAAATGGTTCTAGCGAAAAGTTAAAAATGAATTTTTTACTTTACTAGCCATGTGTTGGGTTGCGAGAAGTCATTTTTGTTTGGAAGCATGGACCAAGCGTGTCTCCCTGAGAGCAATATACTTCGCCTCCTCGGTCTTACCCTCTTATCCGATCACAAGTGGAACCATTACATTGAATCAATAGTTAAATCCACTGCTAGGAAGGTTGGGTCACTGTGTCCGGCCAGGATGTTTTTTCCGCCTGAATCCATCCCGCGCATATACAAATCAACCGTCCGTCCGTCCATGGAATACTGCTGTCATATATGGTCAGGCACCCCAGCTGTTCATCTCAGTGTTCTTGACAGGCTCCAAAGGAGAATCAGTAATGTGATAGGTACCGACTTGTCGGCTCGACTCCAGCTGCTTTCTCACCGTCGGGATGTGGATTCACTCCGTCTTTTCTATAAATACATTCATGGCTTCTGCTCCGACAAACTTAAGTCACTGGTGCCCCTGCCACAGGAGTTTACTCGTGCAACTAAGATGGCAACTAGGTTCACAGATAGATCAATCAAATGCAGACGACAATTCTACTCCATTAGCTTCTTTTCCCGCACTTCCCGTCTGTGGAACTCCCTTCCATATTCTTGCTTTCCTGACGGCTACAACCTCCAGGAATTTAAATGCAGTATCAATGCCCATCTCTTAATCACTTAACTCCAGTTCTTTCTACATCACCCTGTATATCTTTTCCTTCCTTTCTACCTTTGCAACTGTCATCACACCTGTTCTCATCCTTCTCATGCTCCTTTCTCTGACACCCCCTGTAACTGGTTCGTCTTTCTCTTTACTCTCCTCCTATCTAATTTTTTACTCTTATGTAGCCCCCTGCGCATCAGTGGCGTTACCGCCTTGCATAGAGTGAAACGATGTCCGTCCTATGTATTTAGATTCACACTGACATTTTAATTAATAAATAAGTAAACTTTTATTAAGATAGGGTAGACGGTCCTTAGAAAATGAAGGTAGAATCGAGCAAGTGCCAAAAATAACACGTTGTTTGGCGGGAAAAAAGTGGAAGAGATAATGGTGGAAACTCTCTCACTTAAAAGTTTACTTTTTCTGCCAAGCTGAGGTAATTTGAGATAAATAGAACACAGGATATATATATATATATATATATATATATATATATATATATATATATATATATATATATATATATATATCAACCGTTTGATGACACGCTCATTTGAAGACATATTTTAGTCGGGAAAGAATTTTCATCTCTATTGTTTTGGTTACAACGTTTCAGTCGATACATTCTCCGACCTTCCTTGTATTGTGTGAAAATATAAAGTATTGTCAAAAGTAAATGAATGAGGTAGAATACAACTTTCACCTGTGTTATTTTGAGCATCAGCAGCTGCATTCTTCGGCCTTGGAATTTTATGTAAAATTCAAGTGTTTTCATAATTTGATGAACAAGTCAGGATGGAAACTATAATATTAAATGCTGCATATATATATATATATATATATATATATATATATATATCTGTGTGTGTGTGTATATGTGTGTGTGTATGTATATATATATGTATATATATATATATGTGTGTGTGTATATATATATATATATGTGTGTGTGTGTGTATATATATATATATATATATATATAAATTCTATATATATTATGTTGGTGCAAAAGTTTTTGCCGGTTAGTAAAAGGGGTATTTTTAAATCATTGTAATTTATTTTATGCATATTGTTATAACTTAAACATATTACCATGAATAATTTATAACATTTTCTTTCAGATTATTAAAGCATTATTCATATTTTTCTGCAATATTCTCGCCCATGTTCTTTCCATCTAAAGAACACATTAGGCATGCTCTACTTTATGAGTTTCACAGATGTTCCAAGGCAAATTCAACGTGTTTCTTGTTGCGAATCTTTGCTTTCACGACACCGACACCTTCAGACACCATTTTTGGGTAGGCTTGTCACAGGTGATGAGAAGTGGATTCTCTACCATAACGTTTAACGTCGTCGATCATGGATAAATTGAGGAGAAAGACTTGTTCAGCAACCGAGAGCAGGACTCGATCCCAAAAAGATCATGTTGAGCAGATGGAATCAAGTTATAGAGAGCAAAGTTCGTTATTGTTATGAATAAAGATTTTCAGAAACACACATTTTTTTCATTTTCAAGATGAAATTTTAAATCGGCAAAAACTTTTGCACCGATAAATGTAAATATTTATATATATATATGTGTGTGTGTGTGTGTGTGTGTGTGTGTGTGTGATAGATCAAGAGAAAGAGAAAAATGATAGCGACTATATATAACTGTTTTCATGAACAAGTCAAACTGACATTCTCAAGTTGACGCTTGCACAAAGTTAATACAATAACAATCATCATAAACCAGTCCTAGCATTATAAATAGACTATATAATATTAAGATAGCTCATTCAATATCACCATGAATTCAACCAGGTTGAAGGTAGGCCAGTCTAAACCACTATAGCCACAATCCAGTGTTATAAATATACCCTCATCTCAATGCATGCAAGTATGAAACGGTATGAATACAAATGAATATAACTCATTTTCTTAAACTGCTTGCATAATTTTTAGAAAAACAGTTCCTGTCTTCTTCTTTTTCTTCTTCTTCTTCTTCTTCTTCTTCTTCTTCTAGGTGCCATGTCCCTTCATGACGTGGACGAATATGGCTTTTCATAAAATATTGTCCTGTATATTACTTTGTTTTTTTTTTTCTAACTATTCACCTGGACGTGGTGTAATGGTTAACAAGTCTGTCTCTCTAGAACCTGTTACAACTGAATAATTAGTTCGATCCTCACTAGGGCATCAATCATTCGGTTTTCTGCCTCATCTAAGCGGTGCTTACAAAATAAATACCACAAAACCCTTTCTTGCCAACCCTGTTTCCTCTGTCCCTCTTGCCTTCAAAATGTCCAGTGAGTGTCAAATTCTCTTAGTAAATTTTGTCTTTTCTCTATCTCTCCTAATCCCTGTTCTGCCAACCATTTAAACAAGCTTGTTAAATAGGTTATGCGATGCTTTCCTCTGTTCCTATTGCTTTCAATACGTCCTGTGAGTGTTAAATTCTCTTAGTATCTTGTTTCTTTTCTCTATTTCTCCTAATTCCTGTTCTGCCAACCATTTACACAAGCTCGTTAGATAGGTTTTACTCTGCTTTCCTCTGTACCTCTTGCCTTCAATATGTCCTGCGTGTGCTAAATTTTATAAGCCCTGTTTTATCGATATGTACCCTAGAAATTTCGACTGTCTCTTTCCAGTGTGTTCTTTTAGTTTCTATTTTCTCAAAAACTTTTTTGTTGCTCATGTGTTCAGTCCATGACATTCTCAGCAACCTATTGTAGAACCACATTTCTGGTTCCTCAAGTCTGTTTTTTATCTGCAATAAAGTTGATCTACCATTCACTGAGGATTGATATTCATAATACGTCAGTTCTCTTTTCTTTTAGTTCTAATAAAATTTTCCTGTTTCTTATTACCTTGCTTAACTTTCGGAAGGCATTTTCCCTATCGAAATACGCCTTCGAATTTTATTTTCGCATATTCTATCCTCTGCTAAAACACTTCAGTGATAATACTTGGATAAACAAAGCCCTAATCCCATATATTCGGGCTTTGTTTGATCAGGAGGTCCGACCGACCGGGGAAGGCACGTCAAATATAATTATTTTTTCCCTAAAAGAAGAAGGTTCTACAGCTGCCATAGAACGCATATTTTTCTAACAAGATTTCTCTAATATTCAAGGGCAGTAGACGTAAACAAATAAATATACTGTTTAATAATAAAAACAAAGCATCTGCTCTAATGTGAGTATCCATTAAGTATAAAGTTTAAATAAATAAAAATATATATATTTGAGAAATTTTGTAAGGAAAACATGTGAAAATATGTCATTATGCGCCCCCTACCAACACAGGAAAACCATAGATTGACCTGATGCGTCTTAGGCCGCTCAACCCCGAATGATTTATGAGCTTAAATGAAGCCATATCAAGCCTTATAAACACACATTTTTGATTTCTAGTAATATCTATTTCTGTTCTGAATGCGTATCTTAATGTAAACAATGTTAAGAAAAGCGTGTGAAATCATTCGTGGTCGAGTAGTCTAATATACGTCAGATCAATTGATAGCTTACCCTGTGATGTTAGAGGTCGCTGGTTCGAATCCTTCCAGATGACACGTAACAGATCTTCTCAAAAATAATCAGGCCCGTAGATATATATGCATATATATATATATATATATATATATATATATATATATATATGTTTGTATGCATTGTGTAGCTATATATATATATATATATATATATATATATATACAACTTATTCTATTTATATATATATATTCTATTCATACATATATATATATATATGAATAGAATAAATTCTGTGTGCATGTGTATATATATATATATATATATATATATATATATATATATATATAGTTAGTGTTGTGTTGTGATAATATTTAGCGCCGAGAATTTTTTTTTTCGGTGGTTTTATTGATAAAATGTATTTGGGCAAGCAGTTTTTTTTTTTCGTAAAGTGCTTGATATTTGTCGGTGGAGATTGATAAGTACAAAGAGTTTGTCACTTTATCTGACCGGATTCATTATGACTTCGTAGTTTCTTGAGGACAACGTTATGATGTTCTCCCTCGTCAGGGCATATATGTATATATGTATATATGTATATATATAAGTTAATCCACAGATTTGCGATACCATGCTAAAAATTAAGAATATTTCTTGAAGCTTTTATTTTAGGTTTAATTTCAAGATGACAGATTAAATTTAACATTTCTAATAAGCAAAATATTTTTATGTATTTTAAAACTAATTTAAATGGATTAGAAGGAGTATTTTTATTACTAAAATTGCTAATTTTAGTGCCATTTTTATCCGTCTGTAATCACAGTGTAATTCTCTTTATTAAAAACTCTTTCAAAAACAAACTATACGTTTTTGAATCTTTATTTGAGGAAAGTAGCTGATTTGAAGTTGAATTAATCGTTAATTGTTTAAATAAATCCGTTGTAAAAACGTATCCCTGTCTCACTCCTTTTTCTATTTTTGTGTACTTGCTCAACTCCTTTTCGTATTTTTATGCAGGCTATTTGTTCCGATTAAATATTCCTGAGTATTCAAATTATTTTGCCCCTAAATCAAATTTTCTTAACCGTTAAATAAATTTTCTCATCGTCCTTTATCAAAAACTTTTACATAATCTTGAGATATTGTAGCCTTTGCATTGATCCCTCTGGTAGTTATATAATGTAACCGATTATACCTCTGCTAGGGCATTTAGTCAGTTCCTATTGCACATACTTATTCAGGCACATTTACGCTTGTTCAACACACACAAGGTCCAACAGAGTCGCAGAAAGCCGAGCTGGGATTTATACTGCAACTATACTGAGTTGGCCTTCGTAACATTTTCTGGGAGAAATTGCATTATCTGCCGTGATCAACAGTCTGCCGTGGGTCAGTACGCTTAAATCCTTGGTCATGATGACCTGTAGAGGCGATAGTAACGTGCCACACATTTGGAAAGTGCCTGAAAATCATACCACGAGTCGCTCTGACAATATACTGATTATATAGATAGTATTTCTTGTTCCACTGTATTAATGAAACTACACTGTTCCTGCGTATTTCTGGCTTAATTCTTTTCCGAGCTCTTTTCAGTAGAACACTTATTCCCAGATAGAGTACGCACTAATTTTCGCGTAACTTCTTTGACATCACTTTCTGGGTTTTTCGTTTTACTACTATCACGTATATCATATTATTTCAGTAATCGTATCGATTTTGAATCGTTTAAGATTGACATCATCACTATCACAACCCTATCTAATACATTTTTTAAAGCATTTAATTCCAAGCAAGGCAATAAAGCCACTAAGATTCAGTGATGAGTGTGAGAGAATATGTGAAAACGAAAAAATTATTAAAGAAAAATAACAATAAAACAGCAGAAAGAACTCAGAAAGTAACGGTTAACATTGCATTTAAATTTTTGAAGATCAAACTTGACTGGGAAGCAAGAAGCCGGAAGAGAGTCCCACAAGCAAGAGAAGAGCAAAAGAAGTAACTGTTAGCATAGAACTTATGCTTACATGTGGCCAATTTAGCTGCAAGATTTCGTGGCGTTTTTGCCAGTCTAGTCTGTCTAAAAGCCTTAGTCATAATGTCAAGTTGCCATAGAGAAAAATTAGTCAGAACAATTGCAATGAAAGTACAAGAAAAGGCACGGAGAAGCAACCTTACGGTGGTGCTAAAATGACTTAAGTCGAGGTGCCAAATAACATTGCAGATTATTCTTTGCATTTTATCAAGAATTTCTAAATACACAGCAGATGAACTAGACCGGATGTGACACCAATATTCAATGCATAGACGAATGTTAGAGTAAGATAGATTTTGGAGAGAAAAACTGTCTAGCAAAACACTGTGAACTAAGTTTCCTAGTTTTGTTATCAATTGATTCAATATAATCTTTTCGCTTCAGGTCAGGAGAAAAAGTAGCCCAAGAAGTCACAAGGATTCACTCTTCTGAAGGTTAGTATCACCCATGCTGCTACTTTTTTGGTTCGCCTTGGTCAGTCTTGATTTTACTTCGAATTTTAACCATACAGATTCTTCTGTGTTTTTATGCATATCATGTCTATCTCTTCTGTCATCGTGGAAGAGTTTGATATTTTCGTTGTATCTTTGAAATACCTTTTCTTTTTCGAGTATTAGCATCGCCTTTTTACATTGTATACATTCTGCCGAGGGAGTCTGCTGACGAAGGGACGGCGATAGAGGCCATGAGGACACTTTTCAAACTAACTCAGTTGAAGGATGAGTCCCCCGGAGAGTTGGGGTCTAGGGCAAAGAAGCTGGCCAGAACAGCATTCCTTGAAGAAGTGCGGGAAAATACGGTAATGCGAGCCCAGTTCCCCTATTTGTACGTGTAAGTGATCAGGGAGGATTGCGTTCGCCAAGATGTATTAAAAAAAGGACCCCTGAATTTATCGGCTGCGATAGCTCTAGAAAAATATAGCACTGCAGTCAGGTGGAAGGCCAGGAAAAAAGATCCAGAGCAGAGTTCGAGTCGTAAGAGTGGTTATCGACGCTCTTTGATAGAGAGTGAAACGTTTAGGGAAGAAGATTCTGGAAGAACGTATGGGTTTAATGAACCCATGCTGGATAGATACGGCTTGGTTTACTGGAACTGTGGCCGTGAAGGCCACAGAACAATGAATTGTCCGACGAAGCGAGTGTGGCCTACCGACTTCAGTGATACCGACACCTGTGGAAGGTGTGGTGAAAAGGGGCACAGAGCTAGATGATGTGGGCTTGACAGGGACGCTCCACCATCTCGAATTAAAAAGGAACCTGAAAAATGGGAAGAAGTAAGAAGTGTCGCCTTCGTAAGAGGAAGGGTGGCTCGTATCAAAATGACTAGAATAAGGTGCTGGGCATGTGGCCGTGAGGGTCATTTTGCAGCAAGTTGTTTCATGAGGAGGTGTCGGTATTGTGAAAGAGCAGGTCACCTGAAGAGAAGCTGTCTTCGGCGACTGAAAACGAGTAAAATCAGTAGTCCACTTTCGGTCACCCAGATGGAAGGGGCCATAGTGAGACCCTCGTGTCGATGACCCTGGTGGTGTGCTACTGCCAGGGTCCATGTCGGGTTGGCGTGAAAGCCAAAATACTAGGATACGAAAGAATACAGCTAAGGTGTCTCATGTGTTGGCAGAAGGAGAAGGGCTTCATTGTGAGGTATCAGTGGGATGATCAGTAGTAAGAACTGTAATAGATACAGGGTCAAAGGTTTCGATGCTGAAACAGGAAGATTATGAGCGCTTGAGGTATAAGGGTAACTTGACGGAGGCAGACATAGAAATTGCTCAAGCGATAGGAACCATGATGAAGATAAAGGGGATGGTGAATCTCCCAGTGGAAGCAGAGGGGACGAGCAGCGTTCAGAGGTTTTATGTAGCCTCAGGTTTGTGTGAAGAGGTGATTTGGGGACAAGATTGGCTTCATCGTCATGAAGCCAGAATAGAGTTTAACCCCCTTGCCTTGGTAGTAAAAGATAGAAGAATACCATTGGTATCGGCAAAAGGCAGGCTAGTACCGAGGAAAAAAGTTAGACTGTTAGGTGAATAATGCGAGAAAGGTCGGGTGGAAACCTAATAATAAGATAATAAAGACAGACAAGGACTCCGTAGAAGATGAGTCAAAGGAGTGGGAAGAGCAAGATGAAATACCTCTCTCTCAACTCCAGAAACGACTGAGGGAAGAGAATAGGTCAGGGTTTGAGCCAAAGTTACCTCAACCAGAAACAAAGAAGAGCCTTAGAGACAAAGTCCAGGGTTGCAGTTTGTAATTTGAAACTTCCCGAGTCGGGAGAAGAATCAAGTGAGTGCGAGGAAGATGAAGTGCCAACTGATTGGGAGAGTGAATGTGAAATATCTTTCTCTCGGTTTCAAACGCTACTGTAAGAACGTGTGAAGAGACCAAGTGTATGGCCGGAGCTACACCTCAAGAAAGAATTGAGATGGGCAGGAAAACCTGAGTTTTAGTGGCAATAAGGTAGTGGAAGCTAAGGCTGAATAGGTTCGGTGTTGATGTGCAACAACGCCGAGCTCTTCATTATCTACCCTTTAATTCCCAAAAGGAGCTGGTTGTTAGAGACTAGAAGGTGTGATTAGCAAGTCACGAGGGGCAGAGAAAACTACCTGTCAATTTCATTTTCGGGCAGCACACTGGCCAGATGCGTGTCCGGCAGCGTCATTAATAATGACCTTCGACACCTGTCTAAAATTTAACTAGCTTAACGGAAGATGGGAATAAAAACTAAGGAATGGTTGTAAGTGTGAATAAGAGAGATGTAGTGCATAAAGGAATAAAAACTGGGATATCTTGTTGCTTTGCAGGGATGGCCGGTACAAGAAGATTGATGCTACTAACGATGATGATGATGATAATGACATTAGCTTGGAAGCACAGCCAAATTACTATTTTCCAAAAAAATAAGCCAAATCAAAGTGACTAGTCAAGTTCGAGATTGATCTAAACCCACACGAGGTATTGCTAAACAAATTGGAGAATGAAATAAAAGAACTGGTTCCAGTCAGATCAAATGTGGCCGAGAATTACCCCACAGAGAAGGGATACCTTATTTTTTTGTAATCTTTAGAGTGGAGCATCACTATGATTGAGGACCAATGTAAGGATATGAGAAATTACCTGAAAGGAATTGAATTATTACAAATTAGAGGGAAAAGAGCAATAGTTCCTATTCTAGGGAAAGCATCGGGTATTTTATTTGGGACCGTAACGGAAGATGAGATTAGTGTCATAAAACAAAGATTGGAGAGTTGTAGGAAAAGCAAAGAATCCTATCTTAATGAATAGCGTGTCAATATTGAATGTAACAATGTTAGATCTAACGAAGAATAGAGTGGCAAATAAATTGGTTGACCACTAATTTAAGAGAACTAAGACAAGAAATAGCCAATACTACTGACGCGGTGATGAACGAAGTACAGGGATTAAAAAGGTTTGTACAACGGTATTATCAATTGGCATCTATTATTAACAAAATACGACAGGCTAGTCAGTTCCTAATTTTGCTTGAGCTCGTAAGGGCGCAGCTGGATATGTTGTTCTTGGGTCACTTGTCTCCAAGTATAACATTTAAGGGAATTTTTAACCAAGATACAAAATGAGTTGTTGTGGTGCAATGGATATCAACTCGGAATGACAAATCGGAGAGCCGAGTTCGAATTTCAGTTGGATTCCTTGCATTCACTTACGTACAAATACCCTTGGGGAAGGTATTAATACGTTTCTTCCTTCCGGTTATGGGTTAAATAATAGGACAGATTTGGTTCTATAGCCTTGGTTGGCAACCAGTCTACCGCAGAAAGCAATGGCAACCTATTGCGGGATGCATCTTCTGCCCAGTCAGTCATGTCTCTTTCAAGACATGATTGTTCAAAGCGTGTATCACGTATGGCACTTAACTGACTGACTGAATCATTTAAGGTTACTGGTGGACGCCTCTAAGGAATGATGGGAATATCATAGTGCCCTGGATTGTATAACTTTGTTGGAAGATAACAAATTACGAGTTGTAGTGTCCATACCGTTACTGGATAGGGACAGTTTGTTCGCGATATATCGAATTATAAATTTACCCATTCAGTATCACTGACCACAAGTAGGCCCGGAGGCAATAGCCAGATACCAATTTGAAACAGTGCATGTAGCTATAAATGTGGCTTGGACGGAGTTTACGATGTTAGCAACAGAAGAAGCTAGGAAGTGTAGAAGCGATGCCTTGGAAACATGTACCTCCTATCTAAGGAACCGGTGAGCACCAACTGTGTATACTTGAATTATTTAAAGATAATAGAAAGGGGTTGAGGAATAATTTCAGGTCAAGATATTAACTGATAATGCAATACCGCAAGAAATCAATATAACTGAGAGAGTTTGAGTAGTGGTCACTCAGGAACCCATTGATCTTCCCAGAGTGTGTGTGAAGGAGAACCCACTAAGACGCTGAGGGTGAAGCCACCCTTAACCCTGATAAAATTACCTGTGGTGTGTTCTGCGATCGGCATGTCCATGACCCTACCCCCATATTAACAGGCTGAAGAGAAATTTAAAGAAAAAGACTCAATAATGAAGTTGGTTAAAAAAATCTTAAATAACTGCACACAGATATGGGAGCCGGTAATGAATAAATACCCTAAGATCACGATAGAGCGAATACCGAAGTTATTAAAACCAATAGATACAATTAATATGGATCAGTTAAAAGACAAATTAAATACCTCGGAAAAAAGAAGATACAAATTGGAAGAATAATAAAGAAATTTTAGTAAATTGGTCAGTGGAGAGCAGTAGTTTATTGGTCGTTGCTGTGGTGGTGGTGTGGGAAATAAGGAAATACAGAGAGAGAAACGGAATAACAAGGTTTCAGTTAGCGTACCACAGACTAAGAAGAGAACAGAACCGGCAGGGGAGGACGAGATCCAATTGAACCTGACGACAAGAGCTGAACAAGAACCTACTCCTGTCAAGAAGTCACTGGAACTTTCCTTTGCAGTGAGGCGGTTGGCAACATAAAAAGAAATAAACCCTAGGAGACACATATGTAACCACATCCACGCACACACCTGAAAAAAAGACGACAAAAGGAACTGTTGTAATTTCTGTTAAAAGGGGTGTGAATCCTATTTTTGAATAAAGAGACTGATGAAAAAAAAAAGAAGAGAAAAGAAAAAAAATTGCATGTTATTGTATGAAATTAAAGAGAGAACATTTTTTTTCATTATTGCATGAAAATTAAACGAAAAAACATTTACATTTTTGCATGAAATTAATTTTTTTTGCATTTGTATAGGATTAGGAAAAGGGACACTTTCATTATGCATGGAAATTGTTTTCATGTTAGTACTGCTTCGAACTAACACGTTTAAAGCATGCTTGCATGGAATTTTTTTTTTGCGGGGGAGTAAGTGAGTAGAGCCTAAAAATTAATACGAATGGTAAATAGTGTAACCAGTAGTTATAGTGTCATTTATTTCATAAATGACATGTGACGTTAAGAGTGATGTAATTCTACTTCCAGACTGACTTTAAAAATGAGATGAAATTTCTCTAAAATTGGAGAGTATAATTATTTTTGTCGAGAAAAGTAGCCGAAGTGATAAAATTGAAAAATACAGATTGAAAAATACAAAGAGTACAATTGCTTTTGTCGGGAGAAGTAAGCGAATTTATCAAAACGTAAAGGTAAAACGATTCTAGTCAAAATATTGTCATCCTATTTTGACGACTTATGACCCTAGGTCAAAATTGGACCTTGAGAATTTCTTGTTCACTGCCTACCAGAACGGTTGGTAGGGACAGGCAGATAGCAACAGAGAGTAAGTTTTCTCCTCTTCCATCTGGGTGGGCGGAAGATTCAGTCAAAATGGTTAAATGATATTGCTTACATTTCGAGATAGTAAGACGTATATAGGGAAGGGAAAGTAGAAATCCGGTGCCCACCTTCAACACTCCAGTTTTGTGCCTTTTTTATAAAACTGGGGTGTAAAACGAAATTACAAGAGACTGGGACCAGCGATGGAATGAGATGGTCAAGCTGAAATAGCCTGCCACCAGAAAAGTGATTTGAACCTGAGATATTGCAGGAGACGATCAGTCCGTATGCGGAGAGCTGCAAACTGAACAAATCACCGTCCCGTGGAGATAATGGATCACGAATATTATCGTGCTACTGAAACACCAGCCAACTGTTTTTTGCGTCACTTAGATTTGACTTGCTTATGATTTTATATCTATCCGACATATATAAATCTACACCGCGGCGTTGCAGTCTTAAATCCGGTTTTCATTGTACATCGTTCTCTCGTGGTCTCTGGGCTAAACTAGTCGGGTGATCACAAGTGATCCAATTTTTGCCGGTCTGTGATCAACAAACACAATGTGGGTGTAATCGACCGAAGGTCAAGAAGGTTGGCTGGACTAAGCCGTGGGTCGTGTTATATTTGCAGGTAAAGTCACTCTAGTGTCTGTTGCATTGTATTTATTCATTTTTTTGGCCTTTCTTTTAATATCCATAGTTTTAATCTGCATGATTTAATAAGTTTGTATATGTTTGAGAGGTGGTCGTTCCAACAGTCAACGCTTTTATTTTTTATTAAGTGCAAAAATGTGTTTCTGAACCTCATCTAGCTAATCTATCTGAAACTGCATGCTTTATCTCAACAAGTGCCAAAATCTGATAAAAAAATTAATCACTAGCGTCACATCAGGACCGGGGTTGCCCAACCTTTAATGTTTAGCCTTGCCCGAGTTCAAATAAATTTTGGAGAGAGAAATTGTGTACTACAGTTTACCTCCCTTTAGCCCCTTTCCCGCAGACGAAACGTTGCTCGACTCTCGCTGCACAAACGCTATTTACATCGTTGTTGTTCGGGTGAATTACATTCTTCAGTTCCAATTCAGACCTACACGCGATATGCCACGTTCACTAATCAAATTAATTCTTTTATCTCACTCTGTTCATATTCCATTGGTAAGGAGTAAGTTCCACACAAGCAGCTTCTTACCCAGAACTGTTACAATGGCGAGAGGATGCTTCTATGATCACTACAAACTTAACCTCTTCAAGTCGAGTGTCAACCATTATCTATCCAACATATCCTCATAATATACAACCCTTGTCCTCTCCCTACCCGCAATTATAACATCACCATTCAGTAACACTCTACCTTGAATGATTCATAAGACTTCATTCTTTTACGCTATGCTGAATCTAATCTTACGACTCATAATTTTATTTAAATACAGGTTTTTTCGAAGTTTTATACAAGAATGATATAAGTTACAGATATATTTTTTAGTGAAGAAAAGTGACAGTCTGGAAAAAAAACAAGACATTTGAGCTTAAAATCTCTTTAGATAACCGAATATAATGTCCGATCTGAATTGACCGTAACGAATCAACTGTAAAAGCGGATTAAAATGTATTTTTCCTACGCAGTAAAGCGGACGTTTTTATTTTAAGCGAATGAATTTTCACTTTTTATTCCGAGTTTTAATCCATCCTATTATTTTAGACATTTTTATTATTATTCCAAAACTATGATATGATAAACGTTTCTATATTACTATTTTTTATTACTGGTTTTGTTCGATTTTATTATTACTACTTTTTATCACAACACATTGACTCAATACACTTTTCATTATATTATTTTACTACTAGTCATACCCATCTTATTATTGCTTTCTCTCCCAACACTCTAGCTCAATACACTCTTTATTATTAGTATTATATCAATACTAGTCTTAACCCATCTTATTATTGTTGCTTTTTTTTCCAATACTCTGGATCAATACACTTTTCATTATTACAATTATACCATCACTAGTCTTTGGTCCAATGCAAAACATACCCAGGTGCCGACTGCGGAAGTGACCACGTCCCAGTCATCTGCAAACTAAGGGTGAAACTCCGAAGACTGAAGAAGCCCAGCACATCACCAAGGCTGCAATACGACACGCTAGAGAATGACCTCACCCTGCAGAAAGAATACAATAACAGCGTGAGGAAGAAATATGAAGAACAAATTGGAAAAGGGCACTCAAAATGGGAGTCACTAAAAGAAGCAATGGTGACCTCAGCGAACAACATAGCCCCAAAGGAAATTAGACGCAGAAGAAAAAACGAGTGGATGACTGAAGAGATTCTCCACATGATGCAAAGGAGACAAAAAATAACGCCAAGACATGGAGTAGAGTACAAGAAACTTCACAGGGAGATAAGGAACAAATGCAGACAAGCCAAGGAGGAATGGCTCAGCAACAAATGCGAAGAAGTAGAGAGACTGAGCAGGACCAACAAAGCAGAGATGCATAAAGAGATAAGAGAACTGACAGGACAAAAAAACCTGCTCCTCAACAGGATACATAAAATCCAAGGATGGAACAATCATATTAGAGAAAGAGGAAATACTCCAGCGATGGGAAGAATATATAAAGGATCTTTTTTGCGATAAGAGAGAACAACCGAGAATACACAAGAAGATGGATGAACCGGAAATACTATCCGAAGTGGAAGCTGCAATGGCCAAAATGAACAGAAATAAAGCACCTGGTCCAGACGGCATCGTGATAGAGCTGCTGACAGCTTTAGAAGAATATGGCATAGAAAAAATTACCGACATAATAAACGAGATTTATAGCAGCGGAATAATACCAGACGACCTGTGCAAGGTGCAAACGAGTGTGAACTACACAGAACTATCAGCTTAATGAGCCACATTACCAAACTGATGGTCAGAATCCTGATGAACACAGAATCAGGCCAGAGATAGGGCAGGAACAGTGCGGGTTCGTCAAAGACACTGGAACAAGGAACGCCATATTCATGATTAGGATGCTCTCCGAAAGGGCAATACAAATGAAGAAAGATTTGTACCTATGTTTCATTGACTATGCGAAGGCATTCAACAAGATACGACACAACGAATTGATAGAGATGCTCGGCAACCTAGATATTTTCGGCAAAGACATAAGAGTGATCAAGAATCTCTACTGGCAGCAAACGGCATGTATACGGACAGGTAACTATCTCAGTAGATTTACAAAGATAGAAAGAGGCGTAAGACAAGGATGTGTCTTTTCACCAGATTTGTTCAACCTGTGCAGCGAGAATATCTTGAGGACCCTAGTTGACACTCCAGGATTTATTGTTAGGGGACACAACTTGAACAACATAAGGTACGCAGACGATACAGTGCTGATTGCGGACACGGAAAGGAAACTACAAGACTTCATACAGAGGGTAGCGGTGGAGAGTAACAAAAAAGGACTACAAATAAACTTTACGAAAACTGAGTGCATGGTCATCAGCAAAAGGTACAACCCAAAATGTCAAATAAATGCGGGAGATACCAGAATCAAGCAAGTACAAAAATTTAAATACCTAGGAAGTGTCCTAACTGGAGATGGAAAATGCGACACGGAGAACCGAAGGCGAATTGGCATGGCAAAATACGCGTTCCAGAAGCTGATCAAAGTACTAACACACAGGAAAATCTCACTGGAAACAAAGAAAAGAGTGCTGGACTGCTACGTGATGTCAGTTCTTTAATACGGCAGTGAATGCTGGACAATATCATCGAAAATGAGGACAAAACTGGAAGCAGCGGAAATGTGGTTTTACAGAAGGATGCTGCGGATATCGTGGACTGAACACGCAAGCAACAATGAAGTGTTGGAAAGAATGGCAACAAAAAGGAAATTGATACTGAGCATCAGGAAGAGTTCCTGGGACACGCAATGAGGAAGGAGAGCCTGGAGAACCTAATACTGACTGGCCAAATAGAAGGAAAGAGAGACAAGGGAAGGCAACGGATAACATATATGCAGGGCCTGATCAGGTAGCTGACGGAACGGGGGTTGACAGGAGTAACGGGAACAAACATACTAGGAGCCACAAGGGATAGGGAGACGTGGAGAACCATGATCGCCTACGTCCTGAAAAGACAGGGCACATAGAAGAAGAAGAAGTATTGTCGCTTTTCCTTCCACACTCTGACTGAATACACTTTTCATTATTACTATTATATTATTACTAATCTTATTCCATCTTATTATTGTTACTTTTTCTCCTAACACTTTGGCTCAATACACTTTTTATTATTACTGTTATTTTATGACTAGTCTTAACTCATCTTAATAGTGTTGCCTTTACTCCCAACACTCATCCTCAATAAAATCTTTATTATTACTGTTATTTTATGACTAGTCTTAACTCATCTTAATAGTGTTGCCTTTACTCCCAACACTCATCCTCAATAAAATCTTTATTATTACTGTTATTTTATGACTAGTCTTAACTCATCTTAATAGTGTTGCCTTTACTCCCAACACTCATCCTCAATAAAATCTTTATTATTACTGTTATTTTATGACTAGTCTTAACTCATCTTAATAGTGTTGCCTTTACTCCCAACACTCATCCTCAATAAAATCTTTATTATTATTGTTATTTTATGACTAGTCTTAACTCATCTTAATAGTGTTGCCTTTACTCCCAACACTCATCCTCAATAAAATCTTTATTATTACTGTTATTTTATGACTAGTCTTAACTCATCTTAATAGTGTTGCCTTTACTCCCAACACTCATCCTCAATAAAATCTTTATTATTACTATTATTTTATTACTAGTTTTATTCTATCTTGTTATTTTTGCTTTTTACACCAACACTCTGGCTCATATCGTAACTATTATTTATCACAAGTATTACACAATATCATTGTTTGCTAAATTAATAAACATGGAGTTCGTTGTCAAATTAGGAAAATACTTTTTGCGCGACTCTCAGGTAGCATTAGATAGCGTGAACTAAATATTGATTGAAATACTGAGCTAAGAACTACAGAGATAAATATTTTATGAGAATATCGTAAAATAAATTATTCCCTTTAGTGAGAGATTTGAAAGAACAGAATTGGTGCTGTAGTCAGCTTAATATCCGATAACGAATTGTCGTCTGTTATGCTGATCAAATGTTCCGAGCAGAAAGCATTTAAGAAAAAGTGAATCCTTTGAGTAAAAGAGAAAGAGACAAGATGATCATGTCTAATGAAGACGCTCACAATAACTAATTAGTCAGATTAAAAATAAAAATCAAGCTTACAAATAACCAAAACGCTGTTTGTACCAATCCTGTGCAATTCGATTTTTTCTCAAATCTATTCTAATCAACATCGATGTCGACGTTAATCGCTGATTTAGTTTCTTTCGAAAAAATATGTTGCGTTTCGCTTCGCCATTATTCTAGTTTTGCAATTATGTTTCATTCATACTTGACAACACAATCAAATTTACACCAACTACTAAGTTCGCTTCCAATATATATATATATATAAAGAAGGAATAAAGTTAACAAATATATTTAATAAAAACAGTGTTGGAGTTTTGTTGGGTAGCGTTGTATACTGGTGAGCCAGCAATGGGCTGACTCATTTTATAATTCACCAATAGAAGGCTCAAAATATTCAATGTATCGTTCATTACGCAATGAATTAGAACACTCTCATCTATTGGGCATGTATAATGATAATATACGCGCTAAAAAGTCTGCCTCCTTCTACCGAGCGC
Organism: Ascarosepion bandense; assembly: GCA_037127315.1. Taxonomy (NCBI): domain Eukaryota; kingdom Metazoa; phylum Mollusca; class Cephalopoda; order Sepiida; family Sepiidae; genus Ascarosepion; species Ascarosepion bandense. The sequence continues at coordinate 1,263,634 of JBBBDQ010001688.1, forward strand.
CCGTAGCTCAGAAGTAGAATCGCCGACTGACGCCAATTCGGTCTGGTTTCAATCCTGGGTAAAAAGAAATCGGCTGTCTAACCGGACTGATGAGCTGTGATACAGCGAAACAGATCTGTCTGCGGATGAATATATATATATATATATATATATATATATATATATATATATATATATATAAAGCATAATGACGATCCACGTATACTGTCTTAATATGTATAGGAAAAACTACTAAAAAGTTGTAAGTTTAAAAATGTATTTTTTGACAGTATTTATTTATTTCTATATGTATATTATTTCAATGTATTTATTTATTTTCTCTCTCTCTCTCTCTCTCTCTCTCTCTCTCTCTATATATATATATATATATATATATATATATATATATTTAATATTTCAGACCGGCCTCGGCCTTTCATCAGAAACAAATGATTTTAAAATTTAAACGAGAAGCGTTCGTCGTGATGAGCGTCTGTCGCGCAAAAACTCTATCGCCTTCTATGTCACGTGATGTAAACATCTCGCGACAAACGCTCCTCACTACGAACGCTCTTAGTTTAAATTTTAAAATCATTGAAAAAAGGCAAGAATTGGGAATGGACACCTGAATGTCAAGAAGCATTTGTCAAAATGAAAATGTCCTAACGTCGGGCTTGTTTCTCACCCACTAAAACCCAAACTCGGACATTATCGCTTCCAGCGACGCCAGCTCGTATGGTATTGGAGCATGTATTCTGCACTAAGTACCAGATGGATCTCACAATCCAACTCAAGCATCGAGAAAACTTCTTCCTGAAGAAAATAATTACTCACAAATTGAGAAGTAGTTGTTAGGGACTATTTTCGCAGTAACGAAGTTTCACCAATACATTCACGGTAGCCACTATACTTTGCAGACAGACCATAAAACGTTACTGACAATCTTCGGTTCTAAAAAAAGGTCTGCCTGTGCATACAACGAATAGACTGCAGAGATGAGGAACAATTCTTTTAAATTATAACTTTAGAATAAAGTTCTTACTGTCTAAAATACTATGTCATGCCGACGGAATTTCCAGATTAATCCAGAAACACGGTGAACTTCTTGAAGATACTGTGAATGCCACTTTCCGAACAGAAGTAGAATGTAAAACTACATTATTCAGCACAGTAAGAGAAATCCCTGTAACCATCGGCCAAATTAAGCAAGAAGCTCTAAACGACGAGTTTATCAGATAAACCAAAATCAAAATTATTGAAAAGGACAAAGAGACTTCAGTTATTTTTCTTTATGCGACGAAGTACTGCTATATAATGAGCGAGCCGTCATTCTCTCAACACTTCAAAGAAGAATTCTGAAAGATTTCCATGCCGGTCATCCAGGGATTACGAGTATGAAAAGCCTTATGCGTAGTTATGTATGCTAGCTGAACATGAATACGGATATCGAAAATATGGCAAAATTCTATAAAGGCTGTGCCTTGGCAGCTAAGGCACCTCCAATCAAATATAGTCTTAGACCTAAAACGAACCGGCGATGGTCTCTGATTCATGTGGATTTTGTAGGTCCACTAGACGGACTCTATTATCTTATAATAGTAAATAGTTTTTTTTAAGGGGTCCGAAGTTCTTACACGTAAAAATCCCACTACAGAAGTAACAATCAATTTCCTATACGATCTGTTCACCATATTTGGGGTAGTCAATAGGTTTAGTATCAGACAATGAGGCAAAATGTACGTCCGGCGAATTTAAGGATTTTTGTGAGACTTCTAGATCAATCATATCACGATTGCTCCATATCGTCCAAGATCTAATGGACAGGCCGAGCGCTTCGTTAACACACTAAAAAGAGCTTTGAAAAAAGTTAGGGACACACCCACAGAAAAAGTCCTGCAACAGTTTCTTCAGGCGTATAGAATCACGCATAATGACAACACACCATCATCATTACCCCCAGCCGAGGTAATGCTTGCGCGTAAAATTAGGTCTGTGTTCGAAAAGCTATTTCCCAAACAAACGAAACCTGGACGAACTTCGTACCTACAAAACGCTATCAACCCCGAGAGAAAGTTTTTTCCGGGATAATAAACGTTTCTGAGAAATAGGTACAATTGACAAAAGAGTAGGAAATATGGTCTATATAATAGAAGGTCCCCAGTTCTTCTAAAGAAAAAAAAGAGGTGGATGTCATTTATGATACTTTTGAAGTGAATTTGTCCGTAGAAATGGATTATAATTTTCACTTAAATACCCTCTCCAATTTTGGGCTGTGATATTTTTTCTTTCTCTTATTTTTCTATGACCCTATCATTTCGTTGGTGTCCAGCCTCTCCAATTCTTGACTGTAGTTTTTTTTAATTTTTTAAATTTTTAAATTTTTTTTTTTTTTTTTTAGCTACTGCTAGTCCACGTTCTCTACTGAACCAGTAAATGATCTTCTGACTTTATCTAAGTTAAAGCGTAGTAAATTTAACTTTAATGTTTTTTTAATTGGAGTAGATAGACCCCACTAAGGTCCAGTTCACACTCTTCCCACTTTTATTGAGCAGGAGTAGAGTCTCATCCCTTGTTCCCGATTTAGGAAGTGATTCCCTGTTCTCTTTCGCTTCTCAGACGACAATAATGGTGCGAATTTTCTGAGATATGTGTGGTCGGTGGCAAGGTCTCTTCATTGAGAGGTTACCGGGTTGGAAGTTTTCTGTTTGCTGCTTCCGACTGGTAGTTAAGAACCCTGTCTCTTGCGTAGCGCCGGAAGCGGTTGCTCTGATCAACAGTTGCAGAATATCGGGGTTATTGCAGTGCCATGACGCGCATGAATAGGTGTACCTGCGAGCGCTTCCGGTGGGCAACACTGAGGCCACACTATGCTGCAGTCAGCGCCAGCTTCTTTCATGCACATGTCGCTGTCAATGACCGTCTGCCACCTCTACTTGTGATCTCTCCTCACCAACAACACAAAAATAAACAATAGCATCTCAAGAAACAAACCTAAACCAACTTAACCAAAATCACTTAAGCCACTCAACATTTCATGCGTACTAACTTCTGCAGCGTGGAATCTTTCCTCCACGAAAAGTCCCATGATGTCCTCACGCTTTGTGAAACTAATCTTAACCCTTCAATCTCCTCTTTTGACTTCTCGATTCCTGGCTACCTTCCCCTCTTAAGGAAGGACTCCACTGTCCATATGCATGGTTTGGGGTTTACGTTAGGGAACACTTCCCTCTAGCTAGGGGGATTTCTCTCGAATCTCCTGACTACTCATACATGTGTCTTTGTCTTTCACTTCTAAAACCGGTTAGCTATCATTTCTTTCTGTACCGTTCCTCTTCCTCTCCTGACTGCTCCCTGCTAAACAGTATCTCTGACAATATAGATACGGCTACTTTCTCCCATCCATTGGCTAACACATTTGTGTTCAGTGATTTTAATGCCCACCATGGCAAGTGGCTGAAAAACTCTGTCACCGGTCCTGCTAGCATTCATGCCATGAACTTTGCAATTACTCGATCTCTTCTTACACAAGTGGTGGATTTTCCTATGCGCTTCCCCAGTATCCCTACAGGACACGCTTCTCTGTTAGATCTCTGCATCACCTCTGTCCCTGACTCCTGCCAAACCTTGCAGCTTTGCCGTCTTGGGAACTCCGATCATTCTGTCGCTTTCATTAATATTTCTCTTCACTCCTGCTCCCATACATATACCAGGCCCTCAATAAGAACAGCGAAGCTCAAGTTGTTGCCCTGGATATTTCCAAAGTTTTTGACAGGGTCTGACACTCTGGCCTTCTGCGCAAGTTACTTGGCTAAGGTATTACTGTACGCTTGCTTGTTTGGATCCAATAGTTCCTATCAAACCACATAATGAAGGTCGTCTTGAACGGGAACACCTACAGATCCTGCCGCACGAACGCGGGTGTCCCTCAGAGCTCCATCATCGACCCGGCACTCTTTCTGATCTTCATCAACGATCTCCCTGATGTGATCAAATCCCAAGTATGTATTTATGCTGGCGACACCACCATTTAATCCCACCTCAGTCAGAGATCTGCCAAGGCAGACTAAAGTAACATCGCTGCTGATCTTGAGAAAATCTCTCAGTCTGTGGTGGACTGGGGTATAAATTTCTCGTAAACTTTAATGCCTCCGAAACGAAGCTGCTATTCGTCAACTACCATAGACAGTCCTTCTTGCCTCAATCAGTAAGGATCAAGCTAGTCTCACCGAAAGCAATACACTCCTCCTCTTCGGCCTCACTCTCTCAGAAGACTTCAAGTGAAACGACTACATTGAATCAATTACTAAATCTACTGCTAACAAGGCTGGGTCACTGTGTCGGGCCAGGAATTTTTTCCCCCTTGAGTTCATGTTGCAAATAAAAAAAATCAACCATTCGCCCATGCATTGAATACTGTTATCATATCTGATCTGGCGCTCATTCTATTCATCGCAGTGTTCTCGACAAGATCCAGAAGAGAATGTGCAATGTAACCGATCCTTACCTGGCAACTCGACTTCAGTCACTTTTTCGCCGACGGGATGTAGCTTCCTGCTGTCTCTTCTACAAATATTTTCATGGCTTCTGCTCCGACGATCTCAACTTCCTGGCGCCCTCTGTACAAGAATTTACTCGAGCACCCAGACTAGCAACAAGGTCCCACTCTATTACTGTCAAATCAACCAAATGCCCCACTTTTCTACTCTAACAGCTTCTTTTCTCGCACTTCCCGTATACTAGCTTCCCTGATAGCTACAATCTCCAAGAGTTTAAATGCAACATCAATTGGCATCTGTTATTCCCTTGACTCCCATACTTCTCTTATCCCTTTCTCAACACTCCCTGAATCTTGTTCTTCTCTCTTTTTCACTCTACTCTCACGCAACTCTCTTCACACCAGTATTCTCATCCATCTCTTGCTCATTCTCTGACACCCCTTATAACCGGTTCCTCTTCGATTCCTCTCTCTCTCTCTCTCTCTCTCTCTCTCTCTTCGCTTTCCTCCTATGAAACCCTTTACTTTCCTCTTATGTAGCCACTTGCTCACCTGTGATAGTACTGCCTTGCTTGGAGTAAAACGATTAAAAGAAAGAGTTATTTCCGTTAGTTTGTAAAGGTGATTATAGCTAACATTTTCTCTAAACACAGTTTGCAATTCCTGTCATTGCTATTGTGTAGGGTCGTTCTGTTTTCGTTTGTTTTTGTTTGTTCGATTTGCTGCTATTTCTTTTTGCTGATTTGTATATTAGTAAGAAACTGTAACTGTAGAACTACAGAAAAGTAAGAAAACAAACCATAGAAACCCACGTCATACTAGGATTTACAATAGACATAAAATATCATCTAAAAATTGTATGTTTCCTTGATATAACATTCAATTTAAACAAAGATACATACAAACCATACGGAAAAACGAACAACCTTATATACATTGACAAAAACTCCAACCACCCCTAGCATATGCCTATATCCGTGAACAAAAGAGTATCAACGAATTCCACCAATATAAAATATCCAACGAAAACAAAAACTATACGAATCAGCACTAAGAAATAAAATAGCAGTTATTCAAACAAACTAGAATACACAAACGAAAACAAACCAAGCAAAAACAACAGAAAAAAAAGACCTAATCTGATTCAATTCACCCTACAATATTACAAATGAATCAGAAGTAGAAAATGTATTCTTTAAAATAAATGAATTAAAATAAATAATTTTCTCACACACAGTAAAATATCAGAAATCATCAACAACAAAAAACTGTCAAAATCAATTACAGCTGCGTAAATAACATTGGAAAAATAATAACCAAGCACAATAAAAAATACTCAACGAAACCAATAACATCTCCAACAACATAAAAAAAATACTAATAAAAGCAATTGTCGAAACAAAATGCTACTGTTCACTTAGCAACAAATTCTTAACTAACAATATAATTTATAAAGCTACCGTAACAAATAACTTTAAAACAGGAGAAAAAATTAACATAGGCGCCACAGAAACAAATTTTAAAGAAAGATTTAATAATCACAAAACGCCATTCAAAACATCAACATTTATAAACATCACAAAATTATCAAAATGTATATGGAGCGAAAAAAAATAATATCAGCACTAAAATGAAATAGAAAATCATTAAAAGAGCGGCCACACAAGAGAAATAACAGAAATTGTAAGCTGTGTTTGGAGAAAAAGTTAGCAGTAATCATCGTCAAAAACCAAAGTAAAATACTAAACAAGAAAAATGAACTAATGGGAAGATGCAGACATTCAAATAAATACTTATTTTGCCGCTTAAATAATAATACACTTTTACTCTTTCCTGAAATCTATCAATATTCTAGGGACCCATTTTTCATAGGCCATTGAGTAGACAAGAGAGCATTAAACTAGAAGCATTACCAAGGTATCACCTGAAGGTATTCAGTAGCGATTCTTTAGTCACTACTTACGTATTTACTTACAGGAATCAACATGTTTCTTTTTCTCAGCTTGTGAAGGTCACTTTTGTTGAACGTAGATCTTCTCTCCAGGTTCATGAGGTGGGGGAATGGGTCATTAGCCTCCTGCGCCGACCCAATGTTAGTGAGTGACGGATGTGACACGATAGGACGGGTTTGTAGCTTTTCGATTCATGATCACCCAATGGTATTTGTGAAAGAGAATGCAACGAACACAGCTGGAAATCGAATTCAAATTTGGCTACTTAAACCATTATCCCTTACACCACCCGCACATCCAAGCTTACAACACCTGGTAGTCCCAAGCAGTCACCCATCTAGGTATTAAGCAGTCTCGACGTTGCTTAACCTCAGTGCAGCCTTTTTCATAAACTAGCCTTCAGTGAAAGTTGGCAGCACTTTATTCTTACAAAAATTCAATGACTGATACTATTTACTTTCTACCTGTGTCCATAGGGGTAGACAGTGTGAAAGAGACTCATGGGTAGAGAAGAAGAAGATAATTCTACCAAATTTCTCTTGGGCTCCAACACTCTTTATGTTTTATAGGTTTATAAAAAATTACTCAAACCTTTTAAGATTAAATTAGAATAGACGTTACATTACATTTTATTATACGACTCTGCTGTGATCAATCTTGCAGCTTAGATACACTATCCACAGCGTCCTAAAATATTGTTGACTTTCTCGTCAAAGGTTTACTTACTAACAACAAATCAATTAATATTTCTTTTGTAATGAGAAAACATTATGACATTCAAACGTTTTCTAGGATTTTAGAACAATTGGCATAATTACTATTTAACCACAGACAACTCTGTGTTGCGTTTTCTACAACCAAGACATATATATATATATATATATATATATATATATAACAGACAATGAATGTCTAATATGTTTAATCATGAGCCGTTCTAAACATCGTATTTTAGCTTTAATTTCAGGTGAAAATAAAGACAAAAATTGTCCAACATTTGGATATTTTTTATTATGTTTGTTCTAAGCTTTCGCCTCACATGAGCCATCTTCAGAGAGGTTGCAGGGACGTTAATATAAATACATCCACCATCAAAAATGATTTTATCTTGTGTTGACGTAAAACATTGCTATGCAATGATAACATTCACCGAATAACAGACGCAGTTCGTAAATTTATAATGGGGTTCTATGACGTTACACCGCGTTAGAGACTGAAATGTTAACAGAACCATATGTCTAAATGCAATGTAATGTGTTATGACCAGAGTGAAATGTAATTTTATTAAGTGTGGGTTATTTTGATTTAATGTAGATGGCCTCCAATATCTGAATGTTCTTTTTACTGTCTGTATGAGTGAGTATTATTGTGTTATCGATTAAAATCTGTCTAATATTAACTACATGGCTATACTTTTCTAAGAAATGTTGTTTAATTGAACTCTGATCAGTAAGGTGACAGGTAAATCTACGGAAGAACGTGCTTGAAGTAAAACCAATATATGTCGTGAGTTTATTATTAGTACCAGAGATACAATCTCTGAACGGGCATGTTAATTGATACACTACATTGGTTTTCTGTAGAGGATTTAGTTGTGTGATTGTAGGATTATTAGAGACTATGAGGTCAATTGTTATATATATATATATATATATATATATATATATATATATATATATATATATATATATTCAGATACTTTAATCCAAGCGGAAAAAGCAGGAAGGTAAATTCCAAAAACCCGATCCTAATTAATATTAAAATTTTATTTTGATATTAAAAAATGATACAGGAAGAGAGCTCCATGTAATAAAATATTACAGAGCAAATATAAATTAAAATAGGATTAATTCAAGGATGTTGAATGACCATTTCGATATGAAATCCCTACAGGGGATAAGAAATCACCTCAGCAACGAAAAAATCCTTTCGGAAACTGGAGAAAAATCAGTCAATTTTTCCTTTTTAAATAGATTTGCAAAAAATTTAAAAAGAAAGAAAAAAAAGAAAAAGAAAAGGAAAAGAAAAAGATAAAATAAAATAAAATAAAATAAACAAGAAAAGAAAAATTGGCATCGTCAGGGTTCATAAAAAGGAAAGAGAATTGTAACGTAAAAGGAACAGACGGCGTGTTGAATTGATATTAGGTTAAGCAAAACGGAAAAAAGGTGGGAGGTAAGAGAGATAAAGGAAGGGAGGGAAAAAAGAAAAGAAAGAAAAAAAATTTTTTTTATATATTACAGACGCTGGACATATTCAAAAACCTAACTTCCCAAAAACGTTGAAGTATTAGAAAAAGGCCTTTTACTTAAAAAGGTACAATTATTTTTAAAGGGAATAAAAAGATATAGGATTTAAAATAATTTTAAAAAAAAATAGGTCATTTAATTTAAACTAAATAAAGATACCGCTAGGTATAAAAAAAAAAAATTTCATTTACAATTATACATATTATACATACATATATCTGTACACACATACACACACACATTTCATCAATTATGAATACATATATACATACATACACACACATACATTCAATTACATACACACACTTATATACGTAAATACACATACATGCGCATGCACACACATATATGTACACACATATACAAAAAATCCACACACACAATGTATATGTACACACACATATATGTATACACACACACACACACACACACACACACACACACACACACACACACATAGACATTATACATATGCACACATACACACATACATATAAAAATATATATAAAAATTTAATGAATATTATGAATGGAAATATAAGTAGAGCAATTAAATAGCTAAAAATATTTTTTGCACACATAAATACATATATACACACATACATATATACATATATACACACATATATACAAATATACACGTACACACGCAAACATACACATATACATAAAAATTATAAAAAGAAAAATTAAAAATTAAAGAATTTGAAATTTAAAATTTAAAATTTAAAATCCGCCCTATGACGGCACTTATAAATGAATTCCTTTCTAAGATTCAAAAGTAAGTCCTGATGAGGATACTTCAAAATCAGAATCTTCTCCAATAGACATAGACGGCACCTATCACGAAAATTTTTAGGGGTACAGGCTGAGCCTATTAGTTTCAGCTAATTATAGGGTACTGCCCTTCCTCCTTCATTTTCCAGAATCTACGTGATAGTGCCGTCTGGAATTTTTGGTTAGGGTTCGAAAACGAGTACCTGTGGTTGTAAAGTCTCTGTTTGAAAGGGCCCGCGGACATACCAATATAAGTTCGGTAATTGTCTTTGTTGTTAGATGGAGAAATACGGGCTTCATAAATTACATGGGTGGATTTACATTTGCCCTGCACCGGGCAGGTATCTACAGAATTACAATTGCATTCATCAACAATTCCAGATTTGACGTCGGTATTATTTAAGTTCATTAAAATATGCCTATTATGGGAATTAATAATATCATCTATATTTGAGGTGCAAGAGTAACTGATTTTTAGGGTGAATTTATTAAAAATTTTATTTAAGGGATTATTATTAAAAGGTTTATCGATTAATCTGAGAAAATACTTACCTATATTGATATTAGTTAGTTGACAATAAGGAGGGTTAAACCAAATTAGCTTTCTTTTTCTACATTTTCCGGTGTTTTTAGTTTTAGATGATTCTGGGTTTATAGCAGGCTTATTATACGTTAACTTGTTAATAAAACCGCTTTTCTGAAGGGCCTTATCGTAAATTTCTTTACTTGCGTTGAAAATTTTTTATATTAGATGATAATTGGTTAACCCTATTATTTATTATCTTGAGTATTTGTCTTATAATATTTTGGGGGTGGTTGGATAAACTATTTATATAGGTGGGAGATTCAACATTCTTGAATTAATCCTATTTTAATTTATACATATATATATATATATATATATATATATATATATATATATATATATATATATATAGGAAAATCTACTAAAAAGTTGTAAGTTAAAAATATATTTTTTTGACAGTATTTATTTATTTTTATTATTATATATATATATATATATATATTTAATATTTCAGACCGGCCTCGGCCTTTCATCAAGCTCTGTGAAATTATGAATATTTGCTAGTTGAATTATGAATATTTGCTAGTGTAGTCAGCAAAATTATACTACAGGAAAATAAGAAGGAACTGCCTTGAAAATCAGCATTTGAAACTCTAGTCTTTTACTTGGGATCGAACACAACCACTGTCACCAAAGGAAAGTATGCAATTTCCTCAGCTATAAGGGAGGAACAATAAAAAATTAATAAGCTTACTTGAGTCTGGAACCAAACAATTTATTGTCGTTAGTGCGTTAACTGTTGGGAGCTTTGATATTGAAAAAATATTTGCTCAGTATGGCCCAAATTCAAATAGGGTAAGATTATGTTTCCCTGATATTCTCCATGGAGAATTGTCTATATTTTACTTCGAAAATTAGCAATCTAAACTGTTGCTCATTACCCAAGTTCAAACACTAAATTTTTGGCACAATATTTCGTAAGTTCTTAAAAGGATTGAAAAAATATATTTTACAAAAAAAATACATGCTTTCATTTTTCCCCAGAATAACGTAAAGATTTTGACGATAAAACCGTAAAGTCTTTTCATGCGAACAAGAAATTAACTTTACAGTAAAGGTTGTTTTGTTTTTATGGCATATCAACCTCGGCGGGTCATTCATTGCCAACTAAATTTTATTTATTTATTGCTGGTAATACCTTTTTCTTTCAACAATTTATTGTTGTTTTTTTTTATATAATTTTTGTGTCTAGTAATACTTTTTTCTTTTCGAGTATCAAGATTCATTGGGATTTGTTTTTAAGGGCAGGGTCCCCAAGTCCTACCCTTGTTATTTAACCCATAACTGGCGGTAAGGGACGGATTAATACCTTTCCCAAGGGTTCCAGTGCTTAAGTGAATGCAGGGTATTCAACTGGAATTCGAACTCGGCTCAACGATTTCTCTTTCCGAGCCGATATCCACTGCACCACAACGTACATCCGTCACTAAACGCTTACAGCACCTGACATTCCCAAGCGGTCACCCATCTAAGTACTGACCAGGCTCAACGTTGCTTAACTTCGGTGATCGAGCGAGAACCGGTGTATTGAACGTGATATGGCTGTAAGCATTACAGTGAAGGCCAGTAAAAAAAACGAAAATACTTTTAAACCATTTTAATATACAATAGTAATGCAATAAAATCATTGTTAAGATGTGTACATAAAATAAGCTTTAGAGTAAAGATTTGTAAAAAAAACAAAAAAACAAAGTATTTTAATATTTTCTCATGTATTCAGTATTATTTCCTATTTGTTTCTAATGTTCAGGTCGTTTTTACATTTTACGACCGCTGAGCGAGCGGCATTGAAGAAAAATAAAACATAACCTCTGACATGGTTTAAAGACGCATCCCGTTTCTTTATGATATGAAAACTACCGATGAGGCTAGAGAATCGCATCAACAGTCCTCATTCAAATTTAATCATATATTCGTTTTATTCCGCAACATGTAATTCCTTCAAATTCCTTCGGTTAAATATCAATTTTTAGCTTTCTTTTATCTTAACTATCTTGAGTCTTATGGGGCACAGTGGACTATTAGATGGTGGCTCGGGTTGAGGGATCAAAGAACCGAGTTCGAATCCCAGTCGAGTTCATTACATGTTAATACGCTTGGGAAACCATATATTCTCCCCAAGCTATGGGTAAATAGCAAATCAAAATATAGCCTTGGTTGGCGACTAAACTACCGAAAGTAAAACTCAAACCAGTTTGGCGATGATTCGGATCCGTCAGCCTATTTTGGTCAAGACACACCCACTGCTGCAGTACATGTAGAACCCCTACAATTCTACGGACTCGTAGGCGATTTTGACTCCCCCCACCCCGATGAATCCTGGTGATCCAACTGGTCGGACACGAATAAATTCGGTCAATTTAAAGCAATTACTTTTATTTCTATAGTGTTTTATTAGAGGTAAATAATGAAGTTGTTTATTTATCGAAAAAAAAGGCAATGTAGAATTTTTTCTACAGTTTTATAAGTCATTTAAAAAAAAACTCAGGAAAGTCTTTTGTAGACGAAGGAAACTTTTTATAGCACACACTTTGCATTCTTTCTGTAAATTGAAACTTGCTTAAATTTGTAAGGAGAAAGCGAAGATATTTCGGAAACACCCGGCAGGATGTTAGGGGTTAAGCCCACGACCTCTTCGATGGTTGGGAGGACGGGGATGGCTGCGAGTGATGGGTTGGGATCGAACAATAACGAAGGCGTGAGTCAAGACACTCTAATTATACTACACACCTTCACACACACGTACACACGCACACACACATATTTTTTATAAAAGAGTGAGAGAGAGAAGTATATGTAAGTAAGCTAAACGAAGACAAAAAAACTGCTTCGATTCATGAACACCACAGGAAATTCAGGCAAACACGCATATAAATTTTATATGTGTGTTTGAGAGATAAGAACATTATGTGAGTTTGGAGATACCAGGCTGTTTTAATACAACACAATATTCCGCACACACACACACACACACACACACACACCGCACACACTCACACACATATTTTCATTTTTTTTTTTTAATCATATCACCCCGAGCAAGGCGGTAACGCCACTGATGTGCAGGGGGCTGCGTAAGAGTGAAAGATTGAAAAAAAGAAAGCCGGAAACCACATCCTGAACAGGGAACAAGGGATGAGCCTTTATACCTGTACAATAGACGTGGGTGGAGTGTGAACCGGGCGATAGTTTAGTCTATCTACTCCAATTGAGAAAAAAAAATGAAAAAGAAAAAAGAAAAGTGAAAAGATTGGAAAAGAGAAAGCCGGAAACCACATCCTGAACAGGTAAGTCAGTTAAGTGCCATACGTGATACACGCTTAGGTGATCATGTCTTGAAAGAGACATAACTGACTGACTGGGCAGAAGATTATCCCGCAGTACAGTTGTAGACTATAGAACCCAATCTGTCCTATTATTTAACCCATAACTGGAGGGGAAGAGACAGAGTAATACCTTTCCTAAGTGTATTTGTGCGCGAGTGAATGCAAGGAATTCAACTGGAATTCAAACTCGGCTCCCCGATTTGTTGTTCCAAGTCGATATCCACAACGCACACATTGTGCTTACGAGAAAACTAACAATAATTAGTTTTAGAAACCGAAATAAACCCTTAAACAAGAAAATAATGAGTAAATGCTAACATATAAATAAATAATTACTTTGCCACTCGGACGAACTTAAGTCACTGGTGCCTCAACAGGTGTTTACTCGTGCAACCAGACTGGCAACTGGGTCCCACCCATTCACAGTCAGGTTAGCCAAATGCAGACGACAATTCTACTCCTGCAGCTTCTTCTCTCGCACTTCCCGCCTGTGAAACTCGCTCCCATATTCTTGCTTTCCTGACGGCTACAACCTCCAGAAATTTAAATGCAATGTCAATACTCATCTATTAACCACTGGACTCTAGCTCTCTCACCACCCCCGTATATCCTTCTCTTTCTCTCCACCTATGTATCTGTCATCGCACCTGCATTCTCAGCTTTCTATTGCTCCTTTCTAACTAGTTTGTACTCCTCACTCTTTTCTAATTAATCTTTTACAGTTATGTAGCCCCCTGCTCATCAGTGGCATTTCTGCTTTGCTCGGGGTGAAATGAGTAAAAAAAAACTTAAACATTAATTAAAATAAAACACACATAATAAATATAACATAAACTTCAAATAAATAAACAAACGAAATAATTATACTGTAAACTGCAATTTAATTATAAATCTAACTTTCTACAGTTAACACTTTAACATAAACAAAATCAAATGGGAAGTCATAAAAATAACATCCCAACAAAATATTAATAGCAAACCATGCTTAGACGAAAAGGTTGCAATAATCAGTTTTCAAAAGCCAATATAAAATCTTAGCCAAAAAATAAAAATGAAATATTAAATAAAGTTAAGCTTATAAATAAACACATAAAAATACTTAATTTACCACTTAATATAATAATTCAAATAAACATAAAAATAAAATATATTTAACAAACTTCAATTAATATATATATATATATAATACAAACTATAGTACAGACTCACATAAACACAAACAACAAAACATAATAAATAAAATAAAAATATAGATCCTAACACTTTAAAACAAAAACATGTATGTGTGTGTTAATGTACAAGCGTGTACGTACGTATATGCACATAAGTGTATAGACATGCGTCTATGTGTGTCCACATATGTACGTATATACAGGCATTCAACATTCAAACATTAAAAAACGATGACCTTTTACGTACAATAACAATAAATCAACACAGTAAATTCGGGTAGAAAGAAGGAAAAAGAAGGAAAAAAGCTAAAAAGCGACGACAAATGATTATGATACCCTACACCTACTAAAACAATAAATACATGCATGAGCGTACATCTGTCCACATGAACAACACACAACAATATAAAAAAGCGAAAATTTGGAAATATTAACAGTAAAATACCTTAAAGAGCGAACGGAAATAATTCCACCTACGAAACTCTGGAGCTAAGTGACAATCTCTTATATATATATATATATATATATATATATATATATATATATATATATATATATATGAAAGTACGGGCAACGTGACAGTTCTGCCGTAGAAAGTAGAATTGGCGATCAGTGTTCAAATTTCGACCTTGTCTGTCGTGTTCACTCGCTCAACAGAGCTAAATCGAGGTTAATAAAGAAATAATTTTCAGTAAAAATGGGCAAGATGTAGAAAAAAATTCTTAGATATAGTTGGAGGCCAAATATATGATCCTTCTGTTTGTACAATGAAGGTTTAAGATTGAATATAGATGGCCTCCAACACTTTAAGTTGGTAACTTGAGTGGGACAAGCGAAGGACGGAAAATGTGTCCACATTAAAATTAGCGGTATTATTATGTTTTTTATAAGGTATTCTGAAGACCCGTGTGTGTTGGTCAGTTTGTCTGAGGAAAAATACTTTTTACGAAGATCTTTTGTAGGGACGTGCTGTTTAATTCTGGCGTCCAGTCTTTGAGTAGTTCTCCTTATGTAGGGCGATCCATAACTACGTATTAAACGAATAAATCAAGGAACTATTATGGTGTTTGTGTGTTGGGGGTGGGGGAATCCTTCCGTAAAGAGTAAAAGACAAGTGGGCACTAAGATGAATGCCAAGCAGCGACTGTCTGTTTAAGGCATGAACGCAATCTTCAGTTCATTTTAAGCTGACCTTAGTGCACGCCTTTATATTTTATACGCTCTATCCTTGATATTGATCACTTTCACATATAAACATGGCGTACCTTAAAACTATATTCTTAGAAAGGTTAGCGGATAACATATTTTAAGGACCTAATCAGGTGGATGATGGAACGAGGGTTGAATGGTGTAACAGGAGAAGGCGTGCTAAGAGCCACCAGAGATAGGGAGATGTGGAAAGCCATGATCGCCTACGTCCTGAATGGACAAGGCACATAGAAGAAGAAGAAGAAGAAGAAGAAGAAGAAGAAGAAGAATCTCTCATGCGTTAAATAAAAGCCTATAATCAATTCTATAAACTTTTTCAATACTATTAAATACATAAAAAATTGGCAAGAACTAAATAATCCATAAATTTTCTTTATTTATGAAATCTATAATATACAGGGTGCGATTAATAAATTGTCTGAATAATTGAATTTTGGGTACTTTCGCTTTATATTAGCCACCTATAATCCTATTAGAAAACATCGCATGTTGACATCTCAGTCCGTGTTATCGGTTTCCACCAATAGGCCTTTGACCTTTATGTCTGACCTATTGAGTATAACCCAACATTCGTCGACGAAAAGAACGGCTGAAAAATTGTTTTTATATATTACTTCCCATTTCATCCGATTTTCCTTATGGATATATTTTTAAAGAAGGTCAAGTGATTGATCTCATGTGTTTTTCCACGTTAGGACATCGTGTGCTTTTTGATATTTCCTCAGTTTCACCCAGCACAAAGACTCACAAAGATGTGAATACGTTACACATTACACAAATCTTTTTTTTTTCTTTATCAGACCTGCCTCAGGATTTCAAACAAAATGTTGGTCGCTAATGCCAAACATTTTTGCAATTTTCAACGTTGCTTTACTTTTTGCAGACTTTGAGGCGGCTTAAAAATGTTCTTTATTCATCGAATCAGAATTACCACACGTTTTAAAGCTACAAACACACAATTTAGGTATTGATTTGAGATTTCGAATTTCATAATTTATACAAATGACTGCTGCGTGTTGACATCTAAACAGAATGAATCGACTTTTATCCTAATTGCCCAGATGGATGTTGCCAGCATTCAAAAAATATACATTTACATTCCAATAATTATTTTAAATATCTATAAATTATAAGACGTAATAATAAAACGTTGAAGCCAATGTCTATCTTTCTTACCTCAATTCCCACGCTGAAGAAACCAAGAATAAACAGATTCTTGAACATGAGTAAGACATGAAGGGACGCAAAATGTCAAGAGGTGAAGTAATAGCAAAAAGTAAAAACAAAAAAACAGAAGACGTGCCGAAAAACAGAAAGGTATCGCTTACAAGAAAGCAAATTAGGGACCCTCTCGGTGATTGCTAACTATTCTTATCTACCACACTTCTCTCGCTCCACCTGTCTCTCTCTTTCTTACTATCACTCACTGATAATCTGTCACTCTATTTCTCTTTCTCTCTCTCCCTCTCTTTATTTCACTCTCTTATTCGCTCTTAGTAACCCTTTTCCTGTTATCCCACTCAATCCCCACTCCACCATCCATCTGCACAAGTTCATCAAGTATGTTATGCGTTGCTCTCCCTTGTCTCTCTTCCCCTTCATCCATCAGGTTCTCCAAGCCCTCCCTCCTCATTACATATCCCAAAAACATCAGTTGTCGTTTCCTGATGTTAAATCTCAGTGTCCTTCAAGTGTCCATCCTCTCCAAAACCTCGTCGTTGCTCAAGTTTTCCCGTAAATGGTATCCTCAGCATCCTTCTGTAGTACCACATTTCGGTTGCTTCAAGTCTTTCCTTCATCTTTGATGAGATTGTTTAGCATTTGCTGCCATATTGAAGAACAGACAGCACATAAAAATCCAGTACTCTTTTCTTTGTTTCCAGCGAAATTTTCCTGTCTCTTAATGTTCTACCCAGCTTCTGGAATGCATCTTTGGCCATGACAATACACCTTCGGATCTCCGTATTGCACTTTCCGTTCTCTGTTAAAGCACTTCCTATGTATTTAAAAGAAAATTGTCTAACATTGAAGGACAGACATCAGATAACAATCCAGTACTCTCTTTGTTTTCAGTGAAATTTTCCTGTCTCTTACTACTCTACCCAGCTTCTGGAATGCATCCTTGGTCATAACAATTCACCTTCGGATCTCCTTTTTTTGAAAATGAAAAAAAATAGGGGGAAAACTTTGAATAAGTAAAAATTGCACATGGCAGAAAATGCAAAAAAGCATCTACCTAATTTTTACAACTAAATAACAATGTGTCATCAAAAAAGGGATTTGCAGTTCCAGTACGTTGTTGTTTACTGGAAAGTTTTGGTCTCGTTGAATTTTCTCTACTGGGACTTGAATCTGCCTTCCAGCTGAGATTTAACTATCGGCTCTTCTTGCTTTCCTCGTGATGATTCACGAACCTTCGGTTGGACAATTCCTCCGGCCTTAATGTGTGGGTTCTTCTATGCTTTCTCTTTGATCATTAACTGCTTTCTGATCCTATTGGTGGGTGAGTCACCTTTTATGCGAAAAAAAAAAAGGGCCCTAAAGTCCTTAATTTTGGAATTTGCAAGGGAATCAAACTACATCTCTAATAGGTAAGTAAATACAAAAAATATATTTCTTCCAAATTCAAAAAGTGGATTCGCAACAATTCACAAAATAATTTTGGAGGATCTTTAACCGCTAATTCTAAAAAAAACAGAGACTTTTACACAACTATAACATTTTCTCAAACTGCCTAACTTTCTTAAAAATACACTTTTCTAAAAAAGAACGTTTAAAAAACAACCTAGACGAATAAAACATTTATTACACGTTTAACTAAAGAATAACTTTATTTCACAGTATTAAAATATACATTTTTATAAAGTCGCATTACTTTAAAGTTGAATTAGCTAGATGACACGTAAGTTCTATGCTAACAGTTTCTTTTTTTCGCATTTCTCGCCCGTGGAACTCTCTTCAGGCTCCATGGCTGCCAGTCAACTTTGACCTTTAAATATTTAAACGAATTGTCAAGCTTTATCGACTGTCTATTTGATTTGTCTTAATAAGGTTCGTTTTCTATTTTTTATTTTTTTTACACACAGTAGCCCCTTGGTCATACTCGCTATATTTTCTTGCATCTTAAGCACACACACACACACACACACACACACACACACACACACACACATATATATATATATATATATATATATATATATATATGGCGTAAATTTAAAACTCAAATCTTCTTTAAAACAAATTATATTAAAAACAACAGACATTTCGATTTGATTAATTTTCCTGATCAGCTTTTCCAGATTAAGAAATATTCTTTTCCGACAAGGAGGGAATTGCATCGGAAATTCTACAAAGAAAAATACAAGAAATATGGTTAAAAAATACCCCCCCCCACACACATATATATAAATTATTTAATTACTTAGTTTTGGGTCATAATTAAATTAAAATTAGACCAGTACACAGTTGTATTAAAAAGTGTTCAATACAGCTATATTGTAGAACTTTTGAATATTTTTCATTTGTAAACAAAAACTGTAATGAAATATATATATATATATATATATATATATATATATATATATATATATATATATAGGTGTGTGTGTGTGTGTGTGTGTGTGTGTGTGTGTGTGTGTGTGTGTGTGTGTGTGTCTAAAACTAACTTTTGTTTCATACAAATTTGTTTGAAAACGTGGATTACTAAGTTGAAGAGGCCGATAAGAACCAGCTTGAAAAATGTGCTTTTATGGGTTTGAGGGAAGGATTGGTGTTGAAAAACTGTTGGCCACGTCTTGAAATCGGGTAAGACGTGTGGGCATATATGACGGCAAGGTATCCCAGGTGTACAATGCAATGGGGAAGTCGTTAAACGCCTAATATCTCCCTCCACGACCTTTCATTAAACAGCAAACACTTAAAAGTCTATAATAAATACTGGGTCACTTAGAAGTATTTAAACTCAAATCTCAACCACGACCCCCGCTGACCCTGTGATTGGGGCAAGATGGAGTACCTCATTGTTTGGATACGGTCGAAAAGTAGTTTTCTATTTTTTTTCTTTTTTTTGGTTTACTATTTTTTCTATTTTCTATTTTTCGTTTCTTCTCTCTCTCTCTCTCTCTCTCTCTCTCTCTCTCTCTCTCTCTCTCTCTCTCTCTCTTTCTTTTTTTAGCTTTTTAACATTTTGTTGGGGAAGAAGAATAGATGTCAGACATTTAATGGTAGGGATGGAGGTTAGTAGTTTGCGATTAGGTTAATTTCCGGTAGTCAATGGCTGACTTTCGTTGGCAAAATGTATTCACTTGTCTTTATGTCCTCGTAAATCTATCTGCTTATGTATATACCATTAATACTCGTGTAGAAGTCGATTTTCGTTGACTGCAAACGCACCTGCTTCCGAGATCAGCGTATTTTTTCACTTTGTCTGCAGATGAAGGATTATATATCTTTTACATTCCAGTGCTACCTCTTCCCAATGATCATATCATTATAATAATACACCTGATCTGATAGCGTTATTCTCCTAGTGAAGCTTTCCTTAATTCTTGACCACTGACAATTTATATTCATTCACAATGTATGTATGTATGAATGTATGTATGTATGTATGTATGTATGTATGTATGTATATCTCCACTCATTATCGATAACTAACTTTTAAATTGAATTTCTGAAAATAAAAATATTTTCTTAAAACTTTTACTTTAGTTTTAATTGAAAGCAAAATGATTAAATTTATTATTTCCAGTAAGCAATATACTCTGTTGTATTTCAAACAGAAATTATATTGATCTGAATCTAAACTTTTCAGGGTTTTTTTTAATTTTTTTTTTAAGTTTTCAATTTTTTGGACATTTTTGAGCGATCGACACATTCGTAAACAAAAGTTAATTCTCGGTTTTAAAAATCTTTCACAAATAAAATGTACATCTGTGACATTATTTTAGGAAAATTAGCAAATTTAATGTGAAATTAATCTGATTTATACTGGTATTACTTATTTATAACATGAAATTTAGAATGAAACTATTTTTTAATCACTGAGTTGCACTTTTTGACCTGTCCGCCGTATTTGAAATGTGTTGATAGCTAGCTAAATGAGAGCTAAAATAAGTGTATGGCGATCACAAGTAACATAGCTGTACAAATCTTTTTTCCGGTAAGGGAAAGAAACCCTGAAACACATGACCTTTTAATGTACAGATAGAAATTACCTTAAAAAAGAAACTTCAAATACATTTAATAAATAAATAAATAAATCAAACTGAAAATTATTTTAAAATTTTATTTGTTTTAAAAATACGATGGTATGAAACTTTTCAATTTTTGATTAGTAAATATAGTCTTCATTTCATGACCTACCAACCTAACGTCTACAAGTCTTGGAAATATTTTTAAAATATTTTTGAAACTTTTTAATATAAATTAAAAATATATATTTCCAAGACTTGCAGACATTAAGTTGGTAGGTTATGAAATTCTCAACATTTATTCCTTTATTTCTTTATTTTATGCCACACTTTACTTAATTCGACGCTAATCCGTATTAATGAATTTTAGTTCCTAATTTTTACATATTTCTAAATTTAGATCCCCGGATGCGTTATATCATTAAAGTATTTAATATCGACCGCAAACAGATAAGGTTCGAAATCATGAGAAAATAATTCAAGAAAACATTTTTTTTTTTCTTTGTGGCGAGTTGCTGAATTCCAGTTTTAATAAAATATATTGTACATTTTTTTCACCGGAAAACAATGCCTGGTCTTTCTATATTTTTCTATTTTTTTTTTTTAATTGACATGTATTTTTGCAGTATAATTTTAAATGTATTTCAGCACCTGTTTGTTACTGAAAAAGTTGGTATAAAATAAAGATACGCTTGAAAAAGAAAAAATGTCAGGTTGAATGTCATTTTCGAGTGTGAATATTTATTTGCTGTAGAATAAAAACTTAAATGGTTGTAAAAAACCATTTAAGTTTTTATTCTACAGAAAATAAAAAAAATCTGAATTATGTTTCGTAAACAATGATAGTGACAGGCATACAGTACTGTGCAAAATTATTAGGACAAGAACTATTTTATCTTTTATGAGGCATGAAAATAAAGTTTAAAATCACCCCTGTCCTAACACTTTTGCACACTACTAGTAGTGTGCAAGTGTTAGGACAGGGGTGATTTTCCTAAAAACCTCACTGAAATTCAAATACAAGGTGAAAAGCCAAACCTTTGTAAGAATTATTTAACTAAAAAGGAAGAGAAAGAAAGGCCTCGGAATTTGAATTGCCCCCCACAAAGCCCTGATCTCAATCCTATTGAACATCTATGGGATATTTTGGATAAAAACATTCTAATCTAATCGCAAGTCACATTTTGGGAACAAATAAAAGCTGCTTGGCAGGATATACCATTTGATAGATTGAAGAAGCTTGTGATGTCAATGACTGACAGAATGAAGGCTGTGATCAAAAAGGCGATTATACTAAATATTAAATTTATTTTGTAACAAGTATTTTTCTTCTTAAAGCATTTGTTGAGTAAATCAAATAAAATTACTTTAATTAAATTGCTTATTTTCTCAGAAAATTTTTTCTGTCAATATGCCCGATAAAAGATGAAATAGTTCTTGTCCTAATAATTTTGCACAGTACTGTAAGTCAGATGACGTGTAACCATTCAAGAGGAAAAAATGAATGAAAACATTGTGACTTTACTCATGCTGATAGTATTGTTTAATGAAGTTTTTGTTGTCATTACTATAATGTTTGAAATAGAGAAAACATAAAAGAATCTCTTTAATATCATAAATTAAGTTAATCTTTCTAATAGAAAAAAATCCTTTCAACAAAAATAATTATAATGAATAAAATTATAACTTAATTATTTTTTATTTTTTCCTTTATTTCTCTTTTTATCTTCCTTTAGATTATGTAAAAAATAAAAATTGTTTATTCAACGTTGCATATAGTTTAAATATTCGTAAGCTATTATTTTACTTCAATTTACTATATGGCTTACGGTCATATCACGTTGGATACACCGGTTCTCGCTCGATCACCGAAGTTGAGCAACGTTGAGCCTGGTCAGTACTTAGATGGGTGATCGTTTGGGAATATCAGGTGCTGTAAGCGTTTAGTGACGGATGCGCGTTGTGGTGCAGTGGATATCGGCACGGAAAGGGAAATCGGTGGGCCGAGTTCGAATTCCAGGTTGAATACCCTGCATTCGCTTAAGCACTGGAACCCTTTGGAAAGGTATTAATCCGTCCCTTACATCCAGTTATGGGTTAAATAACAAGGGTAGGACTTGGGGACCCTGCACTTAAAAACAAATACTTTTCAACGAATCTTGAAACTCGAAAAGGAAAAAAAAAGTATTACGAAACACAAAACTTATATAAAAACAATAATAAATTGTTGAAAGAAAAAGGTATTACCAGCAATAAATAAAATTTAGTTGGCAATAAATGACCCCGCCGAGGTTGATATGCCATAAAAACAAAACAACCAATCAAAAATCTTCTTCAAAGAATGCAAGTTATTTTAATTGTGGTATCTTTGGTCTTCCGTATTTAATTTAGCACTATTTTTTGGTAAATTGAGGTGAGAGTGTAAGGAAACTTTTCATTAACTTTTGTACGTTTTTCTGCCAGGGAAAGTTTATATTTGAAGCAAAACGTAAGTAATATTTTTGCAAAATTTAGTTAATTAATCAATAGATTTACTATTTTTCTTTGAAAAAAAATGTTCGGAATAGATATTGGAATTTAAGAGATTTTTAAAATGCTTGAATTTTTCTATTCCTGATTTTCATGGCCTTTTTAATAGTAAAAGTAATCAATAATGCATTTATATTGTTCATATAATTGATCTATTCAATCAGTAATGCTTTCATTCATTCCTAACGGCTGATAAACCCTTTTATCCTGATTTTCAATGCATTTTCATAATAGAATCATAGCAATGCATTTATATTATACATATATCTCTATTCATTTAGTAATGCTTGCATTCATTCATGACCACTGACAATCCCTTTATTCTTAATTTTCAATGTCTTTATAGTAAAAATATTAGCGATTCATTTACATCATACATTTAATCGACCTATTCTATCAGCAATACGTTCGTTTGTTCCTGACCATTGACAATCCCTTTCTTCCTGATTTTCAAGATTAAAACTCGAGTTTCTTGACCCGTACCTCGTAGATTAGACATTGCAAGAAACAGTGAAAGTAACGTCAGTCAGTCAGTTAAATGCCATACGTGAAACACGCTTGGGCGATCATGTCTCAAAAGAGACATGACTGACTGGGCAGAAGATTATCCCGCAGTAGGTTGCCATTGCTTTCTGCGGCAGACTAGTTGCCAGCCAAGGCTATAGAACCCAATCTGTCCTGTTATTTAACCCATAACTGGAAGGAAGAGACGGATTAATACCTTTCCCAAGGGTATTTGCGCATAAGTGAATGCAATAAATTCAAGTGGAATTCGAACTCGGCTCCCCGAGTTCTCGTTCCGAGCCGATAGCCACTGGACCACAACGCACATCCGAAAGTAACGTACGTAGGCAAAATAGAAGGAGGATCTCATCGTTTAATTTCATGTAAATAAGGAACTATTATTATAGTTTTCAGTCGGCTATGTCTATTAAACAATTTTTTTTTATCTTATAATACCCTTGTTGAATTCTGTTTTATTTAAACTGGTGTTTTCAGCATTTCTTGCTACGGAGCGCGGTGTTTTTAAACTAGTTTCACAACTCAATGATTACATTTCTCTTGACAGAAATCATTTCAGTCTATCTTATTTACATGATGCAGCAGAAACATGCCGTTAGAAACAAAGAAAAATATACTGAACTTTTACGTAATATCCGTTCTCCTACATGCCATCGAATGCTGAACAATCTCCTCATAGATGAAAAAGAGACTTGAAGCAACAGAAATGTGATTCTACAGAAGGATGCTGAGAATACCATGAACTGAATAAGTTTGAGAGAAAATGAAAACAGAAATAAAACTTATACTTAACATCCTATCAATCAGTTTATAGAAAAATACAGCGCCTTCGTAACGTACGTTTGAAGGGATAAAGGAAGACAAAATGTGAATGATAATATCAATTATATCCAGATTCTACTGCTGTCTATTGTTCTTAACGAATCCCCTAAAAAGTATCGATCTTTATCAAATCGATTAAGGACACTGTATCGTGTTCGAAAAGCCAATCTTCACAGTACAACTCAAATAAATAAAGAGTTTCATTCAAAGAGAAAGAAAATGAAAAAATAAATAAATAAAGGTTTTAATCTGGAATTGTCTGTCGCGGCGCCAGACAGCAGGAATCGACAATGTCAAAGAGTGGTCTGATTTGCTTAAATTTCAATAAGCGAAAGCAAATTCTTCCAAGAATAGTGCCTAACATTCTCAATTAAAAAAAAGATGGTAAGGAAAAGAGAAATGAGATTAACTTCTTTTTTTTTCGAGCGAAAATTCTGTGTTTTATCGAAAACTTGAACAGCATCGTTATAAATTCTCTGATCTTTTGCTTCGGTTTTTTCTTGGTTTCTTTTTTCACTGTGACACTTGACGTGACACCGTGTTATATTAAATATCTCTAAAGTTTCCAAACCCGGGTCGAAAGTTAGAGATTTCCTCTACTCAAAAAGGGAGATCAGATTTTAAAAGTGACTGAGTTACAATTCAAACATCCTGTTTAATTTCTTCACGCTTTTTTGTTTATATTTTTTTATTTTCTATTTTTTAGGGTGGGTGGGTGGGAAGGGGTGTTTGCTTTTTTGTTTTTTTTGTTTTTTTTTGTTTGTTTTTTTAATGATTAAGCTTGGCTAAACACAAGAACAAATTCAGATAGAAATATATGGGGTTCTAATCTAGTAAATTGTCTTTGCTTTGAAACTCAACATTCAAAAACCTGATATTTTAACCGTTTTCGAACAACTGATGGCTCTGAGGGTGAAAAATATAAGAGATAGACGAGGAATTTTTATTAGTGAGAAATATGCAAGTATCTTAGAGTCGTTTTGTATTAAGCTAAGAGTCGGGTTAACTTTCCTTTCTTTTCGTTTACGTGACCATTAATGGCTAGTTAGCAAAAGCTGAGTCTGTGACAGATGCAGTGAAAAGGTGATGCTTTCCTGGCACGTGGATAAAACATGACCCCCCTCTTGCAACATGATGTACTAGATTTGTGAATAAAGATTTTTGTAAACTCCACTAGCTTTGCTTTTCAGTATTGGAGAGAAGGTATGTAACTTATATTTGAATTTTGTTATCCTTCTCTTTATAGAAAATAAAGAAAAAAACTTAATTTACATTCTTCCGACTGTGTTTGAAGGCATATTTGTATCAAGAGCATAAACTACCGTTGCTGCCCATAGATGTGAGGTAAATAGGACATAAGCAACATAGTAAAGCATAATACAGCCAAAGGTCAATGGTGAGAAGAAGGAGCAGAAAAATGAATTTCACTAATATTTCAAGTTGCTAAAGACACTTTGCCTTAAAAATCAACATTCAAAATCCTGATATTTACTTAGATTTGAACACAGCAGAAATATGTAACTATCTCATAGCGTTAGCTTTTTAAAAATATTTTACTGTGGTATATACACGGCTAATTCACGATTGTCAGTTGATACTACCTGAGAGTTCAACCACTTTTTCTTTGAAAAATGCTCAATTCTTATATATATATATATATTGTGGTGGTGGTTACAATGATTTATAAAAGCATAGTATCACTACACAAAAATCTTCGCGTTTCGGAGTTACGTGTGCTCCTCATCTGGTGATAAGTTGAAATTAAAAATAAATGGTGAAAACGATTTATTTTTGGTAATATGATAGGTAAGTGAATGTGGGATGGGAGTTTAGTAGGATTTGGCTTGGGTTAGGAGAGGGGTGCAGGGTAGCTTAGTTTTGGACAGGTCACTTTTTAGTTTTGTCTATGTAATTCTTATATTTGGGTGTAAGGCTTTTAAAAAAAGTAGACACTTTTTATTTTACTACTATCTATGAGTGAATGGAATAGAGTTACTATTAATGTTGTGTGAGTTTATTTTCTTTATACGATATTCGTTTTTTTTTATTTTGAGGAGATTGTCCATCACGCACTACCTTATTGGAGGACTGATATCACGTTATAGTTTTCTCTAAAACTTCGCCGTTGCTCATATGTTTGGTCCATGGTACCTTCAGTATCTTTCCGTAGAGTCACATTTCTCTTGCCTCTTCATCTTTGAGGAGATTGACCAACAAGCACTACCATATTGGAGGACTGATATCACGTTACAGTTTTCTCTAAAACTTCGCCGTTGGTCATATGTTAGGTCCATGGTACCTTCGGTATCTTTCCGTAGAGTCACATTTCTCTTGCTTCTTCATCTTTGAAGAGATTGTCCAACGCACACTACCATATTGGATAACAGATATCACGTTACAGTTTTCACTAAAACTTCGTCGTTGCTCATCTGTTTGGTCCATGTTACCTTCAGTATCATTCCGTAAAGTCACATTTCTCTTGGCTCTTCATCTTTGAAGACATTGTCCAACACGCACTACCATATTGGAGGACAGATATCACGTTACAGTTTTCTCTAAAACTTCGTCGTTGCTCACATGTTTGGTCCATGGTACCTTCAGTATCTTTCTGTAGATACACATTTCTCTTGCCTCTTCATCTTTGAGGAGATTGACCAACAAGCACTACCATATTGGAGAACTGATATCACGTTATAGTTTTCTCTAAAACTTCGCCGTTGCTCATATGTTTGGTCCATGGTACCTTCAGTATCTTTCCGTAGAGTCACATTTCTCTTGCTTCTTCATCTTTGAGGAGATTGTCCAACAGGCACTACCATATTGGAGGACAGATATCACGCAACATTTTAATATGCTCCTTTATTCCTGACGAAATTTTACTATCAAGGGGTTACTGGGAATGAAAGACAAAATAAAGAAAACCAATAAAACGTAAGGAGAAAGGACAATAAAAAGAAAAAAGAAACAGAAGAAAACAATTGATGTAAGTTCTAAATTGTAATTATTATTAGATAACCTTTGAATACATGAAATCTTTCTTTGGTACAATTGGAATCCATATAATTACTCTTAGATTACCTTAGAGTCCAAGTAATCATTCTTAGGAGGCATTGGAATCCATGTTGTCATTATTAGATGGCATTGGAATCTATACAATCATTCTTACTTTTGCAACCTATGCAACCATTCTTAGGTAGCTTTGGATTCTATGTCATCATTTTTACACAACCATGGAATCCATATAATTATTTGTATATATCATTAGAATCCATGTAATTTTTCTTGGATTGCCATAGAATACGTGTGTCCATACATTGTTAGCTTTATAATCTATGTAACCATCATTAGTCAGCTTTGGAATACATGTAATTATTCTTAGATATCCTTAGAATTCATATAGTCATTTGTAGTGTTGGAAACCATGTAATTATTTTTAGGTAGCCTTAGAAACAATGTAATAATTCTTAAGAAGCCTTGGAATTTATGCTATCATTCTTAAGTAACGTTAGAATTTGAGTAATAATTCTAAGTCTTGGAAGTCATGTAATCATTATTATATAACATTGGAATCCATGCAGTTTTTCTTAGATATCTTTAAATCCATGTAATCATTCTTAAGCAGACTTAGAATCTTAGTAATCATTCTTAGATAGCCTGGGGATTCATGTAACAATTCTTCGGTAGTCTTGGAATCAATGTAATCATTCTTAGTCTTGAAATCCATGTAATCATTGTTAGGTAGACTTGAAATACATGTAATTATTCTTAGGTAGCCTTGGAATGCGTGTAAGCATTCTTAGATAGCACTGGAATCTATGTATATATTGATATGTAGCCTTGGTATCCATGTAATAATTCTTAATCTTAGAATAAATGTAATTATTCTTAGGTAGCCTTGGAATTCATGTAATCATTCTTTGGTAGACTTTGAATTCGTGTAATCATTCTTAAACATTTTAAACAGCATTGAAATCCACATATTCCTTCTTATTCCTGTAATCCATCCAAACATTGGGGTAGGCTTAGCATTTTAAGTAGCATTGAAATCCATGTTATTTTTAGATAGCGTTGGAATCCATACAATCATTCTTAGTCTTGGAATCCATGCAATCATTCGTAGGAAGCCTCGGGAATCTATGCAATCCTTTTTAGTGTTAGAATCCATGTAATCATTTTTAGATAGCCTTGGATTCTATGTAATTATACTTAGATTACCTTGTAATCCATATAATCATTCTTAGATAGCACTAGAATCCATGTAATTATTCTTGGATTGTCTTAGAATCCATGTAATCATAATTAGGTAGCTTTGGAATCTATGTAACTATCATTAGTTAGCCTTAGAATCTATGTATTCATTCTTATGTATCCTTGGTATTTATAAGAAACATTACATAGATTCCAATGTTATCTAATAATGATTACATGAATTCCAAGTCTAAGAATTATTACATAAATTCAAATTCTAGGTAAGAATGATTACGTGGATTCTAAGGTTACCTAAGTATCATTACATGGATTCCAAGTCTACCTAAGAAAGATTTTATTGATTCAAAGGCTATCTAATTTTAATTACAAGGAATCTAAGCCTACCTAAAGATGGTTACTTGGGTTCCAAGACTAGGAATAATTACATGGATTCCAAGTCTACCTAAGAATGATTATATAGTTTCATATGTGATCTATGGATGACTACATTAAATTTTCTGCTATTTAAAAATGATTACATGGATACAAAGCCTATCTCAGAATAATTTCAGGAATAAGAATTTTTATATAGATTCCTATACTGTCCACAAATGATTACATGTATTTCAAAACTAAGAATTATTGCATTAATTCCAAGGCTACCAAAGAATGATTACATGAATTCCAAGGCAACCTTAGAATAATTACATTGATTTGAAGACTACCTAAGAAAGATTACATGGATTTCAAGTCTACATAAAAATGCTTCCATAGATTCCAAGTCTACCTAACAATGATTACATGCATTTCAAGATCATAAATGTTAACATGTATTCCAAGGCTGCGTAAAAATTATTGCATGGATTCCAAGATTAAGAAAGAGTACATGGATTGCAAGTTACCTAAGTATAATTTCATTGATTCAAAGGCCACCTAAGTATAATTACAAGGATTCTAAGGCAATCTAAGGATTCTTACACGTATTCCAAGGCTACATTAGAAGAATTGCAAGGGTTACAAGGCTTTCCTAAAATAAATATATGTGACATATGTGAAGTCAACAGACTAGAAAGAACCGGTGTCTTATTGAAATTGGGTACAGTCAATGGGCTTCGACCGTCTATGGAAAAAAAAGTCAAATGAGATTCGGGTCAGATTAATGCCGCATTCAAAGATTATTATGATTATTTACCTTAGCCGTTTAAGGAAAAGTTTATCGCCGTAAAAAAGAAAAAAAGATATTAAGACTCCTTGCGGAAGTATTACTTAAGAGGGGGTGTTATGACATGAACTCATCTAAACTATATATAAGTAGCAGTTCTGCTAAAGAAAAAAGAAAAAAGATATTAAGACTCCTTGCGGAAGTATTACTTAAGAGGGGGTGTTATGACATGAACTCATCTAAACTGTATATAAGTAGCAGTTCTGCTAAAGAAAAAAGAAAAAAGATATTAAGACTCCTTGCGAAAGTATTACTTAAGAGGGGGTGTTATGACATGAACTCATCTAAACTGTATATAAGTAGCAGTTCTGCTTTGTAGAAGAGAGGAAGAGTAAGAGAAAGTAGCGGAGAGAGTAAAAACTGAATCCATTCCAGCAGATAACTACTTGCTCTATAAAAGGGATTATATTTTACCTTTGGGAAATATACTGAGGCCTCTTCGGATATATTATGGTGATGAAGATCACGAAATCACCCTACAGGAAATACATCGTAGTTTCACTTTATTTAGGAATAACATAAAAAAGCAAGGCAAGTCGTGATAGATAAGTCACTTAGTAAGACTAAAGATTTTGAGTTTCAGGTTAGTGCTTTTGTGTACTATAAGAAAGGAAAAATGGACATGCGCTGTCAGCCATATTCTGTAGTAGTTGAAAAGACTAGCCCTGTCTCTTAGAAATAAAGATCAGTTAGCCGGCTCAGTCACTATGACGCATGATGAGCATCTTCTGATGACATCGATTGAAGAATGGAAAATTCCCACTGTAGAGAGGCCGTCATGGAAAATAGTATTTTCTGCTCCTGTAGAATCCAGCGATCCTGACAGGGAATCAAGGACGGAAGAGGCCGATTTTCCTGTTCGCAAGTGTTGACATCAACGTGAAAAATCGGACGATGAGTTTGATATCCCATTAATGAAGCTCTGTATCAAGATAGGACACGCGGCAAAACGGCAGGTAAAAACGTGTCAACTGTTGATAAAAATGTTGGAATCAAAGGCATGACTAATTACACATCCACTCTCAGGGGTGATTGCCCAAAAGGTGGAACATCGGAGTCTACTTATGTCGATGAGGGAATCTCGGATGGCTCACCTGGCAGCGAGACAAGCGATAATGTCCGAGTAAGACAAACGTCCACAGATGAACGCAAGACTAAAAAGGTTTTGTAGACTTACTGGCAGATATATTGTAAGATAATTTAGACGACTTTCAAGCAAAACGAATGCCCATCATCAACAGATATAATCAGGCCCTTAGGTAATTTTTCTTCTTTTTTTTTTTCTTGTTTGTTTTCTCGGTTAGACTTTAAATGATATGTACTACA
This sequence comes from Ascarosepion bandense, assembly GCA_037127315.1. NCBI lineage: Eukaryota > Metazoa > Mollusca > Cephalopoda > Sepiida > Sepiidae > Ascarosepion > Ascarosepion bandense. The sequence goes on from JBBBDQ010001688.1 coordinate 1,295,183, forward strand.
GATAGTGGCAGTCTTTCAGTGTTCAAACATAGTATGTTTTAAATTAAGAAGTTATATATTTGACGATGAACTCAAGCAGAGACAAACATGATGTTAATCGAAGGTCATTTATCCGATGTCAATTTGAAAATTTGGGGTGTGGATACTGCGTATGATCGTATGGTCATACATCGAGACGTCTACTGGTATGATACAACGCGGAGAAAAACGAGCCAGCATTAAAGAACTTTCTTTTGATCCGCGTGTTCTTAACGAGAAAAAGGAGAAAAGAAGAGAACACTGTGCATTGAGGACATTATAAGAAGAGTATAACGGACATCAGGGTGCCGAAATTGGCAATCCCGACACCCTGATTTTATATTCCAAGACAAAAAAAAAGAATAACAAAAAATATTGAATGTTGTTTTATATTTATATATATATATATGTGTGTGTGTGTGTGTGTGTGTGTGTGTGTGTGTGTGTGTGTGTGTGTGTGTGTGTTTGAACAATTGCCTCGATTGGGTAAAGCAGACAGAGTAGAGGAGGGACGTACTTAAAATGTTCCCATGTGAGCATTTTGAAAAATAGACAGCGAGGATTGTAATATATTACCTGGAACGGCGGATGGAATTGATAGCTACATCCGGTCGTGGCTAAAGTCAACAAAAGTGCCAACCGGATTGAAAAGCAATGGACCGATGGATGTGAGTGATATATACATCCAGCTTTGAATAAATTCAACAAAACAACAATCCAAAAACGCAAAATTGCCTGAGTGAAGAGGCATAGCGATGCGGGTCGCGTGAGAATTGTATATATATAGTCTAGAATTTTGGCTGAAGAAAAAGAGATCCCCGCTGGTTTTAGACTCCTGACAGCTCCTTCGTGTGCGCGAATTCTCTCCGATTGTACTATTGCTCTACAAAAGCGTCACCGACGAAGAATAAAGATACAAAATTATATATATATATATATATATATATATATATGCATTCCCCTTGTTTTCCAGATGTAGCATTTAACAGTTTGACCAGTCTGATATTAATAGATGCCAAAAAATCGCAAATAGTTGAAATAGTCGACTTTTATATTTCCTGCTATCATTTCTAAGACACTTTCAAGGTCTGCTGTAAATGGTTCAAGCGACAATGTATCTGCTTACCACATTCTTTTTACAATCTTTAACTGCGCCTTTTTCTAGTCGAATTATTGTAGTATGGATAGCGTCTATATTCGCAAAATATTTTTTTAAATAGTTTTGATTAATACCTTGGTATCGTTGAGAGTTAAAGAGTGTTTTACTTAATCAAATGACTTTTCATCGTTAACCAAGGATAAAGTTATTTGTTATATCCTGTTGAATTTTCGATCACTTGACGGATTTGTTTTATATGGGCTATTGTAGGTCGCGCGGTGTTTTAGATATATAGTCTAGATGTATTGATTTTTATATAGTCTATTGCTTTGTCTATACATATATATATGTGTGTGTGCGTGTGTGCGTGTGCGCGTGTGTGTGTATGTGTGTGTTACATAATGCTACCATTATCTTGTTTTTGATGTTTACACCGGTTTTTATTGCTTGCGCAACCACTCAATGCAAAAGAAAACACGACGTAGAGAAAGGAGTATCGGTTTTTGTTTAAACACAATTTTTCTCTTCTTATTCAAACGTTTCTGGATAAAATTATCGGTTAAAAATAAAAAATAGATTTAGAACTAGCACGGTTTTCCGCTATTTAAACTAAATAGAGTTTATTGGAAGAAATAGTAGTTCTGTATTTGAGGTGATTGAAAGGGAATTGATACAGTGAGTAATTGGGTGACACATTCGAACAGAACGTCTTTTTTTCTAAACAGTGAAATTGACTAGTGATTTTAATGCATAACAATGAGTGATACATTGAGATGGGGTTGAAAATTCTTGCACGTGGGGCCTATTCTCAATTCCTATCGCCTTCATTCAATTGTCTAGCTCTCTGCACCACCAGCTGAAGAAACATTTCCTCGAATTCCTCGGAATCGCTACATTAGCATAGCATACACAATTCAACTAAAAGTCCGTGCAAGATTCTTGGAAAAAAAACGAGGAAAAATACTGTAATAACTGAACAATGATTCTACGAATTTATATGAATAAAACAATTTGTCAAAATACTGATCATGCTAGTAGCAATTATACTGAAATTCCCAATTTCATTGAAAGGTGGTTGAAGGTCATAGAAAGCTAAGGAAAATAATGCGATGTGCTTATAGGAATAAAAGATTTTGTCAAAAAAAATAAATAAATAAAGGTTAAAAACTCGGGCAACAGCCTACGGTTTTGGCATTGCGAAAACCTTTTGCGTAAATCAATTTTTTGAATATTTTTTATCAGCACGAAACTTGATATTTTCTGCCGTTTCAGATTTCGCTCAAGAAATTTGAACCGGTTTTAGAAAGAATTTTTTCATGGGTTTCTTTCATATTCAACCCTCTATGCTTAACTTTTAATCTATTTTTCCCTCTTAGATAGATAGATAGATAGATAGATAGATAGATAGATAGATAGATAGAATTGTTTCACACAGCTATACACGAAGAATTAATGGATTTATTTCTAATTAGACGTTTTTATTACTTCAAACCGTTCGGCCACAAAGAACGTCACAACCCAACAAGATTTTATTTTACCTTTTAAGTAATGCGCACTCACACATTCAGATTTTTTCTCGGAAGCCGATTTCTGTTTATTTACGGCTTCAACATTTTTATTTCTTCAAATGTTATTTTAGTGGATAAGAAAATATCGACTAAAAGTAATTTTTGAAATAATGCACACACACGCACACACGCACACACACACGTGTGTGTGTGTGTGTGTGTGTGTGTCTGTTTGTGTGTACGTGTGCGTTGTGGAGTAAGCACATCTTTATAAATAACCAGACAATTTAGGAGAGTTCGCTGGAAAGTTCCTAAGCTGACTATGAAGGAATGATGCTAGAGAATGCTGAAAAATCTTGATGCTAGAAAAATCTTGCAGTCATTAATTTCAGCTCTTCTTGTTAATAACTGCATTATTTCTGTCCAGTTAAAGTGAGACATCAGAAGATTTTTCATTCTGCTGGCCAAAAAATTTATCTATAGCAGATAATGACGTCACCATCACTTCTATACTGGTTCCCAGTTAAGTTTCTTTTTTTTATATTGAGGAACAGATGATTGGGAGAATAGGGAGGGTGATCAACCAATTCAAAGCCACATTCGGGCACAGTAGACATTGAAACAAAGGGTTTGTTTGCTGGAGCAATGCCCTCATGAAACAAGTCGGCTTTCCTGGGTGTTTGGTCTTGATAGTCTTTCATCAATACCGCAACAAGTTGGCATCGTACTCCCCATTGATGGTGTTGCTTTTTTAAAGATGGTCAATAAACACAAAGTCTTTTGCATTCCCACAAAAAACTGAGGCCATCTCCTCTGCAGATGAAATGGCATGGCCTTCTTTGAAGCAGTTGAGGCAGTGTGTTTCGACTACATGGACCGTCTCTTTGTTTCTGGCGCAAAGTGATGAAGCCAACACTCATTCTGAGAAACGTTCAAAGAAACCAGTTGGATCTGCATTCAACTATTTCAAATTTTACCGTTGTGTGCTCAGTTGTCGTCCATCCTCATATGTTTAATACAATCAATGCTTCGATGTCGGTTTTTCTGTTCTTAAGAGAGATCCTCTTTTTTTTTACTGCTTTCCTTTCCTTTTCCTTTGCCTTCTTGCCGTAGTCAGATGGGTAACTGCTATGTCTCTAATTTGGCAGATCTTCTTTTCATTCTTGATGATTATCAGATCTAGTTTACTTACTTTTGTCACACTTGATATCGATATTCCAATATTTATTTTCTATGTTAGCCTCATATTTAGGAGTAGACCATTTGTTTACAAAGGGAAACAAGTTACTCGCACAACTCCTTTTGTATTACTCTTCCTACTCTTTGGCTCCATGTTGCTTTTGTATCGGTTTGTTATATTTATCTATTATCGTAGTCAATGTGTTTCCACCCAGGTGATAACTGGTAGATTTCACTGAAGATTAAGTAGTAACAAGTCACTTCAATAAGCCAGAACTCTCCTCAGTATTCTAAATGTTTTCCTGTAATCCTAACATTTAGATGGTCTCAATTCTCTAATTTTAATTCTTATAAACTTTTTGCTATGCCCTTTGTAACCATTTCAAGTGCTTCAAAGCCGATATCCACAGCTTATAAATTGGCTTCTTGCAATGTTTTGATATTTTCCAGGTTTTCATATTCATTTAATTTTACTCCGTTGTCTACTATAACACCATCATGCATCTTGTAAAATATTTTCCCTCTGTTGTTTATAATAACTAGATTTCGTCTTCTGGCCTGGACTTGGCGATCTGTTTGATCTACAATGTCTCAGAATATATTTTATACACTAAGATAAATTCTGATTTGTTAATATATCATTGGTTTATACGGAAAATTCTTAGTGGATCCCCTTTCCTACTCAATAATGCCTAATTTGTACTCTTTCTGAGCCACTTAGTAAGATTCGCAGTCTTTGCTGATCAATTGTCTCTTTCTGTCTCCAATAATTCTTCATTTGCCGTTTTTATACATCTTGTCTAATTTTATCTTGAAATATTTTTGTTATGGAATTGTTCTGTGCCAGTTTTAATAAAACTTTAGTTTCTTTTTCCCGATTTTCCCTTCGCAAACATCTCGTTTCATCTTCAATCCCTTCAAAATGTCTCCTGAAATATCACCATTATTGTTTTCCTCTCGATTTTTGGTTTACTGTTTTGTAGTTTCTTGTTACTCTATTTACCGTTCTATTAATTCTAATGCAATTGTTGTTGTCTTTCATCACTCTCTCATGTGTAGAAATCAAGCCCCATGAATTGAATCAGTTTTAAGTGCTGACGAGTATCTTTTAGATGAAAGTTTTTGTTCATTGTAATCAGCTTCCTTGATTTTTAATTAATATTTCTCATATTCTGTCCATTTTAAGAAAAGTCCTGAATATCAAACCGCAGAAACTACCCAGGCATTCAATTACTCAAGCTACATTATTATTATTTTTATGTCATTTTTTATTATAATTTTATTTCTGCTATGGTCGCACTACCAACCAAGTCTGCGGGAAGACCTAAGGCAGGTCGTGGTGTCTTGTTATGGCTCCATTTCATGTTTTTTCATATCTCCCCTATCATCCCTAGCGTTACATAGACAAAGTTCTCCTTAGTGTATGGGCTGTACTTAACAAGACAATTTTTTGTATATCTCTTAAGCTGGGGTTTCCAGGGATTATTTCAATGTGTTGCTTTGTTCCATTTTTTATCATTCCAAGTGCACCCGCTATTACTGGTATGATACTTGTTTTCAATTTCTACATTTTTTTTTTTAATTCACTTCCCCTCAGAGTGTAGGCAAGCTTGGCTTTTCAAGGATTCTTTTTTTTATAATCTACTGTCATGACTTCTGGAAAAAATTGTATAGTGACATCGCGTTGTCTTCTACATGGTTTTGAATTCAGAGTTGTTCGTCTCCTATATTAATCACCACTCAAGGCTAAAAGACTAAATCTAACCTGCTATTCATGCATTTCCCAAATATATATGTATAAAAGTGAGCACAAAAACTGAGCTGTAATTTAAACTCAGCACGCTGATTCTTGTACATAATCGTGTATAAATCGGCTCTTGTGCATAAAATCATATCTGTGTCTTCTCTAGTTACTCCTTATTATTCAGAAAACCAAGGAGTAACTAAAGTTACTCCTTGGTTTTCTGAATGAGATCAGAGTTTAGTATGCTTAGTATTACTCTCTTAACAAAAGAAGGTTTAAAAGTACTTCATTCAATTTGAACTACTATAAAAATGGAAGATTATACGGTGCACTTTAGACACCTGATGATCTTTTTTATTACCGTTAAAGCAAAAATGCCTCGTAAGCAACCAAAAAAAGTATGTGCTGTGTACGGTGAATGCGCTTTGGCTGACGGAACTGTATGAAAGCGGCTTGCTAGGTTTAGAGTTGATGATTGTAGTTTTATTGATGAACAACACTGAGCCAAACGCCCCTCGCCACTTCAGATGACGACCAAATCAAAACATTGAAAATAACCCGCCTTACACAATGCAGGAATAAAAGAAACATTAAATTTGTCAAAATCCACCATCCATGAGCACTTGGTGAAACTTAGGTACTCAAATCACTATGATATTTGGGTACCACGTCATCTGAGTGAAAAGGATTGCATTTGTATCTGTGATTTGCAGTATAAACCCATTGAAATGCGCCCTTTTTAAGTAAATTGTGACAGGTGATGAGAAATGGATTGTTTAAAACAATGTGCAGAGAAAAGGATCCTGGTTAAGCTACATGCGCCATATTTAGCCACCCCAAAAGGAGGTTTTTATACTAATAAAGTGATGTTGTGCATCTGGTGGAACTGAAAAAGAATCCTGGACTACGAGCTTCTGTCAAGTAATCAGTGACTTGATTCTAAAAAGTTCTGCTCGCAGCTGGACGAATTAACGGTAGAAATTCACGAACATCCAGCATTGGCGAACAGGAAATTTTTTTCCCCAACAGTATAATGCCCCAAACTTTACGTTTCTTTAGAGACTCGGTAAAAATTGTTGCGGCTTTGCTGTGATTTGTTATCGCCATCCGCCATATTCACTAAACATTGCTCTTTCGGTTTTTTCTTTATTCGGGTTCTTCCAAAAAAAAATTAATGCTAAAAATCTTAATTCTTTGGTTGACATATAAAACACCTTAATATGTTCTTTGCTGAGAAAGAACCGAAATTCTGGGAAGACAGAATCTTTAAATTGATGTAAAAATGGAGAAAAGTTGTGCAACAAAATGATTCATATTCAGTTAAATATAATTAATGGCAGAATTTTCTTTTGTGTTTTAATTTCCCTTAAAAATCGGCATGAACTTTTTGGACAAGCGTATATATATATATATATATATATATATATATATATATATAGTCATCCTTAGACAGATCTGTTTCGCTGTATCACAGCTCATCAGTACGGTTAGACATCCGATTGCTTCTAGCCAGGATTGACATCAGTCGGCGATTCTACCTCTGAGTTATGGGCGTTCGGTAGAGGAAGGCGGACTTTAGCGTGTTATATACAATGTAAACACACGCCAGTAGCCGAGAGGGTTCGAATTCATTACTGAATGAATGATATATATATATATATATATATATATATATATATATATATATATATATAACTTTAAACGTAGATATTCGTATTTGAAATAGACGCCACATTTATATTTTAAACACTTTGTATTATGTCTATCGTGCTACTCGCATTCAAGAAATACCAATAAAAAAGGAGGCTCTCCGGCGGCAGAAATGGAGCCTGCGAGCCCCTTTGTAGGAGAAACCTTCGTTTGATGGTGTACTTTCCAGCTCGGCCATAGGGAATGTCACAGTTCAGAAATGCTTTCTTTTCCTTTTCAAGGGACGCATCCAGATGTTCTTTTCAAAAGTCTATATCGGCTCAGTTTTCTATCCGAAAGGTAAACAAAGGAATTTCTAAAGAATTGATCCATTTGTTTTTTAATCCGACATGTTTAGTATAGCGGATAATCATCCTATTTTTATTTTTATTTTCGACTTTGTGTATTATGCCTTTGCGCATTCACCAATCTCAATAAAGAAAATGTTCTATCTGGTGAGGATCTAACCTGCGCCCCGTAAAGTTATTAATAACTTTGCGGGTCATCTATTATCACAGCCACGACTATTCAGTATTTCTAAATGATCCTGCGTAAGCGTGTCAACTGGAAACGCTGAAAATTAAGAATATATATATTTGGTTATTCGTGTTTGCGTATGTATATGTGTGAGAAGCAATATTACGTCAAATTGTTATATCGCATAAATCACGAACGGAATATGGCACATGTCCAGGTCCCGCGGCCTTTCTCCATTTGTACGTCTTAGGAATCAGAGATTAACCCTGAGGTCGGCTTAGTGTAATGGAAAAGGTGCTGTCGTGGGAGCTAACGCTCTAGAGAGAGGTATAATAATAACACAAAGAAATGCGGTTTTAGTGGTTAGCAAAGCGGAGCATAGACCTGGCACAAGGCAAGTAGGAAGTAGTCAATGAAGATGGAACTCACTATTCACTCATAGTTGGTCGAAGGGGAGAAACTTAAAAACAATTACACCGCGCCGCAGTGTTCGAAGAAATGCGATTTTTTTCATTTTACCAGCATGTGTCTTATATCTTACCCAACTCATAGCAGTTCTTCCTTAACAGTGATAATTAGTATATTCAACTTTAAAAATGCTTTTTTTAATAAATGTTTTTAATTTTCAGTGTGTTGTTATTTTCAGATTATTGTCAGTCATCGTTATTGTTCTTTCTTTCTTGCTTTCTTTCTTTCTTTCTTGCTTTTTTTTCCCCCGTCAAATTATTCACTTATGCACATAAAGCCATTTTCTGCCCTAAAGAGAGTAAACGCCTTAGCATTTATATAAGAGCTTTTGAGTAAAGTTACGTAATTTATGATATTATACAATGCAAATGTAACAAATATCGACAATCATTTACCTGTCAAAAGAACAGTTTTTCCATTGACGCCACTATTATTTTAACTACCTTCACTCCTCGACAATGCATTTAAAAGTAGTAATTAGAGTAAGAACGCGGATGTGAGTTGCAGTGCAATGGATATCGGCTCGGAATGAGAAATCAGAGAGCCGAGTTCGAATTCCAGTTGAATTCATTGCATTCACTCACGCACAAATACTCCTGGGAAAGGTATTAATCCGTTGCTTCTACCTCCAGCTATGGTTTAAATAGCAAGACACATTTGGTTCTTTAGCCCTGGTTGGCAATCAGTCTATGTACTACAGAAAGTAATAGCAATCTACTGCGGGAAAATCTTCTGCTCAGTCTGTCATGTTTTTTTCGAGACATGATCGCCCAAACGTATATCACGTATGGCAATTAACTGACTGATTATAATTGTAATAGAATCTAAATTAAAAATATGCTGAGAGTGAAATTATATTTCTTTGTCCTTCTGAATTTGCAACAATATTAAACACTATTTAGTTATTAGATTATTTATTTGAAAGAACAGTCTTATATTTACAACATTCTAAAAACTAATTCAATTATAAGAAAACTAATGCAATACAATATTTATTATTTACCAATTTAGGAAGAAATTAATAGGAAAACAAGTTTTAATAAATTTATAAACACTTACTAAATTGTTAGAATATGTGAACCAATTATAAGGCAATCCTTATTATTTACCATTTTATAAGGTTTGAATCGATTTTGGTCTTAAGCAGATTTTTTGCCATTCATTCGAATAAACAATATAATAAATAAATAGTGATTATTATTTTTGTTGTTAAGTCTCAAGAACAAATAAAAAGATATAAATTCATTTCCAGTATATTTCAATTTAGGTTTTATTACAATTTTAATCATTGCTTTTTAAAGCAAACATTGCCGAGGAGTAAAGACAGAATAATAGTGTGCGTTCTTGCTTTCTTTCTCTCTCTCTCTCTCTCTCTCTCTCTCTCTATATATATATATATATATATATATATATATATATGTGTGTGTGTGTGTGTGTGTGTGTGTGTGTGTGTGTGTGTGTGTAAAAATATACTCAGTTATGTCCTGAGATTAAGGACAGGATGGTTAAATAAAAATAAAACAAGAGAAAAACTGTATTTAACTCGCCTACGCGTTTCGTCCTGTGATGGACTTTATCAAGGCAAAAAGACGAAATGAACTTTATTTCAAATCACATATCTTTAAACAAGATTTTTGGGTTTTGGGCTTTTTCTCCAATCTCACCTTTTCTTATGGAAATGATACTGAAAGAGACTAACATACATAATAAAAAGTCCAAAGAAAACGGTTACATTCCCTTCATTCTAACATCTCGTGACATTGCACTACACATGAAGGAATTCTAAAACTAAAATATTTTGTTAATCTTTTTGAATGATTTGTGAGCGTTTGTTTACAGTTGTCAACACTGTTCGTGTATAGATAGGTAATTTGGAATAAAGCTCATTTTGTCTTTTTGCGTTGATAAAGTCCATCACCGGACGAAACGCATAGGCGAGTGAAATACAGTTTTTCCTCTTGTCTTCTTTTTATTTAACCATATGTGATATATATATATATATATATATATATATATATATATATCACATATATGTGATATATATATATCACATAACACATATCTTGTCTTCTTTTTATATAAACATGTGTGATATATATATATATATATATATATATATATCACTTATATGTGATATATATATATATCACATATCACACATCTTGTCTTCTTTTTATATAACCATGTGTGATATGTATATATATATATATATATATATATATATATATATATATATATCACACATAGACACACGCACACACTGACTGTGCAAATTAGCACCGGAAAAAGGCGCTGACCGGGCAAAGGTCAATGTATCAATGTATAAAAATAAAGAAAGGAAAATATGGAAATTTGGACAGCAGAATTGGTTATTTTAATGTTGAACCTGATGATGATGATGATCATCATCATCATCATCGTTATTTTCATTCTGCATCTTCTTTTATTTCTCGTTCTTCTAGAGTCGATTCCGAACTATTAATCCTGAGGCGGTATGTCACTTGTAGTTTTGTAGATTGTTACAAGTATGGAAAATCTTCTGGGCTACTTTGCTGTTGTTGCTACCCTAAGATAAGACTGGTGACCTTTTCTATTCTTTGCTCAATGAATCCGAGAGCTTCCATACCTACTTCGGTCTTCATAATCCACATCAATTATTATTGCGATCATTCATTTAAGTGTTCACACCAGTAATCACTGGTGGTTCACATTAGAGCTTCAATCAGATCGAATTTCCTCCAGCATTTTTCTTCGTATTCTTGCAGTTTCCATTAATGATGAATGGATCCAATTATTTTCTTAAGTTGCAATGTCTCCTTTTGAGAATTTTAAAAACCATTCATATCCCTCCAATAACTACTGGGATGACTGTCACATATTACACAGCTTCATCAATACGAGAGATTTATCTAACTTTTCATTTTTCACTTTTTTTCCTATCCGACACAGTGATTTCCCGGAACTGCAAAATCCAGTGATATATTTTCTGCTTTGTGTTGACAATAACAGGTATTAAGTTTTCTGACTTGAATTGATCGACCGTTTGCATCTCAAAATACAAACAATATTATTTTTATAATTGATCTTAACAGATTCTGGTTTGTTCGGTTAAAATACAGTCACTTGCACTATTCCCAACGTATCCTACCCAGTCATGCACTTCTGTTAATTCTTTCTGGATTAAATCGGTGAGTAATTGACTTACTGTTTCGTCTTTATTCCCACACTGTCTACATAATTATTAGTAGTATTGATTGATAGACTTGTTTTTACGGCTTATCAATGTCTTACGTGTTATTTAAAGCCAAATAATATTTAAGAGCATAAAAGCTTTTTTGAGATAATGAAGATTGACTGATATAAGACCTACTAATTAACCCATAGCTAGGGAGAGAAGAGCTGTATCCATACATTTTCCAGTGCTATTTGCGTATAATGGAATATAATGGTCCTAACTAGAATTGGAATTCGGTTCTCCGATTTCAAATTTCGAGTCGTTATCAGTTACACCAGCCGCACATCCAAGCTTACAGCACTTGCTATTCCCAAGTGGTCACCCATCTAGGTACTTACCAATCTCGACATTGCTCAGCTTCAGTGAACGTATGAGAACGTTTCAACGTGATATCGCCGGATGCCTACTACTAGTATTAGTAGTGGTAATTAAAGCAATAGATAAGTCATTTTACAATAGCGTTCTCCTTAAGTAAAACACTTTTTTGTTGTTCTTCAGCTTCTCGTCTTGTGTCTAATCCTTCTCTAAGATTAAACTAAACTAGAAATAAAATTAAATATAACCGGTGAGCCAATGCTTTGTCGTCTTGCTATCAATGGAAACAACTGTTGTTATATACATTTATTCATACTTTAATTCAAAAGTTTATTTCTAGAGCGAATCGCAATTTAAGACAATATTTTTAATATACTTTTATGATTTTGCTTGTCCCTCTCTTTGTTAGTTTACACGATTGTTATGACCTGCCAATACACCATAAATAACGTCAGTCAGTTATGCGCCATACTTGATACACGCTTTAGGCGATCATGTCTCGAAAATGATATGACTGACTGGGCAGAAGATTATCCAGTAGTAGGTTGCCATTGATTTCTGCGGTAGACTGGTTGCCAGTCATAGCTATAGAATCCAATCTGTCCTATTATTTAACCCATAACTGGAAGGAAAAGACGGATTAATCCCTTTCCTAAGGGTATTTGTGTGTAAGTGAATTCGAGGAATTCAACTGGAATTCGATCTCGGCACCCCGATTTGTCGTTCCGGGTCGATATCCACTGCACCGCAACGCACATCCTTTCCGTTTTGAATGCATGGAAATAAGGGAAAAGACAAAACTTGGTTTCAGTGAGAAAATAAAAAAAAAGGAAGGAAAGAAAGAAGGGGATATAGTTTAACGGGCTGTTTCAGTAAAACAACAACAAAAAAGTTGTCAATTTCAAACCTTTTCACTTCTACCCACTTCTTAAAATAACGACCAGCATTCATATTTATCATTGTTATTGCAATATTTTGTTACAGTTGTTAAGCTCAAATATTCAACGACGCGTTAAGGTGGATTTCTCCGTATATTCAGTTGCCATAAAACTCGCTTTGAGCTTTACTCAGTCGTTAACTTAAGAATTAAGATTCGTCAGAATAGTAAAATAGGAAAAACAGTGAAAATTGCACGAATTAAAACTATCAAAAATTATTGCGACTATAAAATATAATGACATTTAATGTCGTTCTTTTATTTCAAAATTTAAAATGATAAAAATTAAATAAAAGATAATTCCACTTCTATGCCACCAACAAAGCTGAATGCATAAAAATGTAAAAATGAGGGAACCGTTTATTATATTTAATACTGTACAAAATGTTATATTTAGTATCTAAATATTTCCCTGCACACTAAGCACTCGGAACGAGAAATCGGAGAGCCGAGTTTGAATTCCGGTTTAATTCGTTGCATTCACTTACGCGCAAATATCCTTGGGAAAGGTATTAAACCATCTCTTCCCTCCAGTTATGGGTTAAATAATAGGACAGATTGGGTTCTATAGCCTTGGCTGGCAACCAATCTACCACAGAAATCAATGACAACCTACTGCGGGATAATCTGCTCAGTCAGTATTGTCTCTTTCAAGACATGATCGCCCAAGCGTGTATCACGTATGGCACTTAACTGACTGACTGACACTAAGGGGAAATTCACCCACCTCTATAGTGAGACACTTCATGTGTTAGAAAGCTCTGTGTGTGTGTGTGTGTGTGTGTGTGTGTGTGTGTGTGTGTGTGTGTGTGTGTGTGTGAATATTCATTGAGTTTTATAAAAATGAGTTAGTTACCCAGCTTGATTTATTCCTCTTCAAATGGTCTTAACTTTGACAGAAATTTTGGCAATTATACCAAGACTTTGTTAAAATATAATGTCTTGATACACGAAAGTTCCATCACAGATGCACTAAAACACTATATGGAAATAAAATATCTGTCCTTCCTTTTGCGATTCAACGGGAACAAAACCTAATTACAGCTCGCGTCTGTCAAAGAAAATTGATTGCTCAATTAAAGATGGCGCGACAAATATCCGGCATACAAAAGTACACTTCCGGTGGACAGTAAAAATAGTTACTGTAGGCTTTCAGATGAAGTTTTTACAGACATTTGAAAGATTCTTCGTTTGGAATGTTCCATAATACTGACTTCTAGTCTTCTGTAGTTTTCCATTTGAACGTACGCAAATATCATAAACCAAGCACACTGTAATGGCGCGCAAATTTTGAATTTAGATTTTTTTTCTGGAGACTGATTGCCTAAAGTAAATATGCAAAATAGTGTTTACCATCTGGATTTTGACCACACTCCACCCACGTCTAATGAAGAGGTGAAGAGGCTCATCCCTTATTCCATGTTTAGGATGTGGTTTCCGGTTTTCTCTTTTCCAATCTTTTCACTCCTTTTCCTTTTTTTTTTTTTTTTCGATTGGAGTAGATAGACTAAACTATCGCCCGGTTCACACTCCACCCACGTCTATTGAACAGGTGAAGAGGCTCATCCCTTGTTCCATGTTTAGGATGTGGTTTCCGGGTTTCTCTTTTCCAATTTTTTCACTCTTACTTAGCCCCCTGCACATCAGTGGCGTTACCGCCTTTCTCGGGGTGATATGATTAAAAAAAAAACAAAAAAAACTTCTGTTAAATATTAATTTAGGTTGGGCCCATCCGGTTGAACCCCTCATCGACTAAACAGTCATTTGTATTTATCGATGCTATCTCGAACTTGCACCAGGCAGGAAATTCGACTAACCTTACAACAGTGTAGAGAAAGTTTTGTCAACATGTTTTAGTCGTAAAGAGATGTTTTATTTTAACAATATAGATGCTAATATCATTAATAATCATTCGTAAATAATAATAATATCGATTACTTGAAATTAATAATATTAAATTACTACCGTTTTTTGTTACGACAATTCTTGCCAAATATTAATTAAAACTATTATGAAGGATTCATTTTATTTTACTTTTAACTGAATCCATGGCTAAAGTACAGCTGGAAACGCTTGATTGAATGAATTAAAACATTCGGAAAATTTTTATATAATTTATGTACTAAGAAGAAAAAAATTATAAGATTACAAATTACGACAGCATTTTGTCATTTTTAACGAAGCTTGCATATATATATATATATATATATATATATATATATATATATATATATATATATATATGAAATGAATTGTTTGAACATTATTTTTTATCGATACTCGTATTTAAGTAGATATTCTGTTTTTAATGAAACAGTATTGTATATTTATATCTACCGGCATGATTATTTACGATAAATTTTTATTAGGAAAATGTGTGCCATTCGGCAGGATTCGAGCCTGCGATCCCTATCTATATAAGGGAAGCTACCATTTGATCAGGTAACGTCGGAGACCTTTCGACCGTAAACAAACATATCTGCTCTGAAATCAAAAATTGTGTTTTTATAGGCTTGATAAAAACCTCGTTTAGACTGGAGGCTATTCGTGGTCGAGAATATATATATATATATATATATATAAGAAAAATTAAGCCAGACAAGTTCTTTCATGGTAAATTCGGGTAAAATCCTTTGTAAAATAAAGACGGAAGCTGATGATGGTTCGCCTGAAATAGTCCATACTTCCGATTTACCATGAAATAACGTGTCTGCCTTAATTTCTTTTATATTTGCTCTATATGTATTTATATACATATATATTTAGAGCTCTCTTAGAGAGTTATCCTACCACTGTATGTAAAGGATACTCCTTTGGATTCTTCTATGCCTACACTGCATGCTGATATATATATATATATATATATATATATATATATATATATATATAATAATAATAATAATATTTATTAATAAATTATAACATTGATATGTTATAATTGATAAGTGATATTATAACATATCAATGTTATAATTTATTAATAATTATTATTATTAGCTCTACTTTGTATTGAGCACTTTTTAAAAATAGTGTTTCTTTGGATGGGGAATATTATTCTACCCATACTTGTATATATATATATATATATATATATATATATATATATATATCAGCATGCAGTGTGAGTATAGAAGAATCCAAAGGAGTGTCCTGTACATACAGTGGCAGGATAACTCTCTAAGAGAGCTCTCTCTCTCTCTCTCTCTCTCTCTCTCTCTCTCTCTCTCTCTCTCTCTGTATATATATATATATATATATATATATATATATATATATGTATCAGCATGCAGTGTGGGCATAGAAGAATCCAAAGGAGTATCCTTTACATACAGTGGTAGGATAAATCTCTAAGAGAGCTCTAAACATATATGCATATAAATACATATAGAGCAAATATAAGAAAAATTAAGACAGACAGGTTATTTCATGGTGAATCGGAAGTATGGGCCTATTTCAGGCGAACCATCGTCAGCTTCCGTCATTATTTAACAAAGGATTTTACACGAATGAGATTCACAAAAGCCTAAACAAACGAATAAAAATAACGGTCGCTACCTTAAAAGAAAAAAATTAAGAAAAATACATCAATTTTGCAAACACATACACATATGCATACACAATCATATAGACACGCAACATATGACACAAAACAGATGACACGCAAAACTGATGACACGCAACATATGACAAAAAGCAGATAACACGCGTTGTGGCCAATGTCAACAAAAGTTCGAGGATACATTCGTCTAACATTTACGTTGCTGACGTGTGGATTTGAAATGGAAAGAAAGTGGGTTAGGTGAAAAAGAGAGAGTGAGAGAGAGAAAAAGATAGAGAGAGAGGTAGAGCTTTAAATTTTTAATTTAAAAGAAAACCTAATTATTCTGTTTAAATTTAGTTGTTTAAACTTAATTATTAAGTTTAAAAATAAATTTACATATTACTAGTGAAAGGATAAGAAATTGTCGTTTTAATCACCACACCAACTATATAATCAAAATTATACTAATTATTCTATCGAAATATCTCTGGCATTTGAAAGACAATTTTTTTTTCTCATATATATATATATATATATATATATATATATATATATATTGCCGCCAATCTTGTACTGCGCTTAAATTCATAAAGTCTAAATACTAAAGAGAAACTCTTATCAGGACAATTATTATGAAATTATTTATAGAAAAGGCAGAGTGAAGTTACGTCACGACGATTTGAAAATGACACATACATCTTATGGTTACTATCAATTTAAGCACTTTCGGGAACAGATTCCCGACCACTACAATCTTGACCTCTTTAAGTTGAGCGTTAACCGTAATCTTTCCTGCATAACCTCATAAACTTCACTTCTTGATCTTTCTTACTTTCATACAAACTCCATGTAACTCTCTAGCTTGAGGTTTGCATTGGGTTTGCATTGAATGAATATTAGTATTACAAAAACCAAATTATAAGACCAAGCTGCAAAGTTAGGACTACATTTCAGTTAGTAAAGTGTCATACGTTATACACGTTTAGACGATCATGCCTCGAAAGAGACATGACAGACTGAGTAGGTAGACATTACTTTCTGCGGAAGACTGGTTGCCAGCTAAAGCTACAGAACCTAATCTATCTTGTTATTTAACCCATAGCTGTAGGTAGAAACGACGGATTCATACTTTTTCCAAGAATATTTGTGCGTATGTGAATGCAAAAAATTCGACTGGAATTATCGTTCCGAGCCGATATCCACTGCATCACAATGGCCAATATTTTCTGATTTTTTCGTGAATATCTTTCTGTTTTATTTTGTTATTTGTCATTTGTTGTCAAGCACTTAGCTGTTAGTGAATTTGTGAACAAATTTTCGGCGCTCTAAGCCCTTGTCAGGTTAATGACTGGAGTTCTCGAGTGATATTTCGCCCTTTTTGTCGGTTAGCTACGATGTGTCTTCTTCATTTCACAGTGCGTCTTCTTTCAACCTGACGAGGATGTAGAGAGCCGAAAATTTGTTCACAACTTCACTAACAGCTAAAGGCTCGAGAACAATTGGCAAATAATAAAATAATTCAACAATGCTGTTAAAAAGGAATATGAATACATTGAAGAATCTTTCTGTTTTATTTATCGTTTGTTGGTTTGCTATTTGTGATGACGCAGTTTTCTACAGTTAAATTCCAATTAAATGCACCAATTAGTTTTTTTTTTTTAATATTCCTTAAAGAAAACATTACTTCTTTCGCATAGAAATGAACTTTTCTCTTTAACAGTCAAAACTATAACAAATAATAGGCGAGATACGCTATAAATAAAGTGTAAACTCTATTACATTTCGTTCCTCAGAAATACAGTCTATCCTCTAAGGGGATTGGTGCGCAATCATTTATCTCTCCGAAAGAGACATGACAGACTGAGTAGGTAGACATTACTTTCTGTGGAAAACTGGTTGCCAACTAAAGCTACAGAACCTAATCGATCTTGTTATTTAACTCATAGCTGTAGGTAGAAACGACGGATTCATACTTTTTCCAAGAATACAGTCTATCCTCTAAGGGGATTGGTGCGCAATCATCTCTCCGTGCCTCATTGGGTTTTTCTGATGGAAACGTTGTGTTGTGTATTTTATCCTTTTTGTAACTGAAGCTTTTAAAGGTAAAGCCCTAACGAACCTTCAAACAAAGACACATGTTCAGACCGCATGCGAATAAAGAAGCATGTTATTGTCGGTTGCTCACATTAATCTCCGTAGTCTTAAAAAACAGATTCGGAAATATATATATATATATATATATATATATATATAGAGAGAGAGAGAGAGGGGGGGTAAATTGTGGGAATCTTGATACAACCAGTAAATGAAACTGAACCATTTAGTGTGGCATGCATAGAAAACAATTTATATGAAACAAATAAGGACAAATTTACACGTGTAGTTGGTATATAAAATATCTGTACCTAAAATGCATAATGGTGCGAGTCTTTTTTTAGAATAATGAAATGTGTCCTGGTTGTGAGAGTTTAATTTTGGGAAATGTTAGCACATACATCTATCTGCAACAACGAACCGACGAGAAAAGAGCCGAGCCTCATAATCAATGTTCGGTGTGAAAAAGAGAAAGGGCTTTGCTGCTTTATTCTTATGGGGTCCCCGGAAGCCTACGTAATGCATATTTTTGGCCACGCAAAAAACGTGATGTGTCGATTTTAATTTCCGCCTTGCTCAATAGTTGCATACTTTCAAGCAATACTAAAGACAAGAATCTGAGTTCATGTAATAGCGAGGATATGGAATTTTAAGTGTAAAAGGGCGTTCTCACTTAAGAGATTGGAGCAATACAGTCTTTTTAACCCACATTTCATACTATTTCTCCGAGTGCCGAAGTAAACGAGTCTTAGTAAATATCAACACGATAATTATGGAATATCCGGTCAGCAATGAACAAACACAAAAAAGTAGAGTAGACTAACGATTCAAATATTTTATTTTTTCTTTTATTGATTTTGATTTATTCTTCTTTGTTTGTATTTATGTAGAGTGATTATTTCAAATGTCAAGTAGGCTGTTTATGTTTTCCGCGCGTGAAAATATCACGTGACTCAGCCAATTTTCTGAAAACAAAGATACGGTCTTATTTTTTTATTTTTTTTTTTTTTTTGTGCATTTATTTTTTTCATTGGTCATTATACAAAGGGCCGCGGCGGTGAAAATAGGAGAACGGGCCAGTGACATAAAGACTGAGGAAATTTGTGATAAATTTCGTTGGCAAAAAGTTAGCACGTAATGAATAGGAATTCCTGCGCAATTATTGTTGACACACTGAGAAAATTACTAATATATGTGAGGCGTGGCTGTACGAGTTGACATATCTATACAGATATATCCATGCATTATCTAAGAACGCAAATACCAGTATGTATGTATATATATATATATATATATATATATATATATAAATTTTCGGCCCGATCAAGAAGTTAATCCAGAGCAAATTGCCAGTACATATGGTAATTTTATATCTCCTGCATGATGCTACCTCCTTAAAACAAGCTTCAACATTAGGTCTTAAAAAATCAAATGATATGCAAGTTTCGTTAAGAACGGCCGACAAGGAAGATTTTATGATTTTTTTATTTAATTTTTCCAGTATTCATACACTAATATAAGCCGCCCTACATATAGCCAATTTTTAAAAAAATAATCAATTTGTCTGACGATAGCAAGAGCGTGAAACCCAGTGTTACAAACTCACGCCTATATATATATATATATATATATATATATATATATATATATATATATATATAATATTAAATCTTCCTTGTCATTCGTTTTTAAGGAAAGATGTTTAATGAATGTTTCTCAAATATATATATAATGGAATCTTCCGTCGTCTTTAACTTATGCAGGACCAACAGTTCGTCTCCTAGAACTGAACAATCAGGCAATTCGCACATGCTGTTTGATATGGTTATGATAGTGTTAATTAAAACACGTGTTGAAGGCTTGTGTAGAAGCTTCCCTAGATTTCGGTAGAACTGGTGAACGAAATCCTCAAACAACCCTCACATTTAGAATTTAGAGTTGTTCTGCTAGGATATATATATATATATATATATATATATATATATCCGAGTGAATAAGGAACGAAGAAAAATTTACAACGTCCAAAACATTAATTTAAAACAGTGCTGGATATATAATATAGAGCTGTGAATATTTATTATAAATTATATTTTAGAACATGTACAACTTTTTGCTTAAATATATATCCACTACAAATTGTAAATTTTGTTTCGACATTGAACTTCCAATGTCTCATCAGGTGGTGTGGAAAGGAATGGAATACATTGGAAGTCCAATGTCGAAATAAAATGTACAATTTGCAGTGGATATATATTTTTAAAAAAAGTTGTACATGTTCTAAAATATAATTTATAATATATATATATATATATATATATATATATATATATATAATCAGTATCTCATGTGAGTTTTAGCTGATCATTAACGCTCCTTATTAAAATACTGATGATCTGTTTTGGCTCATCTCAGGATATCCCGATAAAATGCAATAAATATTTGGAAATAAATTCAAAGATTTTCACCATAGAAACATTGATTCAGTTAACGCAATATTCAAAATAAGTTATTCTTTTACATCTTATTACGGGCTCCTTGACATTCTATAATCTTTATCAATCTTTCACTGAATGATTTTATCAACTTATTGCTTGTTTCCAGATAACATTATTTGTAGCAGAGTTTATTGATTGCCGGAGATCTTCATTTCTTGGATATTGTTTTCCAATTTCATATACTTCTCTTTTAATGATGGATCACAAGTTTTCTGTTGAATCAATAACGGAAGAGGCTAGAAACCGTTCCATTTATTTGGTGTATTTAAAAAACATTGGCAATCTTTACGGAATATGAAAGTGTCTTAACTTGAATGAATACAAATTTTGGTTAAAGTTTCTTGCTTGTGGCCTGTTCCACAAACAAAAGTCTTATCTAAGAATTTGTTTACATTCATTTTGATACCAATATCAATTTTGAGAAGACACATATATTTTACTATCTACAATATTGGCACAAAACATTACACCGCCTTCCCGCCCATTGTTGTCTTCTAAGTCATGTTGATTATTTCCGTGTAAAATCCAACCTGATCCATCTGATTATCTCTACATTCATCATGAAAAAAGTTGGAAATCAATTTTAATGAATTTCATCGTTAGATTCCATTTCTTTATGTAACGTTTACTTCAAGGTGTTATTTGTTTAAACATTATTTTTAATGGATACTCGTATTTGAGTAGATACCCTGTTTTTGTTATAATTAAACAGTATATTTATATGTATATCTACCATCCTGAATAATCGAGAAATCTTGTTTAGAAGAATATGCGTTCTACTCTAGGTGTCGAGGAAACCGTCTATTGATCTTACATGTCTTAACCACTCGGACACGAAGGATTTGCAAAGCTCGAATTAAGCCTTATAAACACATAATTTCCTGGTTTTTCGTAATATTCATATCTGCTTTGTTTTCGCATCTTAAAGCAAACAAATGTAAACAAAGACAATTTATTTTACAAAATGATACGAAACGGATAAATTCCGACATATTTTTTAATTTATTTGTTTAAACATACTTCCTTAGGATATGAAAACAAAATATGAATTTTACGAAAAGTACGGAAAATTAGGAATTTATGTGTTTAATTGTGTGTGGGGGGTGCAGCGGATATTTGCTCGGAACAGGAAATCAGAGAGCCAAGTTCGAATTCCAGTTGAAGTCGTTTCATTCACATACCAGTCGCTTCTCCCTTCACATATGATTTAAATAGAAGAACAGATTGGGTTCTATAGCCTTGGTTGGCAACCAGTCTACCGCAGAAAGTAATGGCAACGTACTGCGGAAAAATCTTCTGCCCAGTCAGTCATGTCTCTTTCGAGACATGATCACCCAAGCGTGTATTACGTATGACACTTAACTGTCTCGCTGAAATAAATGTAAATATACCGTTTAATTATAAAATAAAAAATAAAAAAAAACAGAATACCTACACAAATACGGGAAGCCATTAAAAATAATGTTTAAACAAATAAATTAAAAGATGTTGGACTTGATCCAAAGCGTCAAATATTGTAAATTAAAGGTGTCGGTTTGGTTCGTGTCGTTTAGTATATTTCCTTGCGGGTCAATCTTTTTTCGTTTATTGCCTTTTTTTTTCTCTCAAATTTCTTTTTGTGACATAACGATTTTTTTCTTTTCAATATCTTATGATGTTTTCAAATTCCTATTTTCTTTTATTTTTTCTCTGATGTCTTTTAAACAAATTTTCCACAATTTCCAACGTTGTATTCCCATGTCACTCAACAATGAAAACTTCTCTTGCTCAAATAACTTGAAAAAGTTTTACGAAAAAGCTAAATATCAGATTTTTTAAGGTCTTAATGATCCATCCGAAAAAAAATTCAGCACACTCTCGTAAATGAAACGGCCTTCTTATTTTGGGCTACTTTTCATAAATGCACAATTACATAAATATGTATTTGTGGAGTATGGACTTTGTTGATATTTTTCCCAAACATTACTCTAAAATCTTGCTTTAGCATTCTACTAAAATAATAGTTCAAAGAAAACGGTGGAAAGTAGATGTCAAGATGCTAGTTTTTGACATTAACCCTCTAGGGCCATTCGTATCATATTTGATACAGTATTTCCCTATAAGGAAACATTTGGTATTTCCCTATAAAGAAACATTTGGTATTCATTGACTGAGCAGTCAGTACTGTTTTCATTTGAAATTTATAAAATATTTCTCTTAAAAAATTTTTCAGGAAAATATTTCTTTCAAGGCTCGTTTTCATACTGTATCAAATATGATACTAATGGCCCTCGAGGGTTAAAATGTGAGCGTGTGCGGATTTGCGGGCGTGAACGTGTGTCCGTATGTATATGCGTGCATGTATATATGTGTGTGTGTGTGACAGAGAAAGAGAGAAAGCATGTGTATATATGTGTGTTTGTGTACGGGTGGGTGTTCATGTGTGAACGTGTGCGTGCGCGCATATGGGGATGTGTGCGTGTGTATGCGTGTCCATATGGCTGTATGTAGTTGCATTGATTACAATGACACTTTAAAAACATGCCCTGTGCGTCCAGGTCGTCGGCGGTGATGACACTTCACAGATTCCTTTACCATTGACATTTGTGAATTGCTAAGCATTCTTAGAAAAGATAGTGAAGTGGTTTCCCGTTGACTTTTCTACAATTTGAAATTCAGAGTTTTCCTTCTCTTACCCTGGTTGTCATCCAAGAGTAGAAAGTCTAGTCAACCATACAATTTAACCCATAACTTATGGGAGAAGTGACATATTCATACTTTTCCCACGAGCATTAGTGCGAAATTGAATATGACTGATAAACCCTGAATTTGAACTCGTCTCTTTGATTCCACGTCGATATCAGTTACACTACCCGCATTTTCAACCAACAATGCTAGTAAACGAATTAACATATTTTTAATCCAGTAGGAATAATTGCACCCGTCTTTAAGAACAGAGGTAAACATTTGCTAAATTCTATCCAGACTAATGACGTATTTCGTATTTCTCTTTCTGATTATTTCTAATTGTTATCAACAAAATGATTCAGTTCTCGTTCTCTTAAAATAAAATACAGGTTACTTAAAGAAAATATTTTTACATTGTAAGAACTTTTTAGAGTTAATAATGATTTAGAAGTACAAGTCCTATTAATTAACCTCAGCGGGAGAAGAGGTGAATTCTTACCTTTAAAAATGGTATTTGCGCAGAAGGGAATATAATCACTCCGTATTCGGCTTTCCGATTTTAAATTCCGCGCCGTTAATTATCACACTACCCACACGTTCAAGGTTACAACAACTGGTATTTCCAAACTGTCACCTATCTAGGTACTCACCAGGCTCGACGTTGCTTCATTTCTGTGATCGTCTGGGAACCATTGTTTCAACGTGACATGGTCGTAAAACCAAAGCTAATATTTATGAACTTTCCAATATAAATATTTTTCATTTTTAAATCTTTTACGGTCTTATTTTTAGAAATCAGGGCAATCTGGAAAATCCTAGTGACTGAAAATTTAAATAAAGTTTTGATACATTGATTCTCTGCACGCTGACTATGGCAATAACAACGTTTATCAATCTGCGTTGATAAGATGGATTAATGGTTGGCGATGCACCAGAACACAGGGAGAATTAAGTTTATGCCTCTTCCAAAGGGAGCATATGTAGACTTCACCATAATTAGAACACAAGAACAGATATGTCGAACAACTTCTGATTATTAAAGACAAATTGGTCAATACACAAACAAAAAGATGCTGGCTAACTCCTGCACAAAAGTGAGATGAAAATGTATATTTATTAAGGTAAAAATAATGGAGTTCGGATAACATTTGATCCTCCTAATTACGGATTTGGCTTGCAAGATAAATACGTATAACGCTACCGTAGGCACCTTGCATATGTAAAGAAATTCTTATCAAAATTTCCTCTTTCAGTTTTACGTTTTAGATAACTTTTCTACGCAATCCTATTTTGAAAATTAGTTTTAAAACTGTTTTCCACGCGTATAAATTGTTAGCTAGCTAGCTAGATAGATCTGAACAGATTGGGAGATAGATAGATAGATAGATAGATAGATAGATAGATAGATAGATAGATAGATAGATAGATCGAATGAAGATGATGAACAGATTGGGATAGATAGATAGATAGATAGATAGATAGATAGATAGATAGATAGATAGATAGATAGATAGATATATAGATAGATAGAACAGATTAGGGATAGATAGATAGATATATAGATAGATAGATAGATAGATAGATAGATAGATAGATAGATAGATATGAACAGACTCAGATAGATAGATAGATAGATAGATAGATAGATAGATAGATAGATAGATAGATAGATAGATAGATAGATGAATAGATTGGGATAGATAGATAGATAGATAGATAGATAGATAGATAGATAGATAGATAGATAGATAGATAGATAGATAGATAGATAGATAGATAGATATGAACAGACTCAGATAGATAGATAGATAGATAGATAGATAGATAGATAGATAGATAGATAGATAGATAGATAGATCTGAACAGATTGGGATAGATAGATAGATAGATAGATAGATAGATAGATAGATAGATAGATAGATAGATAGATATGAACAGACTCATATAGATAGATAGATAGATAGATAGATAGATAGATAGATAGATAGATAGATAGATAGATAGATCTGAACAGATAGATAGATAGATAGATAGATAGATAGATAGATAGATAGATAGATAGATAGATAGATAGATAGATACTGTACATCATCAATTTTTCATTTATACTTTTATTAATGTATTCGGTAGACAAGGAATACTTCGTATTTTTTCTCTTGATTCCATACAAGAAAATGAATGTTTGCTTCCAGACTATGCAGAAATTGTCAATATTTTTTCCTGGCGCTTTTGTCTTTTCTCTGGTCATTCTAAAGAAAAAAACATAAGTTTTATTTATCAGAATTTGAGATCACAGTCACCAACTAACGTTGTAGTGGCGTTTCCGTTTGATGACGTTACGGTTGGTTTAATAATTTTACATCAGAAAATGTTATTTGGGAAATCAAAGAATGTCATTGTTTACGGGGACGGTAAATTTAGCCGTGTAACATGAATTTTGCTAAAAAAAATAGATTGATGAATATGAGTGTGTAACAATGTATGTGCGAATACAGAAATACGCGAGGCAAATGTGATACTGACATTTTCTGCACCTCGATGCGTTCTCCTTTATTTCCGTTTATAGTATGATATTTCTCTTTTGGGAAAAAAAAAAAACAGGGAGTCCAACCTAAACTGCATGCTGGTGTCGACGGCCTGGGTGAGACAACGTTTAAAACAAAAACGAAAGAAAAAATAGATAAGAGCCGGTATGCAGACTGACTAATCTCCACAAAATAATTTCACGTGTGCTCACTAAGGTCCCCCCTCTGTTTGGTAAGTCGCATCAACAAAGCGCAACTGATTCATAAAATATTTACGATAGCTGATTACTCTCACTCTCTTTCTCATTCAATCTCTCCCTATCTCTTTCTCATTCAATCTCTCCCTATCTCTTTCTCATTCAATCTCTCCCTATCTCTTTCTCATTCAATCTCTCCCTATCTCTTTCTCATTCAATCTCTCCCTATCTCTTTCTCTGTCTCTATGCACGTGTATTACTATACCATTACTCACTACATCAGTGTATCAAAAGAGAAAAACACCTACCTCGAAAAAGAGTTCGTGTTTTGTGTGTGGTCTACCAAAGAAAAATTATCAAAACTTTTTAGAACAAAAAGAGCTGCTATGATTATCAGAAACTCTGCTAATTTTACTTCCCTCCTGTCTGACGTGGCCAATCAAAAACATCGCTCGATGAAAAAAGGCAATTGCTTTTGTTTACTGCGAATAGATTTTTTTTTTTTTAGCTTTGAGAAAAAGTACGATTTTTGAGATTGGTGAATGAAAGTGCGATTTTCGGTGTTGTGAGGGTAAGGTTAGATTTTGAACCTGTCTTTGTTACTACGTTACCTGCTGGAATGTTCACACTCGATCTGCGATTGAACTTAGTGTTGGCACACGGATTTTTTTTTCGGTTTCTATTACAATTGTTGTGAACAAAACAAGATCTAGATTTAAAATTCAAATGCTAAGCACTGACTCATTGATTTTGTTAGAAATAAAAACGACTCAAATTTACAACACTTTGCTTAACACACACAAAACTCGTAAAATTTTACATCTCGATGCAAAATGTTTTTCGGCCAGTAGAAAACTAGGAAACAACTAAAAACAAAATTCAAATAATTTATGTATCCTTTTCGCGAGCTGACGCGAAGTTTGTTCGTCGTCTAATAGAAAAGCCAGAATCACATCCGGCAATGAATTCTCAAATGACTTTTTCGAGCCTCACAAATGAAATAAAAGACTGAGAAAATTCGACTGTCGCTAGAGAGAAAGGAGACCACCGTAATTAACACGTACCCTTGACAAACGTCAAGCGATCGTTATTATTATTCTCTCTCTCTCTCTCTCTCTCTCTCTCTCTTTCTCTCTCATCTCCTTCCCCTTCATCGTTCACCCGTCTGTCTCTTTTTATACTTGATAACCGAACGTAACCCTTTAAGACTAAGCGAATTCCTACCCAAAGATAACGCTCATACATATATACATACATACATACATATGTTCCTGCCTACATCCACACAAGTTACTACTACGAACTCTTGATACCCTTATCTTCTTTATACTGTTCCTCATTGAACATTAACTTTTACCAATTCATGTTATTCTTTTCTATTAATAAATTTCTTTTTAAACATGAAAAAGGTATACTTTTATTCTTCCACAAATCCACCCTCCTGATAATTTTGGATAAAACCTGTAAGTTGTAGGAAGACTGGCTATGTTTCACACAAGGCCAATTCAAAAAACATTAACCATCTCCCTACTTCTACACAATAAGTAAATGCTCTGTGAAATTATTTTACTGTCAGATTTCAACTCAAAAGGTGGGGCGAGAGTTCATTTTAAAAAAGAACCGCTGTTATACTCACACAGACGATTTGATTAGATTGGTAAAGGCTTGTGCTGAACCGGTCACACTTAACGAAAAAAACTGTTGACAGAGAAACACAGTTTTTAAACGTTCCCCTTCCGGTTTTAATATCAGCGAATATAAACTTTCTGGAATAATGACAGTGCGTAAGCAGAATCCTGATGAATAGAGCGAGAAGCAGAATCAGGCCAGAGATAGGGCAGGAACAGTGCGGGTTCGTCAAAGACACTGGAACAAGAAACGCCATATTTATGATTAGGATGTTCTCTGAAAGGGCATTACAAATGAAGAAAGATGTGTACCTATGCTTCATTGACTACGCGAAAGCATTCGACAAAATACGACACAAAGAATTGATGGAGATGCTAGGCAGCCTCGACATTTTCGGGAAAGACATAAGAATAATCAAGAATCTCTACTGGCAGCAAACGGCCTGCATATGGACAGGTAACGACCTCAGTAGATACACAAAGATAGAAAAAGGCGTAAGACAAGGATGTGTCTTTTCACCGGATTTGTTCAACCTATTCAGTGAGAATATTTTGAGGACCCTAGATGACACGCCAGGATTTGTTATTGGAGGCCACAACTTGAACAACATAAGGTATGCGGACGATACAGTGCTGATTGCGGACACGGAAAGGAAACTACAAGACCTCATACAGAAAGTAGAAGTGGAGAGTGACAAGAAGGGACTACAAATAAACTTTAAGAAAACTGAGTGCATGGTCATCAGCAAAAGATACAACCCAAAATGCCAAATACAGGTGGGGGATCAAACAAGTACAAAAATTTAAGTACCCAGGAAGTGTTCTAACAGAATATGGAAAGTGCGACACGAAGATCCGAAGGCGAATTGGCATGGCAAAGGACGCGTTCCAGCAGATGAGCAAAATACTAACACACAGGAAAATCTCAATAGAAACGAAGAAAAGAGTGCTAGACTGCTACATGATGTCAGTTCTTCAATACGGCAGTGAATGCTGGACAATATCATCGAAAATGAAGACAAAACTGAAAGCGGCCGAAATGTGGTTCTACAGAAGGATGCTACGGATATCCTGGACTGAGCATGCAAGCAACGAGGAGGTGTTGGAAAGAATGGCAACAAAAAGGAAATTGATGCTGAGCATCAGGAAGAGACAACTGAAGTTCCTGGGACATGCAATGAGGAAGGAGAGCCTGGAGAACTTGATACTGACTGGTCAGATAGAAGGAAGGAGAGACAGAGGAAGGCAGCCGATAACATATTTGCAAGGTCTGATCAGGAGGATGACGGAACGGGGGTTGCCAGGAGCAACAAGCTCAAACATACTAAGAGCCACAAGGGATAGGGAGACGTGGAGAACCATGATCGCCTACGTCCTGAAGGGACAGGGCACATAGAAGAAGAAGAAGAAGAAGAAGAGGACCGCATTAGGAAAATATGACTAGATTTCAGAATTTCCCATTTCCTAGATAAACAGCCAACCAAGATAAGAGAACCTACTGAGCTTCACTATTTAAACTTTAGCAAAGGAAAGTGGATTTTAACTTTCGCTTCTTCTGTCTTTTTGCTATTTTCTGCCTTATAATTTCACTTCTTTTATTGTTCTCTCTCTTTAAAAATGTTTTCTTTTTCTCGTAATCACTCACACTCAATAACTATTTGCATCTTCGTGGATTTATTGCCTTGATTGGAGTGAAATGATTTAAAAAATAATTTTCAAAGAACATTAGCACAAAATGAACGAATCTATCGGAATTTGAGTCGAAAATATGGATTGAAATCCGACAAAATTAATAGAATAAATAAACAACAGAAAGAAAAGTGTCTTTAATCTAACATGTTTCACTTTAATAAGCTTTTTCAGATATTTTTTAAGACGAAAGATTTAATTTTTTTTTAAATCCAAAAAGACAATATATAGACTGAGATTTGATTTCATTGATCAGATACGTGTCACCTGTAATAAAGCGAAAGATGATCATTTTATAAATGTGCGAAAAACTTATGCCTGTTTATATTTGTGTGTGCTACATGGAATAAAAGCAACAAATGCTTATTTTAAATGTAAGTGTATGTATGTGAATATAATGCATATGTCAAGCGTTCTCTTTGGGTTTTTAAAAAATTTAAAAATCCTTAAATCATTCGTCTTAACATATAACTGAAAGCTTATGAAAGCGAAAGAGGTTAAATTAAAGACACTTTTTCCTACCTCTTTTTACCTATTCGATTCACACGCGCGTGCGCGCATCTCTGTGTGTGAATCGAATAATCGAAAAAATCGGGTTATAGAAGGAGTGGTCCGATTTTATCAAATTTGATACACTCATAGACAAAGACATAAGAAACGATATTCAGAAGTTTCAAGGATGTAGTTCTTACAATAGTGCAGAAAATCGATAATATATATATATATATATATATATATATATATATAAGGCAAGATGTTTGTGTATGTGCCTGTTTATCTGCCTGTATATCTGTATTTTTTTCAGCCCTTTTATTTTAGTTTTTGCTTCGGGTTTGGTTCTAAGTAGGTATAATTGTAGTTCTTAGTTTCAGCCATGATACCATTTACTCAGAGGACTTATTTAGCCTTCAGAATTCAATTTACGACGAAAAAACTTATTTTATATCGATACCAGGAAATCAAAATTTGACTTACAGCCATTCATTTTTCTTTCAGTCTACGGTTTCGCTTTAACTGGAAACAAATATTGCTTTTTAGTCTTTCGTGCCAACGTCTAAAGAGTCTGATCTCCAGGACCGTGGATTAGTCTTAAAGCTTTCATTACAGTCTATATATATATACATATATATATATATATGACAAAGATTGTATTTTGGGAAAAAATGGTAGACCACAGTAATTTAATTTAATATATATATATTTTTTAATCGTTTTACCCCAAGCAAGGTGGTACCGCGACTGGTTCGCAGGGGGTCTCTCTCCCTTCTTAAACTTTCACCCAAGAGAAGAGTGAAAGTTTAAGCAGGAGGAGAGCGAGGGAAAGATGAACCAGTTACTGGGGGTGTCAGAGAAAGTGCAAGAGAAGGATGGAAATACCAATGTGGAGATAGTTGCGAGGGTAAATTGAGAAAGGAAAAGAACAAGATATACGAGGTGATGGTGAAAGGACGAGAGAAGGACTGGAGTTAAGTGGACAAGAGATGGGAATTGACGTTGCATTTAAATTCTTGAAGATTGTAGCTGTCAGGGAAGCAAGTATACGGAAGGGACTTCCACAGGTGGGAGATATAGACAGACAGAAAGATATAGAGAGAGATAGGAGAAAGAAGAGAGAGAAAGAGTGAGTGAGTAAGTGAGTGAGTTATTCTGTCTGATTAGTCAGCAAGGCGCAGATCAGAATATTAAAGTTTAAGGATTTCTTTTTTCTGTTTATATCGAACTAGAAATATCAAATATTTATCTTGCGAGTTTCCGCTGAAAAGTTCATAAACTAACAAAGATAGGCTTATGGAATATCACCAAATGAGGTCCATACACTTCTTCCATTGGTGTTGCAATGCTTGGATCCCTTTTTAGTGGAGAAACTTTCATCTTGTTGATCAAAAACAGTCATCATCAGCAGATATAATGTCATCATAACTGCGGTAATGGTTTCCAGGCAACTGTTTTTATCATGTTGGGGGACAGATGATAGTCTGATGGAGCCAAATTAGAAGAATAAGAAGGGTGATCAACATGTTCCAAGCTACAGTCACGCACAGTAGCCATTCAAACTAAGTACTTGTTGTGTCATGTCCCGGATGTATAAAAGACAATGTGCGTTTAGCACGGGGAGTTGTCATTATCACTGACTTCGTGAAGTAACACCTATGACTGCGAGAGACAGTAAATATTGTCTATATCTGGTGGTTGTACGACTCTAGTAATAAAATAGTTTATCTACATTTTCACTGTGTATCTCTTTATTCCATGATACAACAGTACTTGTGGGCAGGAGTATTGTCCTGACGAGACAAGCTTTCTTTCATTTTTCCTGGGAATGTAGTCTTGATAATCTTTTGAAACTGCCTCAGAAAGTTGACATAGTACTCCGCACTGATGGTGTGGCTCTTTTGAAGATATCCAATAAACAATGCATTTTGCATTCTAAAATCTGAGGTCATCATCTTCCCTGCAGATGAAATGACCTTAGCAGTATTTGTAGCAAGTGATGTGGATGTTTCCACTTCATGGATTATCTCTTTGATTCTAGCTCAAAATAACGAACCCAGCACTCATCCTGGGTTAGGAAGTGTTCAAGGAAACTAGGTGAATCTTCCTCGAACAATTTAAGATTTCTCCGTGATGTAAATAGCCTAGGGCAATTTGGATCAGGCATTAGAAGACGTGGCAACCACGAACGGAAACGTTCGTCGTGCCAAGTTTATTGCGCAGAATATTCTTAACTCTCTCAAGAAATAGACTAATAGCATTGGTCATTTGATTTATAGTAAATCACCTGTTATCCATCGCCATGTGGTAAACACGATCAATGTTTTCCTCGGTGGTGGCAATTGCAGGATATCCAAACCTTGGCTCATCGCCAAGACTTTCTCTTTCCCTCCTAAATTCAGTTGCCCACTTTTGCATTGTCGATAGAGCTGGAACGTCATCGCCTAATGTCAGCATGAATGTTCTTGGATACTTGATAACACCGCGATGCCAAATTTTTTTTCCATTTTCAAAAGAAGTTTCTACTAGTGACATTTGAATTTTTCTTTGAACAGTCAAATGTCAGTTTGCCTAAAAAAAAAACAATGCAGTTATTAATAAAAACAAAAAATGATGAAATTGATACATACAAGATTTCGCAGCTCTAACATCATTCTTTCATAGCCAGCTTATGAAATCATCAGCCCGCCCACGTAGTCTACTCTGACATGGCGTTCCCACTTTGTCTATCTTTCTACGCGAAAACGATACCGCTATCGCTGCGAACTTAGGTAGATAGATAGATAGATAGATAGATAGATAGATAGATAGATAGATCTGAACAGACTGAGATAGATAGCTAGAAAGAGAGAGAGAGAGAGAGAGAGAGAGAGAGAGAGAGAGATGGATAAACTGTCGTCTAAATTACGCAAAAGTGAAAATACCACTGAAATCTCATTCTTAACATATATTTATCAAAATTACTGAAATCATGGCCTGTAGTACTAAAGGGTATATTGATTCAATAAAATCACCATTGGCTTCAACCACCAGACGACTTCAGAATTTCCTGTATCTTTTCTAGATGATCTCCTTGTTTAAGTTGATGATTGCTGTCATAATCCTTGCCTTCAGCTCAACTTTGGTGTTAAAGGAGTTTTGTTGGTCTCAATGAGGTTGTATAATAATCAAGTAGGTTGCAGTCTGGGAAGTTTGGTGGCCAGATATAAGTGTTGATGTGGTCCTAAAGATTGTCTAACAGACATAATTGACTTCTCCTGCTTGTGAGGCATGACGTAGAGTCCTGTTCCCATACATAGGGTATGGCCCTGTGTATGACAACAGTATCCAGGGCAACACTACCTCTTCACGGCGATTTATGTAGGTCTCCGTGTTGAGTCTGAGGCCTTGTGAGAAAATGAATGCAGGTATAACTTTACTATCACAAGTGATCGCTTCAAACGTCATCATAATCACCATTTAACTCACCCAGGTCTTTCCGAGCCCCTCTGCACTGTCCCCCCCCCCCCAGTTTCCTTTTTCTCACAGGCGGTGCCCAACTGACCCTATTACACTGTGCACTCGACAAAAGGAAAAGCAAACAACGCACGTGCACACAATTAAAAATATAAAATGGCGACAATTTACCCATCGCAACCTGAAGGTATAATAATTAAGATTCTCGAACAATCGTCTTGTATATGTCGTCCTCCCCCCCCCCCTGTTTCCGAGCAGAAATCCACTTCATTAATGAAGAATTTTAGCTCATTCTCTCGGACATTTTCGAATATTTCCCTCGTGCTGTTTCGGCGTACACTGCCTGACATGATGCAAATTCTGTTTTCTCCTTCCATCTGGATATAAAAGGGAGTGGGATTTTTCTATGGCTGGTGCTTTGTCATAACAAGGTGACATTCTTTTGCCATTTTCTCGTGTCACTTCGAAGATATTTTTTTTAATTTTTTATTTTATTTATTGTGTGTGTGTGTGTGTGTGTGTGTGTGTGTGTGTGTGTGTGTGTGTGTGTGTGTGATTAATACTCCAACACTGATGCTGTTTTATTTAGAAAACTTTCTTGATTCTGGTCCTCAGTTCGGAAGATAAGCCAACCTGACTGCTAGGGGTCGGCTGTAATGTTTCCCTTAATTCCGTTGTGGCTGGGGATCAAACATATCACAACATATCCTCCCTTCCAATTTTCTAGAGTGGGCGTCACATTTGACAAGATTTTTTTTTTTGTGTATGTTGATATTTTGACAGTTTTTCTTTAATACTGAATTCCTAGAATAATAACCAATAAGGAACCAGTAATACGGAGTGCCAGAAAAAATCATTAGTGTCAAAAAATTGCAATATGAATTCTGGTAAAACCATTAACATCAACAACTACTAGAGAAAACCATTAACATTAAAATCGTAATATGAACTCTGATAAGAAATGGTAACTGAGCCTTATGTGTATAAGTCCCAGAGATTCAGTTGCTGTTGTCCTTAAGGACACATGGCCCAGTGGATTAGTTGGTTAGTTCCAGTGACTTGACCCAAAGAGTTGTGACTTCAATACCAGGCTACAGCAGTGGTGAACAAGTAACTTAGAGAGTCGGGTTAGAGGGAGATAGCTCATGACTACCATGACTGCACTAGGAATGAGAATGATATACCCCAGTGATCATAATAAAGGGTTCGGTTCGAAATTCCTAGAGTCTGAAGAAGGCTGAAGTGTACAAAGGCCGAAACGTCGTACAAATGACAATACTCGTAATTCGGATGATGTAAATAGTGTTTTTTTCCGTGTTTGTTATCATATGTTGTTAAGATTCTGACTGGTAGGATTTCTAATTCTCTAAGAATCGTTTTTCTCTATAAGTTGAAAAAAATCCGTCGAGAAAAGACGCATTCTTGTTTTACACCCGCTTTTTTATTTTTGTATGTCTGCTGAACATATTTTCTACTCGTATGCAGATGGCTTGCTGCCAGTAGAGGTTCTTGATTATTCAATATTCTAATATCCTTTCCAAATATGTCAAAGTTAACTATTTCCAACAGTTCTTTGTGGCGCACGTTATCAAACGCCTTTGCATAATTTATAAAACATAGATACACATCCTTCTGAATTTTGAATTTGTCTTTTCTGATATTATTCTGAGCATAAATGCTACTTTCCTTGTTCCGGTGTCTTTTACGAACACTGTACTTGTCCTATTTCCGGTCTGATTCTGCTGCGAGCTCGATTCATCAGTTTTGCTATGTGGCCAATTAGGCTGATTATTCGATGAAGTTCGCATTCTTGTTCACTTGGCTTCTTAAGTAGTGCTATTAAAACAGATCTACTTAGGTCTTCCGGTATAATACACCTGTCATAGATTTAATTTATTATGTATGCAATCTTGTCTATGTCATAATAATATAAGGCGACCAATGTCTTTATTACAATTCCGTCCGGCACTGACAGATTTGTTTCTGTCCAATTTAGCCAATGTAAATTCCAATGTAAATTTTAATATTTCCAACCCTTTAATATTTGTATTGCCGGTTGTTCTCTTTTGTCGTGGAGGAGTTCGTCGATATATTTGTTCCGTGGCTGATGAATTTTTCCCTCTCTCTAATGCCACGCGTTGCGTCCTTGGATTTTGATGATGGACAGTTCTTTTGTCTGGTTCTTTTCTTTATTAACATCATAACATCTGATGACCTATTTTCATGTCTTCGAGTGTCAAAGATGATAGTTCTAAGATTCTCACTACAGCCACGTTTAATGTTTTAGGTGAGGGTGTTTCATGTTGTGGAATACATCTATTTTCAATCTCTTTGCTTGGTGTTCATGTTGTTGTTGTTGTTGTTGTTGTTGTTGTTTCGGAGAATTCCGATTTTTGACCGCCTTTGCGATCACTCACGAAAATATAACCTTTTTGATTATGAACGGTAATAGTTTTGGCAGTGACCCCACCACATACACACACATCACCCAATTGTAGTAGCAAACATCCTGGGAACTCAAGAGACGCTTGTCCCTTCTAATTATCTAAATCAGTGTCAACGTATAGTTGCTTGGGGGTTTTTAAAAATTCCATATTTCTTTTCTGTATTAACCTTCGCTCTTCTTGCTTCCCACCTTCCACGGAACCCATTATTAAAAAATGTCAAGTGGGAAATATATTAGACTTGAGATGACAGTGATACACAGATGTTCGTGTTCGAGGTAAACACTGAGCACCTGCAAATAGTTACTCTGTACAAGTTTTAGTGTAATTTCATGTTTCACAGCCATATTGACTTTTCCAGTTTTCCGAACCAACACACACACACACACACACACACACACACACACACATATATATATATATATATATATATATATATATATATATATATGAAGGGTACTTATCGGCATGGAAGCTTAATCATTTAGTCAAATATTTGAAAGTACATGGGGCTGAGAATTTTCCAGTATCTTTTTATATATATAGGATTAATGTGAAGAAGTTTGACACTTAATTGAGCTGATTCATGCC
This sequence comes from Ascarosepion bandense, assembly GCA_037127315.1. Taxonomy (NCBI): domain Eukaryota; kingdom Metazoa; phylum Mollusca; class Cephalopoda; order Sepiida; family Sepiidae; genus Ascarosepion; species Ascarosepion bandense. The sequence goes on from JBBBDQ010001688.1 coordinate 1,331,671, forward strand.
GATTTTGAAGTTTCCTGAAATCACCTTTATGATATCTTGACTCATCAGGGCTGAACTGGATCTGCTGTTATGTCCCGTTTTTTTTTTCTTGCTTAAATGGAGTTTGGCATTTTGGTAGGTAAGTGGTTCTACAGGTGGTTGATTGTTTGATTGTTTGTGTTATGTTGACTGATCTCTTTTTAATGTTGTATTATTTGCACTGATAAACAAGAATCTTGGCAGTAACTACAATATATATATATATATATATATATATATATATATATATATATATATATATATATATTCAAATATATCAGTTGCATGTGTGCATATATAAATTTTACCCAAAAGAAGCTTGAAGAATCATAATCGCTTACTTCATGAAAACATATCACACAAAAATAGGCAGAATATACGCTTTACTAAAATTGGATATCTACGTATACAAAATATTTATCTGTAACTTTTCAAATCAAGGAGAGATGGCAAATTGGAATAAGTTTTATTATTCCCGTAACGTACCATTTAAGCGGAGCCTATAAACCGAGAAAGGCCAAGAAAATAAAATGGACCCAATAAATGAATGCAAGGGTTTAAACAAATGTTGACGAAAACTAAATAAAACTGAGAGAAGGCATCTGAAAGAGAGAATGACGCATTAAGTGTTAAAGAATGACGTCATTCCTAATGGAACTGGATTGTAATGGCGATTTAAGACGATTTCGTCCACTTAGGAAATACAGCACTGAAGGGAGACTAGAAAGAACGAACTGATGAAGAAGAATTTATTCGGCTATTTAGAAAATAGAGATATTGAAATAAAAATCGAGAAGCTATTTGAAATTTGATGACGTACTCATCGGTCGAAGTGGTTTTCTGAGATTACGAACGACATTGTCTAAAGCTGTTTGCGTCAATGTTAAATTGTCTGAACCATAAATCTGCGGAGTTAAGCTACAAAGATTTGATGTCAAGATCGTTTGGCAAATTGTCACGCATACGTATACATACATACAATTATAAAATATCAGCTGAAAGACTTAAATAAAAAAGATTAAAATATAAAATAACCTAATGTTTCAATACCAAATTGACAAAGCCTAAATAATTGTAGCAATAATAATAATAATAATAATAATAATAATAATCATCGATGGTTACGTGCATCTCGATTAAAGTCTGAAACTGAAGGCTTAATTCTTGCAGCGCAAGATCCAAGTCTTTTCATTAGAAACTTTCAGGCAAATATTATACATAATAATATGGATCCAAAATGCTGGTTCTGTGATAAACACCAAGAAATAATAGACCACCTAATCTCAGGCTGTTCTGTACTTGCCCCAAATGAATTTAAAAATCGTCACGATAGAGTGGGGCAATATTTACATTGGACAATGTGCAAACACTATGGAAAATATGTAAACAAACACAATTATGAACATCACCCAGCACCGGTTAAGGAATAGAAGATGTCACCATTCTATGGGATTACATCATCTACACAAAGAGAAAAATTGAAGCAAATAGGCCAGACATTATTGTTAAAAACTAGAAAGAAAAAACTTGTCTATTAATTGATATGGCTTGTCCAGCGGATTGTAATATAGCAACCAAGGAATTCGAAAAACTGTCAAAATATAAAGACCTGGAAATTGAAATAGAAAAAAATGTGGAAATTGAAAACAAGAGTTGTGCCAGTGATAGTAGGTGCACTTGGAATGATAAAAAAATGGAACAAAACAACACATTGAAAGAATCCCTGGAAACCCCAGTTTAAGAGATATACAAAAAATTGTCTTATTAAGTACAGCCCACACACTAAGGATAACTTTGTCTATGTAACGCTAGGGATGATGGGGGAGATAGAAAAAACATGAAATGGATCCATAACGACACGCCACGACCTGCCTTAAGTCTTCCCGCAGACTTGGATGGTAGTGCGACCATAGCAGAAATCGAAATATGATGAAAAGTGACATAATAATAATATAAATTACCAAACTGTTACACAAGTTTCCGTTACTCATAATATTAGGACCAACTGACGACTGTGCGACAATTTCGAGTTATGAATTTTCTGTAAACCTATGTTTCCGTGTTATAAATCGATGAACGTTTGTTCAAAATTTAGGAAATAGGCATTAATTTGTTTTAGCTATTAATAAACGTCGCAAAAACATTCGAAATCAAAAATTGGATTGTACTTATGTGTTTTTACGCATTTAGCAGGTTATAACTATACCATAACATACAACCTTACAAATAAACAAAAATTGCGAACTTGCATATACAATTATAAACTTGCATCAACATGTAAAAATCTAATCTAAACTTATTTATAAATGGAACTTTGTGTGTGTGTGTGTATGTGTGTGTCCGTTACCTATAAACTCAGAAACAGCTGAACCGATTTTTTTGAAAATTTACACAGTTGTACTATAAGCGTCTGCAAGTGTTCTTAGCTAGGTTTTGTGCCGAGATACCCCCGATAAATATCGAAAATCGATAATCGAAAAAAATTGGGTTATAGAAAGATTGGTCCGATTTTAATCAAATTTGATACACTCATACACAAAGACATAAGAAACGATATTCAGAAGTTTCAAGGTTGCAGTTCTTACAATAGTGCAGAAAATCGATAATATATATATATATATATATATATATATATATATATATATAAAAGGCAAGATGTTTGTGTGTGTGTGTGTTTTTCTGCCTGTATGTTTGTATTTTTTTCAGCCCTTTTATTTTAGTTTTTCTTTGCTTCGGGTTTGGCTCTAAGTAGATACAATTGTAGTTCTTAGTCTCAGCCATGATACCATTTACTCAGAGGACTTATTTAGCCTTCAAAATTCAGTTTACGAAGAAAAAAAACTTATTTGATATCGATACCAGGAAATCAAAATTTGATTTACATCCATTTATTTTTCTTTCAGTCTACGGTTTCGCTTTAACTGGAAACAACTATTGCTTTTTAGTCTTTCGTACCAACGTTCAAAGAGTCTGAGCTCCAGGACAATGGATTAGTTTTAAAACTTTACATTACACCCGATCAACGCCGGGCTGTCCTGCTAGTAGCTATATTAAAAAAAGAATGTCGAATATATAGCATAATTATAGTATACTATAACTTCATTGTGTTTTGTTAGACAAAATAAAGACAAGCTTAAGTTTTTCCTTTTTACAGACTTCATAAAGATGTTGAATGCACTTGATCACCTCTTCTGCAAATTGATTTGTTCTGGTAATTTCCGATTTTGATAGTTCTTGCTTTGTTTAATGCTTTTTGTGAGTTTGAAACCTTGAAACAGCTTTTGATAATCATCTGCATTATAGAATTAATGTGTAAATCAATGGCCACCAACAGCTGTTGGATGAATCTACAAATTTCGAGTATCGAGACTCTTTTCTCTAGAAGATGAATAAATGAAAAAAGTGCCAGTGTTTCTCTAGAATTTCATCTTGCATTACTTAAGTCAGGTATTCTTTAAAACGTTATTTTAGGAAATCTTCTAGTTCTTTCGAAAAAGCGGGAAAACGGGTTAAATTAAATAGAAATTTCATATCAACACGGAATCCTGCTTCTTCAGTAATCTCTTTTTTTACCATTCTTGAAAATTTTCTTGAACTGTTCCTAGTTATTTGCCAATTCACAGGTAAACGGATATTCAATAGTTTGTTTCCTCCAAATTCGTGATCTATATCTACGTGAAGAACTCGGTCAAGTATACGATGTTGACAGCGGATGAATTGTGGGTTTTCCAGTTTTTAGCAACTAGTCTTTGTAACTGAACGACAATCCCATTCCTGCTTCCAGTGTTCGCATCCGTGGTGTCTTCAACAATCATCTTTATGCTCTTCCATAAAAATGTATTCATTCAGAATAGCTGTTATTCCTTTGACAACAGAATCCGCTTTTCCATTTCGTAGATCTAATGCTTCTAACAACTTTTTTTTAAATCATTTCACCCCAAGCAAGGCATTCCACTGCCACTATTGCGCATGGGACTACATAGGGGACGGTAAAGAGAAGGAGTGGTTAGACATAGAAAATGTCAGGAGGAAAATGATAGATGGGTAAGGATGCCGATGATGAGGGTTGGGCAGATGGGACGAGTGTTTGAAAGAATGGGAGTGAGTTAGTGTGTCAGGAGGTGTCTATTGACCTTACATTTAAACTCCTGGAGATTGTAGCTGTCGGGGAAGCAATCATGTGGTAGAGAATTCCACAGTCGGGAAGTGAGAGAAAAGAAACTATTGGAGTAGAAGTTGCGATTGCATTTTATCGGTTTCACTGTAAAAGGGTGGGATCTAGTTTCTAATTTAGTATCTCGTGCAAATTCGTATCTAGGGGGCACCAGTGATCTAAGTTCATCGGAGCAGAAGCCGTGAAAGTATTTATAGAAGAGATACAGGGAAGCCACGTTCGCCGGTGGGAGAGAGACTGTAGGCGGTCTGCCAAGTCGGTATCTATCACATTACAGACCCTCCTCTGTACCTTATAGAGAAGCCCGAGGAGAATAGCAGGGGCACCCGACCCGATATGGCAGCAGTATTCAATGCACGGACGGATGGTAGATTTATATATGTGCACGATAGATTTAAACGGAAAAAACTTCCGGAAACTGCACAGAGAACCGACTTTCATAGCAGCGGATTTAGCAATGGATTCGATATAGTCATTCCATTTCAGGTCCGCTCTTCCTTCATTCTTTAAAACAAGCACTTGATATTCTTACCAAACTATACAAACATACATATACACAAATATAAGAAGAATTATACAAACATACATATACACAAATATATATTGATCCTGGCACTCGCGACCTGGAGAACCGGAGGTTGTCAATCGACTTGCAAATTATCTTCTGTGTATTTTCTTCCTTTTTTTTTACTCTCACTCTCTCTCTCTCTCTCACACACCCTCTCTGTTTCTCTCGCATTTATATATACATGCACACACACACACAGACACACACACACACACACACACACACACACACACACACACGCGCGCACACACACACACACACACACACACACGCACACACACACACACACATATATATAATAGATATGTGCAAAAAATAATAAACATGTGTCAGTTCTAGAAAAGTATTGAGTCTACTAAAGTGGCCGGTTATTCTCTGTTTCAGGCGCCTGCTCAGGCACGTTTTGTTCATCATCATCATCACCATCATCATCAAATAGAGTAATGGATAGCAGCTCGGACTGAGGAATCAGAGTGTCGAGTTCAAATACCATTCGATTCCATTACATTCACAGATATGAATCCATTTCCTTACCCCCCTCAGCTATGGGTAAATAACAGGACAGACTGGATTCCATAGCCTTGGGAGGCAACTGGTGTAGAAGTAGGAAAACTCTGCATTCTAACCAGCCTGGGGAGGTTTGGGCTGTGTTAGGCTGTCGTACCCAAAGAAACACGACTTCTACTGGGGGCTGCAGTACATGTGGTGACCCTATAACTCTGATGAGTCACGTGATATCTGATCTGGATCATCAATACACACACACAGAGTCAAACCATGCTTTATACTACCAATTTCTGAGAGAGCGCATAATCTGTTGTGATCAGTATTTGAAGCAGAACAATACACTCATATCCTCGGTCACGATGACTTTCTACTTCGTGCTAGCAAAACCATCAAAGTCTTCCAAACATAAAAAACTGATTTTTAAAAAATGCAATGTGGTAACCGAGGTAGATATTTTGCACAATGTTAAGATTCGTTTTTTTTAAAAAAAATAGTTTATCATAAAATTGACGCAATAGAATATTTTTACCAGCTAAGTAAGTGTACTGGACTAAGCCTATCTTAGTAAATAATCATGTGTCTGTCTACGAGAGCAACGTGCGACGGGTATTTTCATTCAATTAATTTCAGTATGTGTCCACACATTCTGGTTTTTAAGAAGATCTAAGAACGGTCAGGTATTCCTTTGAGAATACGGATTATGCAATCAAGGATATGGATTTTGTTACAAAGATCTTAAAAAATGAGGACGCATTGGTTGATAAAAATTTGGCAGTATTGAATCAAGAAAACATAATTCGAAGATTTTCACACAGTAAAAGTACTTAGTAAACATGCAAATAGAAAAACATTCTTTTAATTTATTAGAGGCAAATCGCAGTTTTCGAACGTCCTATCGTCAGTCAAATATATATATATATATATATATATATATATATATACTAGTAGTATAGCCCGGCGTTGATCGGGTGTAATGAAAGCTTTACAACTGATCCATGGTCCTGGAGATCAAACTCTTTGGACGTTAGCAAGAAAGACTAAAAAGCAATAGTTGTTTCCAGTTAAAGCGAAACCGGAGACTGAAAGAAAAATGAATGGATGTAAGTCAAATTTTCATTTCCTGGTATCGATATCAAATGAGTTTTTTTTCGTCGTAAACTGAATTTTGAAGTCTAAATAAATCCTCTGAGTAAATGGTATCATGGCTGAGACTAAGAACTACAATTATACCTACGTAGAGCCAAACCTGAAGCAAAAACTAAAATAAAGGGACTGAAAAAAAATACAAACATACAAGCAGATAAACAGACACAAACACAAACATCTTGCCTTATATATATGTATATTATCGATTTTCTGCACGATTGTATGAACTGCAACCTTGAAAATTCTGAATATCGTTTCTTATGTCTTTGTCTATGAGTGTATCAAATTTGATTCAAATCGGACCACGCCTTCTATAAACCGATTTTTTCGATTATCGATTTTCGATATTTATCGGGTGTACCTCAACACAAAACGTAGCTAAGAACACCCGCAGACGCTTATAGTACAACTGTGTAAATTTTCAAGAAAATCGGTTCAGCCGTTTCGGAGTCTATAGGTAACGGACACACACACACACATACACACACACACACACACAGACAAAGTTCCATTTATAAATAAGTTTAGATATATATATATAGTGTGTATGTGTGAAAAGGACAGACAGATAGGCAGGCAAAAAAAGAAGGATCGCCAAGAACTAAAAAACATAATCTACGAGAATGAATTTCAATAAAATTGCAGGTAAAAGTATTTTTTTATGCAAATATTGAAATGAGTTATTTAGAAATTCTTTTCTGGGTTTTTCCTTTATGCAAACGTTAACAATTTGATTTATCGCTAGCATCTTTTATGTGTAAAGTTTGATTTTTTTTTTCTAGAAAACATTTTCCCAAGAGAATCAAAAATATTAAACATATCCCAACATATCTGAAAAGAGGATAATTTTTATAAAATCAATAAACATTTTCAGTCAGAAGAAACGGGACATCTAGGCTAACGAAGTCAACACTGAATGGTGACAGTTAATTTCACACTTTACTGGTTTGTTTTTTCATTGTTTATCGATAGGGTTAGCAGATCATTTAACAGACAGAATATATTTTTAGGTTGTAAGAATTATTTGGAGATAATAATAATAATAATAATTTACTGATGCGCATCATACTGATTAACCAGAAATTAGCGGAAAAAGAGAGTGATTTCCCAAGTGAATATAACGAACCCGACAGGAATTGAAAATCGACTCGAAAATATCTAATTTCTATGCGATATTTATTGCACTACCCGCACATCAAAGCTTACAGCAACTGATATGCCCAAACGTTCACTCAACTAGGTACTAAACAGATGCAAGGCTGCTAAACGTCACTGATCGTATGAGAAGCATTGTTCCATCGTGCTATGGCCATAAGCCTCGTTACATGTTTGAAGACTGCGTTCAGGCATGAACCCGACTGTCGCTGCTCAATGTTTACTTTTATATTTACGCATGCTCTATCCCTGATATTGATTTCTTTTACTCATGAATATAGTATACCTTGAAACTATATTTTTATTTATCACACACACACAGACAGACACAGACAGACACACGCACACACACACTGAGACACACAGACAGACACGCACACACAGACACACACACAGATACATACAAAAGCCGACACACACACAAATAGACACACTCACAAACACACACAGACACAGACACACATACGCATGCATATATAAAGTGCAATCGATAGGTAAATTGTCGCGTTTTTAATTTTCGTGCATGGGCGTTATCTGTTTTTTTATTTTGACAACTACACAGTATAGTAGGTTGGGTACCGTCCGTGAAAAAATGAACACCATGACGAAATCCCCCCCTCCCCGGCACAAATTTGGAAACGACATGCTGTACTGCTTGGCATTCGCGCCGGAAGCTCCAATAGGAACGCTTAAGAATGTTTGGATGTCAGTCTGAAGACAGTGCAGAGGATTCCGAAAGAGCTAAATGTTATATCCAGTCAACACCATGATGTATGGTGCGATTACTAATGATAGCGACATTATGCCACTATCCATCTTCCCAGAGGACTTCAAACTCAACTCGGAGATCTACATAAAAAGATTTGAGGCGGTAGTCAAGAAGTTGTCTGCTACAAGAGCCTATATCTGGCAACAAGATTCTGTACGATGCTACAAAAGCAGGAGAATCTAGTCATTTGCTCTCAGACAAATTAAGCGACCACATCACCCCTTATATTTGGCCATCTATCTCCCTAGACTACAACCTTCGCAATTATTATGTGAGAACTCAAGAGACCAATAAAATTCCTTGTAACCCCAAAGATTAACTGAAGGCAAGAATTATGGCAGCATTCATTAATTTAAACAAGGAGACTGTCCAGAAGAGATGCAGAAATTTCCGAAATCGTCTAGAAGCCGTAGTAGAAGCCAATGTCGGTTTTATTGAATTAATATTTACTCTAGTATTTAGAGATACTTTTGTGTAATTATGGTAAATAAAATGAGATTTCAGTTTTATTTTCATATATACGTAATTTAGACGACAATTTATCCATCACACCATATATATATCGTCCTCAGTAGTCGGTCGTTTGAACAGGTTTATCTCATATTTCCGGTTTAGGATTGGGTTTTCCGTTTCTTCTTAGTGGCGTTGCCTATATATATATATATATATATATATATATATATATATATATATATATATACTAGTTCATCAGTACCGATTAAAAAAGACGGAATAATTATTCAATTTTGCATTTGCATTGGATATATTTTCTGTAATGGTAATCCAGTATTTTTATAAAGTAATTTGAAAACATCTTGCTACTGCAATCCAATGCCATGTACCGGCTGATCAGAAGGACTTCGGGGTCATCATGAGAGAATGCACTCCATTTCGGGATCTTCCAATCAATGCATTTTACTTGGTTCGACTGGTTTATTGCCTGCTGACTACTTTGCATTTTGTCAGAGATCATTTATCGAACCAACTGTCGACATTTCTTTTGAAATGTATCAAATGACTGGCTTTCTCAGTTACTGATTTGATATCTATTGTTATATGCTAGAAATAATTTTGCTGTTTAAATTTTCAAAAGCACGCACACAGACAGACACACACACACAGAAGAAAACAATTACAAGTCGTATAATCAAAAGTGACGAAATTTTTTTTATGAAATTTTACAATTGCAACGTTTATATTTTTTCCGTGAATAATCTAGGGTTTATATGTATACAATAAAATCTATTTTCGCATGTAAAAAATAATTCTGCTTTTTTTTAATCTTTAAACGTAAAAATCACTGAAGAAGGTTAAAACCATGAGACACATGAAAAGCCTTCCATAACCAATCTGATCTACTCGACTTACAAATGAGATATTCCGTTGTTATATTATTCAGATATTGCATATTTCTTAATTTCGCGTATTTTGAACCTTTAAATGATTTAAGAAACTGATTAAGACCTCCTGGTTTATTATATATTGATAAAAATTACCCCACGCAATTATTAAAACCCATCCTTGTGTTAGTCACCTAAAATTATTGTCGTCATCAAATACCTTTTGTTACTATTACAAAGGAATATTTCAATATCTCAAATAAGTTAAATATGCAAAGTCAAAGTATGTTTCATATATATATATATATATATATATATATATATATATATATATATATATATATAGCGTGCAGTGTGAGTATTGAAGAATCTAAATTCGTGTATAATCCTTTGTAAAATAAAGACGGAAGCTGACAATGGTTCGCCTGAAATAGGCCTATAATTCCGATTCACCATGGAATAATGGTCTGTCTTAATTTTTCTCATATATATATATATATATGATGAGCTTTATCACTCGACCACAGAAGATTTCGTGGTAAGCAAAGTTTAATCTAATGACGGCATCTCACCGGTATATGGGAGTTTGATATTTTCCAAAGAAAATTTCTCGATTATTCAGGCCGGTGAATATATATATATAAATGGATACTTTAATTATATAAACTATCCATTCAAATACGAGTATCCATTAAAAAATAATGTTCAAACAAATAAATCTAAATGAATATGTCGGTTAATAACAATTTCGTAACTTTCCGAAAAATTTCGTTATATTGTCTTCGGTTAAGTTTGTTAAATTTAGGATACGATCAAGAACAGAGATGTATATTCTATAGAAACCATATGTTCTCGTTATCCGATTGAGTACTCTAGAGATTAAAATTTTAAAAACAGTAACGACTTCGGCGATTTACGTATTACTTTTTCAGCCATGAGTTGAGTTCTCACGGCTGCTGGCGTATGTATACGCCACATATATATAACGCGCTAAAATTTCCTCCTCTTTCAGCCGTACGCCGATAGCTTAAGCTTAGGAGCAGACTCCAAGACTGATACCAAATCGCTCGAGTTTCGATCCCGTCTGGAAGCAAGCGGATGTCTAGCTTCACTGATGAGATGCGATCCAGAAAAACAGGCGTGTATGTGGATATATATATATATATATAGATATATATATATATTAGTTTACCCATGTCAAAAAGTTAAAGATGTATTTAAGTAAGTCTGTTATGTTATACATCCAGCTAAGATTACTAAGAATCTTGGTCATTTAGACTCTGATCTCGAGCATTCAACATTCTTAATCAGAGTCATAATCAGGTGAATGGTGTTGCTTAACTGCGAAAAATATGCTGGAGTTGAGGACATCAAGGTTTGTTGCATAGAACATTAGCCTATCTCAATTTTCTACCGGAAACGTTAACTTAAAAAAGAAGAAAATTAATTTTTGAGGGAAGGGTAAATAAAAATTGCAACCAATCCTGAACAATATTCTTTTAACATGTCCAACTTTAGGCTGATGTTATTCGCTAGCGCGGGAGACCTTTGAACAGAAGGATTTGCATTCTTTTTCGTATCCCCAATTCGACGGCCACTTTCAAGAGGCGTTGAGCTTCTGTGAGATTTTTTTCTCTTTGGAATCCAAAAGATTTCAAGTTTAGTTTAACCTTGGAGGCACATATTTTTCATTGCTATGGTGTCTAGATCAACACAGTAGACATCTTACGTGTCGTATGTTTATTTTTCATCTTCACCGCTTTTCGGATGATGATCTTCGGATTCTTTTCATTGTTGATAGAAGAAGAAGAAGAAGAAGAAGAAGAAGAAGAAGAAGAAGAAGGCGGTGGTGGTGGTGGTGGTGATGCTGGCTGCGTAGGTGGACTTAGAAATTTAAATAGAGAACACAGGTAAAGGAAAAGGAAATAGGGTCTCGGGTTTTAGTTGCATTGGCAGTAGTTGTTTTGGGAGAAGACAACCAATACAGAAGACAGTCATATCCGCTGACCTGTCTTTCTACGTGTCCAATTTCTCTTTTTCTTTTTTTCTTTTTTTTTTTTTTTTAACTGTCTCTTATTGTTTTCCTTCTGGCCAAATACTAACAGTCACTGCGTTTTTGTTTTTTTTGTTTTTTGGGGGTTTTTTTGTTTGTTTTTTTATCGGCGGGTAAACAAGCGATTAAGCTTTCTATTTAATTTTTCTTGCGCTCTAATAATGCTTTCATTTGTGACCAGAACAAAAAAATTAAATGATTTACTGTGCAAATTTAAAACGGTTAAACGTATCATCAAGAATAACAGCACACATGCAAGATCTAAATTACAAAGAACCAAAATTATCTATTGATTCACATGCCCCTTGAGGGACTGTGTTCACGATCAAACCTAATTCATGAATAATTATATTGGATATACCACTACATGCATATCAAGAAGAATTATGTTACATCTCTCTGACCAAAGCTCATAGCTCAATTAGGATTAATTTAAACACATGATAAACCATAAAACTCCATCAGCAACTAGTAGAAAATAGCCTCATCCACATGTAAAAAAGATTAAAAATAATGGAAGCACTATAATAAAAAAAAAAGAAAAAGTCAATACTAACATCAGCTATGAACACGGCCACAATGTGCTGAGCGTGTTTGGAAAATGAAAAGCGGAATTTATTTAACGCTAAGAAAAAAATAATAAAAAATCATCTTTGATACTGGCTAAAAGAATAGTGAAAATTGCTCGGATATGTAAAACATTTGGACATTTTTAGACACTTTATGCCCAGAAGAAAGCACTTATAAGAACACAAGAAAAAATTAAATAAAATGTTTAAACGCAATACCTAGTCAGTCGTCTTCAATGAAATTCTATCTATCTATCTATCTATCTATCTATCTATCTATCTATCTATCTATCTATCTAGTCTGTTCATATCTATCTGTCTATCTATCCCAGTTTGATCATATCTATCTATCTGAAATTGTTCATATCTATCTATAAAGAGAGATATATAATGCCAATATATGTCTAGTGCAATAAACAATAAAAAATGCATACAATAAAGCAGCAAATTAAAAAAATTGAAATTTCATGAGTTCAAAATGTCGATTATCAATTATTGATTAAAGAAATGAACACTTAACTTCAGTTAAGTTTTCAAGGACTCATTAAACTAGCGTTTCAAAGTGCAGTCTCTTCTTTAATGAGACTTTTTAAGCAGAAACAAGTGTCGACTTTTGGCTATAAACGACATCGAACGTTTTCCGAATGCTTTTCACACAAATACAAGCATCCATATTCAAATAAATGCAGAAGTTAGCCTAATATATATATATATAAACAACGCCAGAAGCAAAAGACTCTTGAAAATAGCTATAAAAGTGGTGGAAAGTGCTTGGGACAATAAAAAGTAAGACAAATTTTATATTCCTTAACACATACAAATAGGTAAACGCCATAGGTAAACCGAGAAAAGATTTGCTAAATAATCCCACTGGATCCTAGTAACATTATCTTCTGAGATGGCTATTCCCCAAGTCGGGGGGGTGCGGGGGGGGGGGGGAATACGTGCGTGTGAAGATTAAAAAGATTGGGAGCGTGGAGGATAAGAGAGAACGTCAAATATCTGAACCTGACTATTATGAATGTCGTAAAGAAGAGAACTCAAGACTCTCAATCCAGTGATAAATTCGAAAAAAATGTCTGTTTACTAAAAGAAAAGAAAAAATATTATACTACAAAATACAAAATTTACAAAACAAGATTACACAAAATTTTCCTTATAATGCTAGACAGTTAGACAAGATAACAAGTTCTAAATACATTTCTGTTGGGTTCATAAAACAATTTGTTATGTCTTCGTTGCATTGAATAAACATGACACAATCATGTAATTTTATTGCTGAAATCTGTAGTCAGGATTCGTTTTACCTTGCAAACGAATGTGAACTTCACGGGAACAATCAGCTTAATGAACCACATAACAATGAGTAGAGCACGAAGTAGAATCAGGCCAGAGATAGGACAAGAACAGTGCGGTTTGGTCAAGGACACTGGAACAAGGAACGCGATATTTATGCTTAGAATGTTATTAGAAAGGGCAATACAAATGAAGAAGAACGTGTACCTGTGTTTTATAGACTACGCGAAGGCGTTCGACAAAGTACGCTACAAATAATTGATAGAAATGCTCAGCAACCACGACATATTTAGGACTGACATTAGAGACATCGAGAATCTGGCAGCAAACCGCCTGCATACGGACGGGAAACGAATTCAGCAGATATACAAAAAAAAAAATGTGTTTTTCACCATGTCTATTCGACTTGTACAGCGAGACTATTCTAAGGGCCCCAAAATTCATGTCAGGATTCGACATCGGCGAATGCAGTCTGAACAACATAAAATACGCATAGGAGACAGTGGTGATAGCAGACACGGAAAGAAAACTACAAGTCTTCGTACAGAAGGTAACTGAAGAAAGTGGAAAGAAAGGACTACAAACAAACTCCAAGAAAACCTAATGCATGGTCATCAGCAACCAGAGGAGCCCAAAATGCTAACTACAAGTAGGGTATACTAAAATCAAGTAGGAACAAAAATTTAAATACATGGAAAGTATAAAGTGCGACACTGGGATCTGACGGCGAATCGGCATGCCTAAGGATGCATTTCAGAAGCTGAGTATTATATTGAAAGACAGGAAAATTTTGATAGAAAAAAAAGAGAGTACTAGGTTACTATGTGATGTCTGTTCTTCAATATAATAGTGAATTCTGGACAATCTCATCAAAGATGAAGGAAAAACTTGAAGCAACTGAAATGTGGTTCTACAGAAGGACGCTGCGGATATTATGGACCGAGTATGTGAGCAATGGCGAGGTTTTGGAAAGGATAAACGAAAAGGAAATTAATACTGAACATCAGAAAAATCTAGCTGAAGTTCCTGAGACATATAATGAGGAAGGACGGCTTGGAGAATCTGATACTCACAGCTCAGATAGAGGGAAAGAGAGACTAGAGAAATCAGCGTCTAACATTACTTGATGAGCCTGAGTAAGTTGATGGCAGAGCGGGGTTTGGGCGAGGTAACAGAAGAAAGCGTGTTAAGAGCCACCAGGGATAGGGAGACGTAGAAGGCCATGATCGCCTACGTCCTGAAAGGATACAGTATATAGAAAAAGGTGAAGAAGTCAAGATATAAAACTCGTTTCCTGTTCGCTCTCACTCACTCTCGATATTTTTTTCTATAAAAAATACACAAAAATTTAGCACAAGGCCAAAAATGGGGATTGGGGAAGGCTGGTCGTCTTCTGTCTTACATTAACTTAGCTAGTCTCATTCGCTGACCCAAGCAGACTATACAATATCACTTGCACCAAAAGATCACTTTCGTACTTACCATTCTTACTATAAACACCATAATGTCTCAAAGACTCCATGAAAATTTATCATCCCATGTATACAATTTGTCTGTTGGGAGCGGGGGATGACATTAAAAATGAATAACCCTAATGGATATTTACACAATGGATTATAATATTTACAAAAACGAAACAAAAGTATTGTTAGTAATAATCTCCCACACACATATTCATATTAGAATAAAAAATAGTGGACACACACACACAATCCTTAGTCGTGACAGAAACATTAGTGAGCTGGGCGAAATTTTAGCGGGGCGTGTAAACAAATATCAGTCATTCATTCAGCCATACACACAATTATGCACTCATCCAAACACAACAACAAATACAAAATACAAACTCAAAAACAAAAATTTATCTACTGCATTTCTAGTCACCTAACGGGGAAGGGGTTGGGGAATTAAACTAAAGAAAAAAATGAAAGGGGAGCCAATGACTTTACATACAGCAGCTAAGTTTCATAATGTTTCATCAGAGTACGAAACGCGTCGGTAAGAAAAAATTTTCCTTTTGTCTTTATTCAGTTTGTCTTTTTAAAGATATATTTTGATTTATATCTGAATTTTTATACATTCCTTTGTTTTTGTTGTTCACTGAAGACATTTGGGTTTGAGGATAAAAAGATGAATATGAGAAAAGAACTCAGAATTTCAGCTTTTATTTCCTGTTCTTCACAGTAAGATGTGTTAAACAGCTTTAGATGTAGCACCATTTGTATCAGATCACTTATTTTTAGGTGAGCAAAAGTAAACGAACAGATAGTCTTAAAATAAGTAACATTTAATATTAAATATTTAGTTGCGTAACCCTTGCTTGCAACAACTGCGTCAAGCTTGTGACCTACTGACATCACTAAACAGACATAGTGATCAAAGACCACAAAAACAGAATTTACTTTCTTATTGACATGGTAGTTTCTCCAGACTGATGTGTCTTTGAAGTTCCAGAAATCTAAATTTATTTATAAATGGAACTTTGTCTGTGTGTGTCTGTGTGTGTGTATCCGTTACCTATAGACTCTGAAACGGCTGAACTGATTTTCTTGAAAATTTACACAGATGTACTATAAGCGTCCGCAAGTGTTCTTAGATAGGTTTTGTGTCGCGGTACCCCCGATTAATATCGAAAATCGATAATCGAAAAAATCGGGTTATAGAAGGAGTGGTCCGATTTTAATCAAATTTGATACACTCATAGACAAAGACATAAGAAACGATATTCAGAAGTTTCAAGTTTGCAGTTCTTACAATAGTGCAGAAAATCGATAATATATATATATATATATATATATAAGGCAAGATGTTTGTGTGTGTCTGTTTATCTGTTTGTATGTCCTTTATACAAATCCACAATTTTTATCCGATTCTCACCAAACTTCACACAAATATTCTTTAGGCTGAGTCTGAGATCCAGGACAATGGATTAGTTTTAAAGCTTTCATTACACTCGAGCAACGCCGGGCTATACTGCTTGTAGAACTATAAGAACACGAGTGAAAATCTAAAAATTGTGGCACATGAAGACACCAATAGATTCAGTGGTGGTTAGTATCCTGGATTTGATTTGAAAGGGTTTTGATAGATTCATTGAAGGGTTCCCTGGTCGTATATGCCTTAGAGAAATTTCTTCTCACGCCTTACGAAGAGCTTTATTCGTCTAGAATACGTTTGTTTATAGGATGTTTATTTTTATATTAACAAAAATGTTCAGTGAAAAATGTCATGATGCCATTTCTGACCTTAGGTCTCATGTTGGGACCCGGAAGAAAATGAGTATAGAACAGTAATCAAAGGAAATAATAATAATAATAATAATAATAATCAATGCCGTATAGGTATAAGTGAAATGAGATGGAATCTCCGCAGTACCTGTTTTTTTAACGCCTTAAACATGAATCTATATCCCTGTATTCTGTCTCATTGTCTTCGCCATTATTGCTGTCATGGGCAGTTAGTTGATAAACAAGACAATGAAGTAGGTAAAAAGACTTTCCTATAAGTCTGGAAAGTTCTCAGTCGGGATCGCCATCAGCTGCTTCGTCGAATTCGCTTTCATTTCGTTCACAGCATTCCAACAGAGATTTGAGAGAAACCAGAAGTCGTAAGATGCTAAACCTTGATATACGCTGGGGCGGGGGCGTTGTTTTGCCCAAATTACTCGATACGTTCCTGACAGACTTTGTATAAGTGGTACGAATATCTAGGGAATCTAAAATGAATCTTACTAATCAGAAAAGCTGTAATAATATTTAGCTAAAGATTTTTAGCTGATATAATGATGCGATAATTGGGAGCGGGGGGGCAGTGATATTGTTTTGCAGATGTCGATTTGAAAATGCGAGCTGTTGGCAAAGTTGGAAGATGAAAGTATCTGTTGAAGATTTTTCACAGGCGAATCGAAAATGTCCAGGCTAAAAACACCTGGAATAGTTAGAGATTGAACCCTCTTTCTTCTTATGCTCTCTGACTCTTTCTCTTTCCATAACTCTTTTTTTCTCCATGCTTTCCCAATCGCTTTCCCTAATTTTCTTTTACCTCTTTCTTACTCTTATTCTCTATCTTTCTATATCTCTTTTAGCTCTCCTCTTCCCTCTTTCTTTTTGTAACCTTCTTTTGATCCCTCCCTTGCTTCTTCTTTCTCTTATTTATTCCCCCTCTCTATCTCTCATTCCCTGCTTCTCCATTACAATTTCTGTCTCGTCCTCTCTCTCGTTCTATTGACATTGCTTCTTCCTGTTTCTTGTTTTTACATTTTTTATCAACTTTTCCTCGTTTTTCAATCCAACCCTCATCTTTTTTTATTTTGTCATTTTCTTTACCCTCCTTTTACTCTTTCCCTCATTCATCTTTTCTATCCCCAACTCTCTCTCTCTCTCTCTCTCTCTCTCTCTCTCTCTCTCTCTCTCTGTGTTTTCTTTCTCTCGCTTTCTCGTTTGCATCTCTACTGGCGTCATGTTTTGCTCTTGTCTCTGTCTGTACCTACTTACTCCACCCATATTTCTCTCTCCC
Source organism: Ascarosepion bandense (assembly GCA_037127315.1). Lineage (NCBI taxonomy): Eukaryota > Metazoa > Mollusca > Cephalopoda > Sepiida > Sepiidae > Ascarosepion > Ascarosepion bandense. Next base: position 1,349,781 of record JBBBDQ010001688.1, read on the forward strand.
CTTTGACATCTCTCTCTCTCTCTCTCTCTCTCTCTCTCTCTCAAAAGAGTCAAATAGTTTCTGGAGTGAAGAAAAATGTGGATAACTCCCTCTCCACTACTTCCAACTAAAATAAACAACCCCTACCGGCAAGTATTTCTAAACTCGGAGGTGAGAAAAAACCGAGAGAGAGAAAAAAAATCATTGCTTTTTTCTTCTTCTTCCCATTAGCCAGTCCCTAACCCCGCTTCACCCCATCCTCACCCCCACCGACAAATCTGGATCGCACAAAAAGCTGCCAAACTTTAGGGTTTGGGAAAGTGATAAAAGAGGGGAAAATCGAGGAACGAAATGTTGGAAACGAATGGTGTGTCGATGTTTTGTCCAAAACATGCATTGCCACATAAAAAGTTGTGTATAAAATTGGCGAATAAAGTCGGCTGCACACGCAGACAACAAATGGCACGCAAAAAAAGTTGCGCACCAAACGCTTGAGTTCCCTGGTTAATTAATTCGAAAGCTTATCACAATCTCTACTACGATATCCGATACTTGATTTAAAATTAAAGATATTAATATACTTGTTTAGCATGGTTTATGTTCATAACAGAAGGGAACATGAAATAGGAAGATTATGTTGCACCAAGTGAAAAAAACATTCTTACGTTGAAAATCAGCATTTGAAATGCTGGCTGTACATCGACAACTAGTGTCGATAGAAAATTAGCTAATTCACTATACAAGTAAATATTAGATAAATAAATTTTATATCTACAAAAATAAATTTATTCTCTCGTTTAGTTTAGTTTCTCTTTTTACTAATTTCTAAAGCGGGATCTGGTAGAGTCAGTAAGTGCCATACGTGATACACGCTTGGGCAATCATGTCTCGAAAGAAGATTATCCCGCAGTAGACTGGTTGCCAGCCAAGGCTATAGAACCCAATCTGTCCTGTTATTTAACCCATAACTGGAAGGAAGAGACGGATTAATACTTTTCCCAAGGGTATTTGCGCGTAAGTGAATGCAATGAATTCAACTGGAATTCGAACTCGGCTCCCCGATCTCTCGTTCCGAGTCGATATCCACTGCACCACAACGCACATTTTTCTGGCAAACAAAATCTTCGATATCAGTATAATTGTATACTTGTAAAATTTGCTATACCCTAAAGCTTATAAATATCTGCCTCTATTATCATCGTGTCGTTTTTATATGAATATATATAACTTTTGATATACCTATTTACATATACTTGATTCTGTCTGTTTACGTATTTACGTATGTATGTATGTATGTATGTATGTATGTATGTATCTATCTATCTATCTATCTATCTATCCCAATCTGTATATATTCCTCTAGAAAGCTATTTCCGTCCACGGATATATCAGTTCAGACACATCGAATATCTTGTATTCGCCGGTTATAAATATCGTCAGTCTTCTTGCGTACATCTGTCATTCTCTCTCTCCCTTATATTTTTCTGGCTTACGGCCACATCAGGTTGAAAGATTGGTTCCCATACAACCAGCGAAGTTAAGTAACATCGAGAAGGGTCAGTACCTAGATGGCTGCCGGCTTGGGAATACCAGTTGCTGTCAACTTAGATGTACGGGTACTCTAATTTTGTAACTCATTGATTTTGTAAGAAAACAATAAACGAATTTACTCGAATTTACAAAACCTTGCTTAATACACACAAAACTCGCACAATTTTACACCTCTATGCGAAATGTTTTTCAGCCAATAGAAAACTAGAAAACATCTAAAAGCAAAATAGAAAGGCCAGAATCACATCCGAGAGGGAATTCCAAAATGACCTCTACACACGAAATAAAAGACGGAGCAAGATCGACCGTCGAAAGAGAGATAAAAAAGATGAGCGTAATTAACACGTACCCTTGACAAACGTCAAGCGATCGCCATTATTACCTCTCTCTTTCTCTTTCACCTCTCATCTCTCACCTCCTTCCTTTTCACCATTCACCCTGAGCGATAACTTCAGACAATCCTACCCAACAACAAACGCTCATACATACATACATACATACATACATACATACATACATACATACATAGGTTCCTGCCTAAACTCACTCTTGCAAGTTGCTACTAGGAACTCTTGATACCCTTAACATTTTAATACTATTTCTCATTGAACATTAACTTCTACCAATTCATGTTAATCTTTTCCATCAATAAATTTCTATTTAAACATACAAAATGTATACTTTTATTCTTTTAAAAATCCACCTGCTGATAACCTTCTGATAATTCTGGATAAAACCTTAAGTTGTGGGGATTGTTGGCTATGTTTGTGAATTGGCCTTGTACCAGACATGGCTGACCGCCCCTACAGCTGCACTGGTGACGCCCGACGTCCAAAAAACACGCACTCTACTTCTACACTGGTGAACCCCGATGTCGAAAACGAACACGCAATGGAAATATCACTACTACAGCGGTGAACACCCACGTCTAAAAGAACACGCAGTGGAAATCTGATCACCTTATCTCACTGATGACCCCGCGAAGAACATGCAGTAGAAGAATCCCTACTACCACACTAGTGAACACCGATGCTCCCCACCCCCGAAAAAAAAAACACGCAAGAGAATCTTCTTTGAACCCTTACACCTTTTCCTTGAACATTTACCCACTTAATAATTTCACACTCTACAAAACTGGATGCCATTTCTTTCGCCAAAATCAATTCAACATTTATATACACAAAAGAGAGAATTTTTATCGATAAGAAATGCTTGCAATTCCATCTCACAGTATCTCTTCAATCTTCTCACTACAACTTCATCGGCAACCTGACAAAGACCACGCAAACGAATTCTCATCTCTACATAAATGATAACCCCACAAATAACAGACAAAGGAAGTCTAATAACTACATAATGGTGACCATCCAATGCAAAGAAACGCACAAATCAACCTTCCGCTCCCCACCCCACAAAAAGGTGTTGAACACGACATCGTAAATTCAAGCATCACTACGATTCACTGTCTACAAGACAAGAAAGAAAGAACAGATGAAAAAGACAAAAAGACAAAAAAAAAAGAAAAAGAAGAGCAGAGCCCAACACGTTTAAATAAACCCTGTTGTCAAATTGTATGCTGATACAATATCAATTTCTAACGACAACTGGAAAAAAACTCTCAGCTTCAAAGCTAAGTACCTCAAAATATGCCTTTTTATCCATATTGAATACAATTGTTTAATTCCGTGTGAAACCATGTTTTAGTCTTTTGAATACTACTTCATGTCCGACCATTTAATATAAACCTTTTCTTTCTTGACTATTCTTCGAATTTCAATGCGTTTGAATAATTCCAATTTCCAATTATATGCAAATACATTATCAGAGCCTCTAATAAGAACAAAGGAATAAAAAAACAACTATACTCACCATCGAAATTACCAACACTTTCAATGTTTGACTATTTTTTTTAAAACAAGCTGCTTGGCAATTTCAAATATTTAAAAATCTAAAGAAATTCCTTATTTTGTTTCGTCTTGAAAAACATGTTTCATTTTCTCAGTATTCTTACGTTACTTTAATAATGTGACCTTCGATATGAGAAGAAACTAAACATACCTACTCTTATGACTTTCACCCAAGACGTTAACGATGAAATGAACAACAATTATGGAAACACAGGTCAACCCACGAGGATAAACAGCAAAACAACTCGAAAACCTTTAGAAGCGCCATAAACAGGACCATTCCAAGTAATAAGCCGTCGTGACAAATATTGTACGATCAAAATATCTGAAAATGTGCATAATAATGTTAGCATTAACAGACTAAAACCAGCATATATTTCTATAAATAAAAAGTCAACAAATTCTGTCGAAAGAAATCCGGAATTGAAAGATTCCCAATCTCATATCCATGGAGCTCATGATGAAAAACAAATAACTAAAACTAAAATTGGTAGAATCAGTAAATGGAAAAAAACACAACACATATTTTTACTACTGAAACAAAACAAAAAAAAAAACAAATACACAGAATTACACTGCGTTATTTGAACGAGGACCTATATGTAATGAACAAAACAAGTTCTAGATTTAAAAATTCAAATGCTAAGCACTGACTCATTGATTTTGTTCGAAAAAAAAAAGACGAATTTACTCGAATTTACGAAACCTTGCTTAGTACACGCAAAACTCGCGAAATTTCACGCATCAATGCGAAATGTTTCTTTGCCAATAGAAAACTAGGAAACATCTAAAAACAAAATAGAAAGGCCAGAATCATATCCGGGAGTGAATTCCAAAATGACCTCCACAAACGAAATAAAAGTCAAGCTTGACCGTTAACAGAGAGATAAGCCGACGAGCATAATTAACACGTACCCTTGACAAACGTCAAGCGATCGCTCTTATTACCTCTCTCTTTCTCTCTCAACTCTCATCTCTCATCTCCTTCCTTTTCACCCTGAGCGATAACTTTAAAGACAATCCCACCTTATCAATAAACACTCATACATACATACATACACACATACATACATACATATGTTCCTGTCTACATCCATACAAGTTACTACTACGAACTCTTGATACCCTTAACTTCTTACTACTGTTTCTCATTGAACATTAACTTCTACCAATTCATGTTATTCTCTTCCATTAATAAATTTCTATTTAAACATACAAAATGTATACTTTTATTCTTCCACACACTCCAATCTTCAATCTTCTGGTCACATGACCAATTTAATAAACATTAACCATCTTCATACTTCTACACACTAATCGCTGTCAACACGCATTTCAAAAGAGAATCATCAACGTCTACATTTATCACGGTAATGCCAAATACAATTGGTGACCGATTGACAAAAGAAATTACTCGATCTCATACAGCGGTTTAATCAGTTTTCATAAATAAATATTATTAATAAGAACTGAAGAAATATCTGATATAAAAAATCTTTATAAAAAAATCAACTGAAAAAATCGGTATCAAAATATTTGCATTTTAAACTCCACTAAAATTCCTATAAAGAAGATTGAACTTCCTTTACTTATTGGTTACTTAAATTGCAATTTCATTGAAAATAGAAATTGATCATAAAATCGAAATATCCTAACCAACAATCTATTTATATTCAATGAGTCAGAAAAGTGCATAAAAACGATACACACATGCATACTACCCTGTAATACAGGGGTACGCATACAAGGAGAGAGGCGGGTAGGGAGGAAAGAAGGAGATGAAGTTGTCTAATTAAACCATAAATCTGAACATTTTTTTTTCTTTCTGGGTGTCAGTAACTGCCTCTGCTCATCTCTCCCACCTTAAAAACTTACGTTACCTCCCGGGCCAGGAAGATTGGACTATTTAGTCGTAAGGCAACTGACAGTTTTTGCATTGCTCGCTCATATGAATGGTTTTTCGAAAGTTGTTTACGAAAAACTCCATATTCCAGGAACAAATCTGGTATTCCTGAAGACACAGAAAAAAAGAAAACTACTCAACTATGCATTTCTGCGATAAAAACATTGACTGTATTTTTATTATTATTAATAATTATTTTCTCTCGTTCATTTCACTTGATTTCTCTTGCTTGCATCTTAGACGTACGAGATTTGACAGTTCTTTCATGGGATTATTATTTTGAAGAGCCATCATTATTATTTTATAGATTTTCAGATAATTTAATTCATTCTTCTTTTTTAGTGTCATTCTCACAAACTTTCGGTCAATCCGATCTAAACCTTCTTCAGGTGAATAACGAGAGTTGGTTTTAATGGAAATGCAAATCAAAAACGATAGCAAACAATTTGAAATGATATTGCAAAACTTGCAGAATAAATTGTTCTTCGCGTTAAAAATGAAACAACCTCTGCTATAAGCTCTGTTGAAAATTGAAAATAAATTGACAAAAATTGTTATTGACATTTAAATTTCGTATTTGCTACTGGTTTTAATTTTACACTGCAGAGAAAAAAATGTTTCTTTCCATACGTGTAGTATATATCTAAAGAAGGCCGTGGAGTGGATTATAATGTGAGAATAAAAAAAAATTACTAAAACAGAAAATTAGTTCACTTGTCTGAATGTCAGAAAATTTTCTTAAAGCCTTAATTTATGGAAAGTATTTGAACAAAAGATTAAAAATGTGACTTCAAAATCCGAATAGCGAAAGACTAGAGAAGAAAGATGCATTTCAAAAGTTAAACAAAATACTACGAAACAGGAAAGTTTCGTTAAGAACAAAGAAGAGTGCTGATTTGCTACGTGATATCGATTGTCTTGTATGGAAGTGAATGCTGGACTAACTCACTACAGTTGAAAGGGAAACTGGAGGTAAAAAAAATGTTGTCCAACAGAAGGATACTGTAAATTCCATGAACGGAGCAAGTAAGCTACGAGCAAGTATTTTATTTACCCTACTCCCTAACTGAAGCGAATTGTGACACAAGGTCGTTTTTTTAATGTGGGGGACCCGAGCGCTTACGCTCGGCCGCTGGTCAAAGATTACGCGGTAACTGGGTACTAACCTTGTCTTAACATGTTTAAGCTTATCTTGTCTGGTCATGCCTAGCTGCCAAAAATGCCAGGTAAGTATTTTATTTACCCTACCCCCTACCACTGAAGGGAGATGTGACACAAGGTTGGTTTTTAAACTGAGGAGCCCGGGCCAGTGGACAAAGATTACTCAGGCCCACTGACACAAAGTGTTAACTGGGCACAAAGTTTGTCTTAGCATGTCAGAACTTGTCTCAACATGTCTAAGCTTGTCTTATTTGGTCTCATACCCCTACCACTAAAGTTGAAGGTCAGTCAGTTGAGTGCCATACATGATACACGCTTGGGCGATCATGTCTCGACAGAGACATGACTGACTGGGCAGAAGATTATCCCGCAGTAGGTTGCCATTGCTTTCTGTGGTAGACTGGTTGCCGACCAAGGCTATAGAACCCAATCTGTCCTGTTATTTAACTCATAACTGGAAGGAATAGGCGGATTAATACCTTTCCCAAGGGTATTTGCGCGTAAGTGAATGCAATGAATTCAACTGGAATTCGAACTCGGCTCCCCGATTTCTCGTTCTGAGCCGATATCCAATGCACCACAACGCACATCCGTTGAAGGTAAGTATTTTAAAAAATGGTTATCCTAAAGAACACACATATTAAAAATAAAAAAAAGACAGCTGAACTTTCTTGGGTGCATAATGAGGAGGTAGGGCTTGGAAAACATAATCTTCACAGGAGATATTGAGAACAAGAGAGATAGAGGAAGGCAGCGAGTCACTTGTACGACGAGCTTGTGTTAATGGAAGACGGAACACGGGGCAGGAGACTTGGCAAAGGTCGGTTACATACTGAAGAGTCCCGGTACATAAAAAAAGCATAAGATTTTTTTATAGTAAGGTTCACCTTGTACAAGGCCAGTGAGCCACTTGTGGTAGAGGGTTACTTTATTACCTGATGTAAGTGAAATTTTCAGCACTTATTCATTAATGGCGTGTGTTAGTTTAGAGACATAATTTAGAAATTTATTTTTGATCCTCCGTAGAATAAAAAAAATCAAACGGTGAAAAATCTTTTTTAAAATTATTTTTAAAAAGTTTCCACTTGAAATTGACACTTAGCTTTCCAGTTTTTCATCTTAAAAGCCCATCCTTATCTTTATATCAAGTTTACAGCAGCAGCCAATAAGTGAGACAGTTATAAATTTGTAGTTTAAAAATACACTAATTTTTCAAAAAACACGATACATAACAGATTTTCTCTGTGGACACAAAAGATTATATCTTTTATTAAATCGGCAACTCCCGAAAAGAAATAATTTTTTAGTTTTTCTGAATTCACTTGCTATGAAATCAGACAACCTTTTCAATACATTAAAGTTCGCAATTGTGTTCCGTTTAATGTTTTAACAGCCGCGGAAATGTACCTTTATAAAAGTGTGAAAATTAGGAACATCCTGTAGGAGTTATGGGAAATGCTTAATTTCCCCAACACTATATTTTTTTAGGCACACAAATGAATGACGAAACTTGCTTTTAGAATAACAACAAAGAATGGTTTATTACATAGTAAACGTACAAGATTGGTAGTATGTAAGTGTCCATGGTGAAGCTAGCAGCAGATAGTATGTCAGTGTCCATGGTGAAGCTAGCAGCAGCGTCTTCCACAAAAGCATTCCATGGGGAATCAGTGGCAGCGATGTGAGAGAGACGTCCGTTACTGCCGCGGGCTCATGGCTCTCTCTTTCCTCCGTTCTACAAACAGGACCAGGAAAAATAGTTCTAGAGAGGAATCAATGCGCTCCGCCCGTTGATTGGTCAGTGAGTGACCGAATCTCCCGTCGGGGGCATTGATTCGCTAAAGGAAATAGATCTGTGGCTGCTACAATCCCAAAATTACTAGTATCGATTAACCACGAGGTAAATAACGCGGTGCTGTAACTGAGCAGAAAAAAACTGTCCAAAATGAAATCATTCGCTATAAACTTCGTTAGTTAATAATTAAATGCTGAAAATTTTAACAAGATTGGATAATCCCATGATTTTTTTATATTTACAAAAACTGGAGCATTCTTTTTCTCTCAAAAGTTCATATGATTTTGGAGGTTAAAAAATGACCATAGCTACCGTCATGGATTTTGTGTATAAAGCCTTCTCAATTATAATTCATTTTTGACTAGTCCCAAAAGCAAGGGACAAACATTTAATCATTTAACATATTTATAATTCTACAAATAAAACGTTATGCATATGTGACCACCACGACTCCGCTACTTTTCAATCGAGTTATCACCAAGATTTAATGCGACACTCCCATCGGATCATGAATACAAAAATGCTCTTCTGAAATAGACGAGGACTCAAAACAAGTTAGTCACGAGTTCCGCGACTCATTAGAGTAACTGCGGTGGTTGTAGTTGCAATGGCTTTGTTTAGGACAAGATTGTCTGACGGGGTACATCTCTCTTCAGGCTGCTTTTGAATTCATAATATCCTTCTTCTAGACGGTTTGTGAATTTAAACCATAACTAGAGAAAGACGGACTCATTCTTTCTCCAAGTAATGTTGTCAAATGATGTTTCAATGTTGTCAAATGACGTCTTTTAAATACTTTTAAATACTCCCGAAATACTGAAATGATGTTTCAATGTTGTCAAATGATGATTCAGCGTTATCAAATGATGTTTCAATGTTGTCAAATGATGTCTTAAATGATGATTCAGTGTGATCAAATGATGTTTCCATGTTGTCAAATGATATTTCAATGTTGTCAAATGATGTCTTTTAAATACTTTTAAATACTCCTGAAATACCGAAATAATGTTTCAATGTTGTCAAATGATGATTCAGCGTTATCAAATGATGTTTCAATGTTGTCAAATGATGTCTTAAATGATGATTCAGTGTGATCAAATGATGTTTCCATGTTGTCAAATGATATTTCAATGTTGTCAAATGATGTCTTTTAAATACTTTTAAATACTCCCGAAATACTGAAATGATGTTTCAATGTTGTCAAATGATGATTCAGCGTTATCAAATGATGTTTCAATGTTGTCAAATGATGTCTTAAATGATGATTCAGTGTTATCAAATGATGTTTCAATGTTGTCAAATGATGTTTCAATGTTGCCAAATGATGTCTTTTAAATACTTTTAAATACTCCCGAAATACTGAAATGATGTTTCAATGTTGTCAAATGATGATTCAGCGTTATCAAATGATGTTGTCAAATGATGTCTTAAATGATGATTCAGTGTTATCAAATGATGTTTCAATGTTGTCAAATGATGTCTTTTAAATACTTTTCAATACTTCCAAAATATTGTTTTCGGGATAAGCTTGCTAGGCATCTCTTTAGAAGTATTTATAAACATGAAAATTACTAACTATAGTCTTGTCTGCCATAAAACTTCTGTTAGGAAGCTCCAGTGATTATTTCAACACGAGCTTGCTAACTATGGACAATACAGTTTGAGATTGTAAGAAAATCGTACTCACTACGATAGCAATTCGTCAAGAAGAGGAGATTCCTTACCAACGATCTACGTTAAATGAGTAAAAGAAATATATTTTAGGTCTAGTCTGGCACAGGGATACACAAAGTGTGAAAAAGTCCCCCCTAATAGCTTTTATCGGTCGATAGGAGACTAATTAGCCAAAAAGACATAACCGGAGAGAAAATTGTAAGAAACAAACTCGATAACAAAAATTGTGAAATATTGATCTCAGCTATTTTGACGTGTGTCCATTTTTGTGTGAAAGCGTGTACAAATTTTGATGTGCGTATTTTACCCAACATTAGATGCTCTCAAAATTACACGTGTTTTTGATCAGGGGATTGAAACCGTAACGTTAGATATAGACTTCTACAGTTTGCCTCGAGGCTAGAAGTGGGGACAAAAGAAAAGGAAAAAAAAGAAAAAGATATGTCAAAGAGAAAGGGGAGAAACCAGGCCATAGCACCTCAGGAATGGCGTCAGTCAATTTCAAGACGTCCCCAGAGGTGACTAAACGGCACTTGAGTATGTCTACTGGATTTAGTTGCTCTCTTTCTCGTATCTCCGAAGACACCTGGCATCGAGCTGAGTTGCATTACGCACTGACGCGTAAGTCCACCTCATAGATTTGTATGGCGTCATTATTAAAATCTTGGCTCGCTAAAGATATATGTTTGTACATGTCTGTCTGTTATGGTGAGAGTGAACATCTTGAAATAAGTGTCGATCATTGTGATTGCTTGTTTTCTAACTTAGTTACCGATTTCATTCATGGTTTGTTCTTCTGGCGTGAATGAAAAGTATGAACGCTTTGTTACGCACAGCTGTGCCTCTTACATAGCTACTGTCGCTGCAACCTACTTACCATTGCAGGTCGATTTCAGATGATAGCGACGTGGTTATACAACGAGATACTGGTTAATATTTCTCTGTACGCATGACATGTAGTGTTTTCGTTAATGTTTAAATAAGCTAATTTTAGTTTTATAATATTAATTTAAACTAACGTAATATGCCGTATGGGCCAAGTATTATTGTACATATAGTTCTATCTTGGACCAGGGGTATAAAAGATGTTAAATTATATAAATCCCTCTGTGAGTAAAGCAGGATTTATACAAAATATAAACGTCAGGTATATAAAAAGTTCGGGAACATTGTAAAGGTTGTAGAATTCTATAATTTTCTTATAATTTTGAGTATTTTTTCTTTTTCCAAGTAAGGGCCTATTTGAGGCGAAAATAAAAACGGTTTTGCCCCGAGTCATGTTTTAATCTAAGTACCTCGGTCAAATAATAGGACAGATTGGTTTCTATAGCCTTGGTCGGCAACCAGTCTACTGCAGAAAGCAATGGCAACTTACTGCGGGATAATCTTCTGCCCAGTCAGTCATGTCTCTTTTGAGACATGGTCGCCCAAAGCGTGTATCACGTATGGCACTCAACTGACTGACCTTCAATATTTCGGCATAAAAATTCCATACCTAAGTTTAAGCCTAAGTTTAAAATGAAATTTTTAAAATGAAAAAATGCCAAGGCTCAGTGCAAAAACCAAGAATCAGAATAATAACGGCCGACTTGAATGCCAAGGTAGGTAAAGAGAAGGAAGGAAACACGACCGACAACCTTGGATTAGGTGTGCGCAACGAACGAGGAGAAAAATGTTCTTATGGCCATAAAAAAACATTTTACAATATAATTCTCAACCAAACAGACAAACAAAAAACGATAACAGAAAACGAAACATTATCTGGTTCAACCCACCATTTAATTTAGAGGTAAAGACCAAAATAGGACAAATATTTTTTTGAGCTGATAGATAGACACTTTCCAAAAATCTCAGAACTAAGCAAAATTTTCAATAGAAACACAATCAAGCCAAGTTATAGTTGTACTAGTAATTTAGATGGTTTCATAAAAAAACAAAACGCCAAAAACTTAGATAGCATTGTACAAAACAAGATCACTAATAAAGAATGCAACTGCAGGGACAAGAATAAATGCCCACTTCAAGGACTTTGTAAAACAACAGACGTCATTTACAAGGCAAAAGTACATGACTTAAATGGTCAAAATAAAATATATTTGGGATCAACCAAAGACACATTTAAGACCAGGTGGTTTAATCACAAGTCTACTTCCAAAATAGAAAACTTAAAAAACTACAAAATTGGCTAGCCACGCGTGGAAATTAAAATCAAAATATGGAAAAAACCCAGACATAACGTGGAATATAGTACAAACAGCCAAGCTTTACAACGGTGGCAAAATATGTAGACTGTGCCAGAAAGAAAAGTTAGAGATTATGCTATTCCCAAACCAAAATGAACTATTGAATGAAAAAACAGAAATTATGACTAAGTGTAACCATACTAAAAAATACCTATTAGGTTCATACAACCATGGATGAAAACGTTATAATTTCTTGTAATTTAAAAAATTGCGCGTTCAAAAATTCTCCGTCACGTGAGCGTTAAAAAAAAACACCGTTACGTGAGCGTTCTGAAAAAAAAAACAGTAAACGCTAAAATCAGTTATTGCAAATCGCCTGAAGACACCACATGGTAGAAACCTAAGTCGCGTAATAAATCGTTTACAAATGTAAAATATTCAAAAGTTCTATAATATAATTGTATTGAACACTTTTTAATACAAATACGCACTGATCTAATTTTATTATGTCCCAAAAATAAGTAATTTATATATATATATATATATATATATATATATATATCCTGCGTCTATAGCACGTCTCGGAGTTCCATGCAGTATCATCAGGTGCATATTATGATATATTATATTATGTTATATTATATTATATTATATTATGTATTTGCGTGTATGCTCATATGTATATTTATTGATATAACACACACACACACACACACACACACACACACACACACACACACACATATATATATATATATATATATATATATATATATATATAATGCAGAAAAGTATGGCATTCCTTTTAGAAAAGACACGAAGGGGGTTAGGGCAATTTTAGCGGATGATTTGTTTGCTTGCAAAGAAACTGTCAGATAGACAGATGCGTGAGGCTAAGCAGTCAAGCAAGCTGCTGCATTTCAAGATTTCCGCATCAGTTACGGCAGGCAACAACCTCGGTTTCTTTAGAACAAACAGACATAAAAGCTTATTTCTAGAATCTGGGTACGCTCAATTAAATTTCACATAAAATAGTAATTGTTTCTCTGCTTCATGCCATTTCGGAAAGCGAAGAAAATCTAATATTAATACATATCTCCCGATAAACGGCTGATCGGCGACACATACACTCCCATTAGCTTAATTAAACAAAACCGACAATATCTGTCTATTTAATGTTTATTCTACCTTTTCAACTTCTGGATAAGATGTTCAGTATTATTTTCGAACTTGTGGTTAAACTGTCTGAAGTTGTTTTTTTGTTTTGTTTTTTTTTCTTCAACTACTTTCGACACTTCAGTCATTATCAAGAAATAATGTTTTGTCTCTGTTGTAGTTTTATGGTAAGTCTAATTCTTTTGTTTACATTATAGTCTTCATTCAGACGCTGAAATTTTTAAATGGTCTGTTTGACCTGGAGATTGAGTTACTAATACATATATATATATATATATATATATATGCAACTATATATGCAACATGCAACATATATATATATATATGCATACTATATATGCAACATGCGTATTAACCTGCACACCCACACTCATTCTGACACAGACTCAATAGTAAAATTCACTGTTAATAACTAATTCTCGAATGGTCCCCCCTTCTCCCGCTTAAAAATAAAATTGGCTTCCTGTGGGATGTTCTCACTACTTTGGGAACCACGGTGTTAAACATTTGAAAGTGTTATCGACTCCTCTATCTTCTCCCTCTTTCTATCTTCTATCACTCTTTTTCTTTCTATAGCTGAAGTTAAATAGCGTCACTGATATTTTTCCTGTCTTCCCTTGCGATCAAAATGGAATAATCCATTATTTATGCAGTATTAGCAAGGTGTGATCGACGTGTTAAGGAACGAATGACCTAAGGGAGAAGCAGAAGTAGAATATGATAATGATCGTAGTGAATGTAATCTTTCCCATCGTAATGCATATTCTCTAGTTGTTTCAATAAATTTCTATCAATTACAAGAACTACTACAGGAGGTAATGACAAAAATTGAGAAGAAATTACTAAACATAAGTTGACATAAGCCATGGTGCTTAGCTAATAGAAACAGCCCATCATGCACATTTCAGATTGGAGATACCAATATTAAACAAGTATAAGTATTTAAATATCTGGGAATTGTTTTAACAGTGGACTGAGAAGGCGACACTGAAATCGAGTAGCGAAAGATGCTTTTCAAAAGTCAATCAAAGTATTTTTAAAAAAGACAAATTTCGTTAGAAACAAAGAAAATAGTACTGAACAGTTATGTAATATCATTCCTTCTATATGGCAGTGACAATTTCCTCACAAATGAAGATGAGACTTGAACCAATAGAAATGTGTTTTCACAAAAAGGCTGAACATTTTAGAGAAATTGGAATCAAGAAGGACACTTATATTTAACACCAAGAAGAGACAAAATGTGGAAATAAAGCTTGAATTACTTGATACAGCTTGAAGGCAAGCGGAAAACAACGCGTAATCTCTCTAGCAAACGTGAGTAAATAGATAGCAGGACAAGGTTTAAGATCTATCTAATCTAATCTAAACTTATTTATAAATGGAACTGTGTGTGTGTGTGTGTGTGTGTGTGTGTGTGTTACCTATAGACTCCGAAACAGCTGAACCGATTTTCTTGAAAATTTACACAGTTGTACTGTAAGCGTCTGAGAGTGTTCTTAGCTATGTTTTGTGCCGATACATATCGAAAATCGATAATCGAAAAAATCGGGTTATAGAAGGAGTGGTCCGATTTTAATCAAATTTGATACACTCATAGACAAAGACATAAGAAACGATATTCAGAAGTTTCAAGGTTACAGTTCTTACAATAGTGCAGAAAATCGATAATATATATATATATATAAAAGGCAAGATGTTTGTGTTTGTGTCTGTTTATCTGCCTGTATGTCTGTATTTTTCAGCCCCTTTTATTTTAGTTTTTGCTTCGGGTTTGGCTCTAAGTGGGTATAATTGTAGTTCTTAGTCTCAGCCATGATACCATTTACTCAGAGGACTTATTTAGCCTTCAAAATCCAGTTTACGACGAAAAACACTTATTTGATATCGATACCAGGAAATCAAAATTTGACTTACAACCATTCATTTTTCTTTCAGTCTACGGTTTCGCTTTAATTGGAAACAGCTATTGCTTTTTAGTCTTTCGTGCCAACGTCCAAAGAGTCTGAGCTCCAGGACCATGGATTAGTTTTAAAGCTTTTATTACACCCGAGCAAATTTTATTACAAATTTTATTAAGATCTTCAAATAACAGGAAGTTGTAGAGGGCCATGATAACCAACGCCCTGAAAGGAAACGACACACATAAGAAGAACATGCGAGACAGCCATTTCAATAACGAAGATAAGCGATCATTTAAATTTTCAAACTAAACAATCTACGATTTGTCTAATATCCGCCGTTTCGATTATTTATGTTAATTCAAATTTATTGACAAATTATTTTACATATATAAGTTCATTATATACTTAGCCATCAAAATATTTACGCTTGTTTTTTGTAATATTAACGGTTTCTGTTACATTATGAACTGTTTCGTCTATATTTCTGAGATAAGGTAATATTTACAGTATTTACATTATTTGGACTATTGTCCTCATCTTTGTTGCCATTTGTACGACGTTTCGGCCGATGTACGCTCCGGCTTTCTTCAGGTGCTACGAATTTCAAACCGAACCCTTTATTACAATCACTAGGGTATATAATCTTTAAGGATACATGGCCCAGTGGATATAGACGTTGGTTAGTTCCTGACTTGACTCTTAGAGTTGTGAGTTCAATACTAAGCTACAGCAGTGGTGAACAAGTAACAGAGTTAGAAGGAGATAACTCATGACTTCCAATCAAGATTAACGCAAGGAATGAGTATGATATACCCAAGTGATTGTAATAAAGGGTTCGGTTCGAAATTCCTAGCACCTGAAGAAGGCCGAAGCGTACATCGACCGAAGCGTCAGCAAAGATGTGTACAATAGTCCGAATAATGTATTAGGTTGTCCCAAAAGTTCGTAAACACTTGCGAAATGGGGCTATCTGGTCCAGCACAATCGAGACAAGCGATGGGTTCAGAAAGGGCAAGAGACACAGTCGGTTCCAAAACAATATCGATTTGACAAGAAAGTCATGTTATGTGTTTGGCGGAACTTTGAAGGAATCGTGCATTTTGAGTTGGTTCCGAATGGTCGGGCCATCAGTGCCGAACTTTACTGTCAGTAACTTGAGCGGGTCTACAAAAAGTTGAAGCAAAAGTACCCGGCTTTGATCAACCGAAAGCGCGTTTTGATGCAGCAGGACAATGCCAAGCCACACACCGCCAGGAAGACGAAAGAGAGGTTTGAAGAGCTGGACGGCGTTGAGTTTCTGCGACATCCGGCCTACACTCCTGACTGTGTTCCATCAGATTACGGCCTTTTCCGCTCAATACAACACTTTCTGAAGGGCCGCCGATTCGACTCGTTTGATAAAGTCGAGGAAGCATGTCAAGATTGATTCAAAGCCGGCTGAATGGTACTTTGACCAGATCCGAAGGTTTTGCAGATCGATGGCAGAAAGTCTTGGAAAATGAGGGTCTTTATTTCGAGCAATAAGTTTTATTGTTTTTGCGAGTAAAATTTCAATTTTTTGCAAGTGTTTACGAACTTTTGGGACAACCTAATAAACACTGTGTTCTGTTTTGCCTGTAAATTCTCTTTAAATCCTACTCTTGACTCATCTGGAGAATCCTTGCCTAATCTTTCCCTTAGAACTGAATCTCTGTTGAATGATATGCATATAACTATTTCCATGGATTCTGCTATCATCTCTAATCTATATAACCATACAGCACGTGAACCTGATGTTATTCCTGTGAAAAGTTCTTTCGAACTTGTATAATAAATGCCTTGCTTTCCTGCTTGTTGGAAATTTTCATCTGTTGTTGAAATCTTTAAGAACTCAGGTGAGCCATCCAATCCTCCCAACTATCGCCCTATTAGCCTTCTAAGTCGCTTTGGTAAACTACTAGAGATCTTATTACTCGCTGAATTAGTTAAGCCTCTCACATAAAAGATACTTCTTTCAGACAAACGATATGACTTTCGTTTCTTTAAATCAAGTGCTGATGCAGGATTGTTGCAGAAAGAGCCTATCAAGCTTTAGATAAGAATAGTGAAGCTCGGGTTGTTGCTTTGGATATCTCGAAAGCGTTCGACAATGTTTGGCATACCAGTCTTCGTCACAGGTTGAAAAGTTTAGGTGTCTCCTGGCGAATTTTTTAACTGATACTGTCTTTCTTATCAAATCACGAAATTAATGTTATCCAGAACGGCCACTCTTCTAGATCCTTTTTTACTAATGCAGGTGTTCACGCTGACTCTAGCTTTGGTTCTATTTTGTTCTTAATTTTTGTCAACGACCATTGTGATGTCATTAGCTCTCAGCTTGGCATCTGTGCTGGTGACGCATCCATTTACTCCTTTCTTGATACTTAATCTGATCAATTCGATAAGGTCAAATTAGCAGTTACTCTAAAACTTGACCCATAGTCTGTTCCTAACTGGAGTAAAGAATGGCTTCTTTTAATTTTTAACGCCTCTAAAACAAAACTGCTCTCTCTTAATCATCTAAGAGATTCTTTTCTGCTTTCCATCAGTATGGCTGATGCTAACCTCAAGGGGAGTAAATTGTTACGCCTTTTCAGGCAAACATTCTTGGTTACCATGAAGTGAAAAGACCTTATTGGATTCATTGCTAGGTCTTCGGCTAAAAAATTGGTTCACTGTGTCGTTCTAAACAGTTTTTCTCTCCAGAATTTATCTTACAGATCTGTAAGTCTACCATTCGTCTATGCTTAGAATATTGCTACCACATATAATCCGGTGCTCCTGCTATACATTTAGAGATTCTTGATAAAATCTAAAGAATCAGTAATGTTATTGGTCTTGTCCTGACATCTCGGCTTCAGTCATTTTCACACCACCGTAAAATTTCTTCCATGTGATTTTCTGTGAATACTTCCATAATAATTGTTCGGATGAACACCTCACTATGGTACTTATACTTTATGAACTTAAGTGCAGTGCTAGATTGGCGGAAAGGTCTCATCATCTTGCAGTTGAATTAGCTACATGTAATCGTAAGTTAAATGCTAACAGTTTCATTTCTCGGACATCTCACTGATGGAAAACTCTTCCGGCTCCGTGCTTTTCAGCCAAATCTAATCTTCAAAAATGTAAATGCCATGTCACTCGACATCTACTATCTTTCTCGTTACTCTTCTGTTGTTCTCACTGCTTCATAATATTTCTGTTTTCCTATTCTTTCTCGCCCAGTAACCCGTTGTATCTTAGTGGCTTTACTGCCTTACATAGAGTGACTACATTTTTTTTAAAATGTCATAAAAGAACGGTTGTGCTTTTGATTCAATAATTTACTCGAGGAATCTATCCGGCAGGAAAAAATAGACATACCAAATAGTGTTGCGTGGATTGAATCGAGTAGAAGAACTTCCCATATAGTCTCCTTAATTTCTATTGGGGCAAAGAGGATAAATGCAGTTAGCCGATTGTCATTTTCCGTTATTTCTTATGAAAAACATCTACACAATTTTTCTAAGGCTTGTAAAAGACGGACTATAGTTGACTAATTGCACAAGGAATAATTAACTTTTTAATCATTTCACCCCTAAAAAAAGTGATAGAATTACTGAAATGCAATAGGTAACTGAGAGTGAAAAAATATGAAAACAATTATTGTTAAGGAGAGAGGATTAAAATGTTATGAGAAAAATAAGACTCTCATACTATTTGTATATACCAGTCAGTTAAGTGCCATATTTGATACATGCTTGGGTGATCATGTCTCGAAACATACTTGACTGACAGGGCAGAAAATTTTCCCGCAGTAGGTTGCCTGAAGCCATGAGTGGATTGAACAATGGAAAAACAGCTAATCTACGAGGCTAGAGTGGAGGTGCTGAATATAATATCAATCAGATTTGATTTGTAACAATATCACACACACACACACACACACACACACACACACACACACATATATATATATATATATATATATATATATATACATACATACCGAGCGCACCTAGCTCAGAGGTAGAATCGCCGACTGACACCAATTCGGTCGGGTTTCAGGTAGTTAAAAGCAATCGGATGTCTAACCGCACTGATGAGCTGTGATACAGTGAAACAGATCTGTCTGCTGATATATATATATATATATATATATATATATATATATATAACCTGAATATTCTATTTAAGCATCAAATAAACATCGCCCCTGGGTGTTGGCCTCGATGACCACTTACATATTTAAAATATAGCATAATTGCAAACTATACACACACACACGCGCTCGCGCGCATATATTACTTTATACGTTTTTATAGTGGATACTTCGAATTTGAAATGGAACGGCCATTTATATTTACTAAACTGTGTATTACGTATTTGAGAAATCTTAGTAAAGAAAATAAAATTTGATATATTTACTGCGAAAGAGGTCTCACTATCGTTTACAAATATAGACACCATGCAATGTTGATTGCTATGTTTATTTTTTCTTTCTCTCTCTCTCTCTCTCTCTCTCTATCTATCTATCTATCTATCTATATATATATATATGTGTGTGTGTGTGTGTGTGTGTGTGTGTGTGTGTGTGTGTGTGTGTATATATATATTAATGTATATTTGGGCAGCAATCTTTTATTAAAAACGACCGACAAAGAAGACATTATTAATTTTAATTGAATTTTTCCAGTATTCTTAAATGTTTCCTTTTTGTTGAAGATAAGGAGTGTAAAAAAAGTTCCATATTTTTCGATTTCCAAGCCCTTTCGTCCACTTCATCGGTCATTTTCAAAGATGTTATTTTCCGGTGTTGAGAACAAAATAACAACAGCGAAAATGGAATGAAGTGGCTGAAAGCGCTTGGAAAGTCGAAGATTATGCAACATTTTTACACATCTTATGTCCAGCAAAAAAGAAACAAAGAAACATGTGCGAATACTGGAAAGATTGAATTAAAAATTAATAAACTCTTCCTCGTCGGTCGTTTTTTAACGGTGTGTGTATATATATATATATATATATATATATATATATATATATATATATATATATACACAATGGACTTCGATGTATGAAATGAAGGCTTAACAATTAATATCCTAGAACTGATATATCATTTGAATTTGGTGATAAAGTCTTGTACAGAACCAGCCACAATTTTCGGAAGAGAAATGGTACACATAGATTCCCTGAGCATCCTTCTTTGTGTTTTGAAATCGAATTTGTCCTTTACTAGATTTTCGCCAACCAAGAATGAAGAACTTCATCTCTCCTACTATAGAACCCATAGCTAATGGGAAAAAGAGATGGATTCATCTTTTTTCCAATGATATTTGCGCGTAAATGAATGTAATAAACTCGATTGAAATTCAAATTCAGCTCCCTGATTTCTCGTTCGGAACCACAATCCATTACACCACACGTATATATATATATATATATATATATATATATATATATATATATATATATATATAAACAGAAATTAGGAGGATTTTAAATAATTAAGTAATTCATCGAGCTTTATTAGACCTTAACAGAATGCAGAAAGCACTAGACGGCCGTTTCGTCCTATATTTGGGACTCATCAGCAATGAGCATCCGCTACCAAATATTGAAACCCAGACAGTTATGCTATTAAGCAAACGTCATACCAACTGTACCACAGAATATGTGAATGAGCGGCGCTTTATCGAGTTTAATTCGTTACCTCTTCGTCACCGGGGTACAGTTTGTATGACGTTTGCTTAATAACGTAACTGTCTGGGTTTGCTATGAATACTGTAGCAATGTTCTAAAATGTTTGTAAAAAGAAGTTTTTCATGCTTTAACAAGTGCATGACCATGACATTACAACAAATAAAAAAAAACCATTTTCGATAATTTTCACGTTCTAATGAACGCCAGCAACCGTTATATTTGAAGCAGGAAAAAATGTACACTAATTTTTAGCAACACATTTTTCTGGTTGCATTTGCTACTATAACTTACATCCCTGAAGATGACCTCGGGAAGAGGTTGAAAGTACTTGGTTATCTTGAGAAATGAATGCAAATGACACCTGTCAACGTTACAGATCATTTCTGACATCTTTTGATTGTAATACGCGAAAGATTATCCGTGAGTATGAACGGATTTTATTAAAAATAAGCAAACATATTGTTTGCAATTTATTTAATTTGACATATATATATATATGTGTGTGTGTGTGTGTGTGTGTGTGTGTGTGTGTGTGTGTGTGTGTGTGTGTGTGTGTGTGTGTGAGAGAGAGAGAGAGAGAAAGAGAGAAAGAAAGAAAAGAGAAATATGGAGAAAGAGAATTTGACAGTTTAAGTGTAAAACTCCCTCAAAAACAAACGTTAAATACGCTAGAATAAAACTGACCGAATAAAAATATAACCCCCGTTTGGTACCAAACGCAAAAAAATGACAGTGATCAAACTTATAGACAACGCAAAGGCATTTGACAAAGTACGCCACAAAGACTTGTTCGAGATGCTCGGCAACCTCGACATTTTCGAAAAAGACATTAGGATAATCAAAAACCTATATTGGCAACAAACCACTTGCGTGCGCATAGGAAATAGATTCAGCAGGTATACAAAAATAGAAAGGGTCATAAAACAAAGATGTGTTTGTTTTTTTGTTTTTTTACCCAATCTATTCAACTTATACAGCGAAACAATTCCGAGAGAAATAAAATCTTTGTCAGGATTCGTCATTAGCGGCCACAATCTCAACAATGTAAGATAAGCGGATGACACGTTGCTGATAACAGACACAGAAAGGAAAATACAGGACCTTCTACAGAAGGTAGTAAGAGAAAGCGAGAAGAAAGGACTGAGCATAAACTTCAAAAAAACTGAATGTATGGTCGTCAGCAAAAAGAAGAACCCAGGTTGGAGAAACTAAAATAAAACAACTAAAGTGTTATGTCGTGAGTCAGAATAAATAACTCAACAACAGGAATAGGTTAATTGTTGTATTCCGTGAAAATAGTATTTACAAAGTTTATTAGTATCCAATACAAGAATAAGGGTTAATCGTCTCAACCGCCGTAAGACGTAGTATGAGCAATGGGTACTTCCGGGTCGTCAGCAGAAATGTAGTTATACAGAAGGATGCTGAGGATACCATGGACTGAGCACGTAAGCAACGATGAGGTGTTAAAGAGGATGCAAACAAAAACAAAAATCAAACTTAACATCAGGAAGATACAGTTGAGGTTCCTGGGACACGGAATGAAGAAAGAAGGCCTAGAGAATCTAATACTCATAGGACGGATAGAAGGAAATAGAGACAGGGAAAGCAATGCGAGATACGTTTGATAGACCTGAGCAAATGGATGGCAGAGCGGGTTTGGGAGAAATAACAAGAGAGGAAATATAGGGGGCAACAAAAGACAGGGACAAGTGGGAGTCCATGATCGCCTACGTCCTGAAGGAACACTGCACAAAAAGAAGAAAAAGAAGATCAAACTTAATCGTGTCAAAGTTTATAGAAGTTCAAAGTTTTACCGGCGAAAACTACTTTTTAATTAGTTTTAGTTTTCTTGTTCGGGTGAATTTTTCAAGAAAACTTCATTATTATAAATAAAGCTTAAAAAATATATATATTATTATAAATAAAGCTTGAAATTCACTTTTCCATGGCCGTAAATATTAACTGGACAATAGCTGTCCGAATCCGTGAAAGAAAATATGAGACGTAATGACCAAAAAATATGGTCACTGACAATTAAGCCAAATTTTCACGGCAGAATCATGACAGATTTATTTCCATTTGAATTCGTTGCATTCACTTACGCACAAATACCCAAGTACTAATCAGTCGCTTCTCCCTCTGGGTATGAGTTAAATAGCATGTCAGTTTGAGTTCTAAAACCTTGGTTGACAACGAGTCTACCGCGGAAAATAATGGCAATCTACTGCAGGAAAATCCTCTACCCACTCAGTCATGTCTCTTTCGAGACATGATCGCCCAAGCGTGTATCACGTGTGGCACTTAACTGATAGTGTTAAAGATGAGAAGTTACAAACAAGACTTAGACCTCCAAAAATGGGTAATTTTTATCTTCTAGCAAAACAATTATCTGGAGGTGAATAAAACTTTTGATGGATGCAAAAATATTACCCCTTATGAGTTATATCAGTCAATTTGAGAGTTCATGACGCAGAAGGGAGTGTTTTTACTATATTAGGAGAATCGACTCATCTGACCGACAAGTTCAAATCAATGTGTGTTACGCTCACCAATGCCAGTGAGCGTACAAAAGAGTCAGTAAAATTACTTTTTAATTGTTTCTACTATTTTCGTCAATATGATCCTGCGAGAGTGGTTTCTCAGACATGAGTGTCATCAAGACAAAAATATAATGGATATCAATTCCTTATTCTGTGTGGCAGGGTCTTTAATTGAGACAAGACTAAACGAGAAAAAAGGTCTATGTTTATTTTTCGATTTTAAAATTAATTCTAATTTTTCTTTTAATTTTAATTTTTCTGTTCAGTAATTCATTTTAATATTTTTAGATTCATTTTAAATTTTCTGATTTGAAACTATTGTCTTTCTGTTCTTTAATTGTATTTCTAGAAGTGTTGATTATTTAATTTTTTTTTACAAACTAATTCTGAAATTATTTTTTAAAATTATTTACAATAATAATCAGACTAATGTCCTTATCATGTTGATATTATAACAACTTTTTACTTCTCTCTCAATCTGAATAATCTTCAGAGATTTCAAATTGATCCCTTTTATTTAATCGATTAAATTTATATTGATTGTTCTCATTCCGCTATCCCTGGCAAGAAATGTTTCATCTGGTTCTTTTATTAATATTGCTGGGTTGTTTGCCAGTCAGGTTTCTACAAAATCAGAATCTATATTACCCAGTCCAGGAATGGAACTTAGAATTAATACGCTCCCAAATTCAGAAACCAACGATTTAATTCTTTGTGTTATTGAGACAATGCTGCATTTAAATCTTAAGGCTTTTTTTTTTTTTTTATAATCATATCGCCCCAAGCAAGGTATTTTACTGCCACTGTTTTGCAGGGGGTTGCATAGGAGGAAAGTTATAAGAAAGAGTGACAGGTTATAGGGGGCGTCAGAAAGTGGGTAAGAGAAGGATGAGAATACTGATGAGAGTAGAGTGAACGGAGAAAGAGCGTGAGAGAGAGGATGCAGGTTAGTGAGATAGGAGATGACTATCAACTTTACATTTAAATTCTTGGATATTGTAGCTGTCAGGGAAGCAAGTAAACTTCCACAGGTGGGAAGTGCGAAAAAAGAAACTGATGGAGTAGAATTAGCGTTTACATTTTATTGTTTTCACAATAAAAGGGTGGGACCTAGTTGCTAATCTTGTGGCTCGAGTAAATTCATATATAGGGGGCACCAGGGAGCTAAGTTCATCGGAGCAGAAGTTTTCATTGCTCCGGGTGCTGGTACGGCTGTCTTGCTGTTAAAGCTTGGTGTTCCTTCCGTTGTCGTTTCTCTTTATTTATTGCTCTCATACGGTATTTATATCTATGCTAGACCTACTGAGGAGGTCGCCATAGCCAAGAATATGCACTGACTCTTTCGTATGAGTAATTCTCTTGTATTCTCCTCTCACTGGTGTTTTTAATTCATTCTACAGTGATTGATAAACTTTTCTTTCTATGCATGATCAACCATACATGATTTCATTTTCTCACTCCTAATAAGGCTTTTCGATGTTCAGTCAACCTAACTTCTGTTGGTTGGTTGGTTGGTTGGTTGGTTGGTTGGTTGGTTGGTTCATTTAACCAGCATATCAACCTTCATTAGGTCATTTAATGCTGAAAATCGTTTTTGATTTGTTTTATTTAGTTTATTTGTTTTATTGTTTTTGTTTTGTAAGATTCATTGGGATTTGTTTTTAAGGGCAGGGTCCCTAAGTCCTACCCTTGTTATTTAACCCATAACTGGAGGGAAAAAACGGATTAATACCTTTCCCAAGGGTACAAGTGCTTAAGTGAATGCAGGGTATTCAACTGGAATTCGAACTCGGCTCACCGATTTCTCTTTCCGAGTCGATTTCCACCGCACCACAACGCACATCCGTCACTAAACGCTTACAGCACCTGGTATTCCCAAGCGGTCACCCATCTAAGTACTGACCAGGCTCAACGTTGCTTAACTCCGGTGATCGTGCGAGAACCGGTGTATTCAACGTGATAGGCCTTAAGCCCCCTAACTTCTGTCGTCTTGTTTCACCGTTGTGTTCTTTGTCACAACTGCAAGATATGAAATATAATATACGGTGATGTTCTCCTCTCTATGATGTTTGACTTGTCAGAGATATCATCGTTCTTCTGAATATTGTCCTGATGTTATGAGAACCGAAGATCTGAATTCTTTCCGACACGTCCCTGATGTACGGAAGACAGACCATGTCTCTTCTTGGAGAAGCTGATGTTAGGCTTGCTACGTAATTGCTATTCTGTAGCATATGTTTGATGTATTATCTCTCGTTGGCTACTTATGATTTTTGCAAGCTGTTGTAAGTATCGAAAATTTTGATAGACTTTTTAAAATGTTAACTTTTAATTCTGATAAAATTAACATTACTTTGAATGTTCAATCAATTTATATTTTTTGATTATCAATGAATAAAAATTCGTCATAGGTAAACTAACGATTCTTGATACAATAAGAAAAGCACTTGTTAATCCGCTTGCTCGAATAGTTTGAGAACCACTGATCTAGACCAACAATCTTAGATGGAGATATTTGAAGGCTGTTTTCTTTCAAGGTTAGTAATATGTGGTATCCCCCACCTCATGTGTTTTATCACCTCTTGCAGATCCACTGACGGATTTTCAATGTATGGCGAAACAGCTTATCTATTCCAGATGTAAAACATCATAAAAACTGATCCACCCAACATTTCAGACTTTTCATTTCGTAGTGAGCACAGAACAAAAGAATGTTAATCTGATTTACGGGTGTGCTGATAAGGAACGATAAACTAAACGTATATTAAAACCTCAAAACTTTCACATCAAAGAGTGGATCAATAAGTCATTTGAATTTCGATCAGAATTTTCACTGTTCGCTTTATGTGATTAATGAGGAAGCGTTAGATTAAGTGCATTAACAATAAATGTTGAAAATAAAATAATTGTTGTATCAATTACTTTAAAATACGGCCTTACTGACAAACCTACAGAAGTGTATGTATACGCGAATGTGTGTGTATATATATATATATATATATATATATATATATATATATATGAATGTGTGCACACAAAAGTGTATGTGCTAGTTCTAATGTATACTTGTCTGTATGTATACGTGCATGGATGAGTGTGGGAATATGAAGTCCTTATATTTACTATAACAGATAATCTAGAAAAAATGGTTCACTTGTGAAAATTATAAGCTTTGAAACCACGGCAATAAAATCAAATCCGAAATTACAAAAGAATAGCGATTGGCCTCCGCTACGAATAGGGAAAACGTCCTTACCCCCTCCCAAATTCAAAGTGCAACCCATCTGTCAAGTGCACGATCTGGGTCATCAAATGGGTAGTGACGAGGGTAACACATTTTTAACGCGTGAAATGCCTATCGTGTAACATGGTTGTTTAATTACTAAGTTCAATTTACATGAGAACAAGGTCATAAATATGAGGCACCCAGTGAGGCTCGAACTCACTACCCGGTCACAATGGTTAGCCAAACAAGCTCCTTAGATATTACTCTATCCTAAGGGGCCTTTATTGTGTATCAGGGTTACTAGTATGCTGTAGTCTGAATATGACCTTTTCCAGATTAAAATCTCCTGTGATTCATTAGAGTCGTAGGGCTGTCACATGTTGTGAAACTGCAGTAGAAGATGTTTTGGGAGCAAGACAGCCTGACAGAGCCCAAATCCCTCCAGGCTAGTTTGAATTCAGAGTTTTCCTTCTTCTAGATCGGTTGCTATACAAGGTTATAGAACCTAGTCTATCCTGCTATTTTACTTAAAGCTTGAGGGAAAGGAGATGGATTCATACCTTTCATCCGAACTCGGCTCTCTGATTCCTCGATCCGAAATGCTATCCATTACTCCACCATGCCTTCAACATGACCTTTTACCATCCATGACAATATATTTTTTTTTTTATCATTTCACCCCGAGCAAGGCGGAAACGCCACTGATGTGCAGGGGGTTACATAAATGTAAAAAGATTAATTAGAAAAGAGTGAGGAGTACAAGCTAGTTAGAAAGGAACAATAGAAAGCTGAGAAAGAAGGTGCGATGACAGATACATAGGTGGAGAGAAAGGGAAGGTTATACAGGGGAGGGGAGAGAGCTAGAGGCCAGTGGTTAGTAGATGAGTATTAACTTTGCATTTAAATTTCTGGAGGTTGTAGCCGTCAGGAAAGCAAGAATACGGGAGTGAGTTCCACAGGTGGGAAGTGCGAGAGAGGAAGCTGCAGGAGTAGAATTGTCGTCTGCATTTGGCTAACCTGACTGTGAATGGGTGGGACCCAGTTGCCAGTCTGGTTGCTCCAATAATTGGTAACTTGTACTCTTCAACCAATTATATGGAGACTAATAATGAAATGCTTACTTCTTTATTTTAATTATCACCAATGGCGGTTGAAATATAACGTTCTCTTAATGCTTACACCGAAACCCCTTGTTTCTGGCATAGTTAAACTTGTGCTAGTTAGCACATAGACAATTTCGTCTGGCACAGGGTTGTACTAGTCGGGCACTCAGTGCCAATAGAACTCAGAGCGAAATGAGATAACCATGCCTCTATGGAAACTATTCGTTAGATATTTACTAAACCAAACTAGTTTAATTGTTTGCAGAAAGGTTTTGTATCGATATTTGAAGTGAGGGCGGCTCTTCCTATTTTCCTTGATATTTAGTATTCAGATCAAGTGTAGGCGGGTTTTTTGGGGGGTTTTTTCTTTGTTTTTGGTTTTTTACTCGAGCAGCAACGCCGTAAGTGGTTGTTAATTTTGAGAGGAAAGGCATAGCGGAGTAGGCCTAAGTTTGACGAGTAGGCCTAAGATACGGTCATATCTAATGCGGCAAATAGGATGCATAACGAGTTTGATGATTATCGAATTATTGAAAGTCTCAAAAGAAATAAATATGAAGAACTCAAGATATATATATATATATATATATATATATATATATATATTATTATTATTATTATTATTATTATTATTATAGTCATCCGCAGACAGATCTGTTTCGCTGTAGAGAGAGAGAGAGAGAGAGAGAGAGAGAGAGAGAGAGAGAGAGAGATGGATATAGTGGTGAAGAGAGGCAAAGATGCATGGACAGAATAAAAGAGAAAGATAAATTAGCAAACTGAGAAAGAAAGAAAGAAAGAAAGAAAGAAGCTGACTACCGTAAAAATAGAGAAAGAGGGGTGCTTAAATTGAGATAGATAGATAGATAGATAGATAGATAGATAGATAGATAGATAAAAACTGATAGCTTAAAATTCGAATGTTCGTGTAAGCACACACACACACGCGCGTGCGCGCACACACACGCACACATGCATACATTTTATTTTTACACTACGCAAATAGGTGGGCATATATGCGTACACTTATTTCTGGGAAAGAGAGAGAAAGTATAGTTGGCAGCCTTGTATCAACAACTACGTAAGTATTTAGTTTCTATGGGAGAAAGAGACTCACGTATGATTCATTTAGACTTACAAGCCGAGATTATTAGATGCGAACGTCAGTCTGGACAATGAAGACAGCTCACCACCTACCAGGCTGTGGGAGTTGATCTTTTCGTTCGGGGAGAGAAATATTCCCAACAGTGAACTTGGCGTTTCGAGTACAAAAAAAATCCCCGCCTCCACTCCACTGGACAAACTCTCCTCCCTGTTCACATACCTCCCCTAAGGAATATCCTCGCACCAATTTAATCAGAAAAAATTCACTGCATATTTGGTATCTGTGATTCATAATAATTAAAAATTACATTAACAAGAAGGAAATTATGTTTAAACTGTTTGATGATGGAGATTTGTTGTTAAACATACATTTCTCTCATTAATCAACGAACACAATGACTTATATACCTATACATTTTGTATGTATGTATGTATGTATGTATGTATGTATGTGTTTATGTATGTATGTATTTGTGTATGTGTTTATGTATGTATGGAAGTGATTATGTATGTATGTGTTTGTGTATGTATGTATGTATGTATGCATCTGTTTATGTATGTATGTATGTATGTATTTGTGCATGTATTTATGTATATGTTTATGTTTGTATGTATGTATGTGTTTATATATGTATGTATTTGTGTATGTGTTTATGTATGTATGTATGTGTTTGTGTATGTTTTTATGAATGTATATATGTGTTTATGGATGTATGTATGTATGTGTTTATGTATGTATGTATGTATGTATGTATTTGTGTATGTGTTTATGTATGTATGTATGTATGTATGTGTTTATGCATGTATGTATGTATGTGTTTATGTATGTATGTATTTGTGTATGTTTTATGAATGTATATATGTGTTTATGGATGTATGTATGTGTTTATGTATGTATGTATGTATTTGTGTATGTGCTTATGTATGTATGCATGTGTTTATGCATGTATGTATGTATGTGTTTATGTATGTATTTGTGTATGTGTTTATGTATGTATATATGTATGTAGGTATGTATGTGTTTATGTATGTATGTATTTGTGTATGTGTTTCTGTATGTATGTATTTGTGTATGTGTTTATATATGTATGTATGTGTTCATGGATGTATGCGTTTGTGTATGTGCTTATGTATGTATGTATATATGTGTTAATTGTATGCATGTTTGTATGCATGTATTTTTGTATGTGTTTATGTGTGTATGCATGTATGTTGCGCTATTTGAGTGCGAGTATATATAATCAATATTTAATTTGAGTTATTCTGTTACACACACGTATACACATATACACATATACGGGCATTTCGACGCGGTGTAATGGTTAACAAGCTTGTTTCACTAGATCAATTACGACTGATTCCATCCTCACTAGGTGACTTATACTATCGGCCTTCTGCCACATGTAATCTACGCTTAGAAAGCTCACTATATATGCACACACATCTATATTAAAAAATTTAATAATAAAATTAGTAACTTAAGTGCTATATATGATACACGCTTGAGCGATCATGCCTCAAAGGAGACATGACTGACAGGGCAGAAGATTTTCCCGCAATAGGTTGCCATTACTTTTTGCAGTAGACTAGTTACCAACCAAGGCTTTGGATCTGTCCTGCTATTTAACCCATAGAGGGAAAACGATGGATTCATTCATTTCCGAAATGTATTTGCGCTGTAAATGCCACGAATTCATTTGTAATTCGAACACGACTCTCCGATTTCTCGTTCCGAGCCGAAATTTGCTGCACCACGGCGCACACCCATAATAATGTTTATTAATGTTTATTAGCATTTATTATTAATGTTTATTAGCACCTCGTCTGACTGCCTGACGAGGTGCTAATAAACAAGTACCGAAACACAATAGCTCTTTTGTTGTAGTCAACTATGTTTTTATTATAAATACTTATAATAAAAAATATTTCAATATATATATTACTTCAAACGTTATTTTTAGTGAATTCCCGTATTTGAGTACATATTTATAAACAGTTTATTTGGTCTGCTGGTCTATGCAATCGAGAAAACTTAAATAGCATGTAACCTCCAGCAGAACTCGAATCTGTATTCCCTTTTACAGAAAGAACCACAATCCGACCCAGCATGCTCTGTCCGCTAGGCTACAGAGAGCTTCCCTGTCACGCATTGAAAAGTTGAATAAAGATCATAGAACAATTTAAACACGGATAGAAAACACTTGCACAATAAGATAGAAACATGTCACTTGTGCGAAAAAAAGCTTGAAAAAAGATTTCGCAATTTAAATTTTTAGTGATAAATGCAGAGCGATATTCGTTGGACCTGATGGCTGGGCTCAAGGTCGGACCTTTTCATGGGAATAATCAACCAGCAAAAAATAACACTAGGCAGTGAGAGTGAGAGTAGTGTTTTGTGTTGATACTGTCAGTCAGTTAAGTGCCATACGTGATACACGCTTGGGCGATCATGTCTCATAAGAGACATGACTGACTGAGCAAAAGATTATCCCGCAGTAGGTTGCCATTACTTTCTGCGCTAGACTGGTTGCCAGCCAAGGCTATAGAACCCAATCTGTCCTGTTATTTAACCCATAACTGGAGGGAAGAGACGGATTAATACCTTTCCTAAGGGTATTTGTGCGTAAGTGAATGCAAGAAATTCAACTGGAATTCGAACTCGGCTCCCCGGTTTCTTGTTCCAAGTCGATATTCACTGCACCACAACGCACATTTCCTGTAGGGGGATACTGTAGGTAGTAAAATTATTCATCGCTTCAAAGTCGATAATGATATCAAGATAACTCAACGGAATTATTATAAGTTATTGGACAAAATGGCTCTTGAATGTAACAAGTCGCTTCAAGTTCAATATTTTATTCAAGCAGGACAATGCTCTCTTTATACTCTGCAAACTTGACTCTTGATCACTTCGCCAAAAAGAAATTCTTTCAAGGATAGCAAATTAATGGAATGGCTCTCAATTGCTCTGGATATTAATCCAATAACACTTGAATGAAATGTGCGAATGGAAAACTATACTGCAGCAATAATTATCTGTAAGTAACATTAAATTCAAGAGAGTAGAAAAGTTAAAATCAATGGCTGAAAGAATAATGAAGGTTGTAGTATGCCAAGGATATATATAAATATATATCCTAAAAAAACTCATAATCACTAATATCTCTCCGACAGACCCCAACAAAAGAATTAAATTTATCATATATTGCGCTAAATCCACAACATCCAACTCAATCGTCCGCAACGACTCCTCCCCCACCGTTAGCGATTTACGAAAAAAACAATGTAGTGTATAAATTCAAATGCCCCTTTCGAGAATGTATCGCTAACAAATTAAAAATTACCTACATTGGACATACTACTAACTCGCTTTCGCGGAGACTTACATTGCACTTAAATGAAAATTCTAACATATTCCGACATTTAAAACACCACGGCTATCAACACACACTTCTTAGGAAAACACTTGTTGAAAATACGCATATACTTAGACAAGAAAATAATAAACGAAAACTTAAAATTCTAGAATCTATCTACATCAAACAGTTTAAACCTAACCTAAATAAAATAAATTTCGACACCTCCACTAACATACTTCAATGCCTATAATCGACGGGAGAGGTCATTGTTATTATACTTACGCCCTACACCCATAGTAGTAGCAGTTCCCAGACCAATCCCTCATGCCACTATACACTCAAATGACCAAAAACCCCACTACCACCATTCCTTCTCGGCCTACAGCCATGTGCGACACAAAAAATGGACCTGTCTAATTTTCTCTGTATGACTCCACTCTGTTAATAATAATTTAAATGTTCTATGTTCACTAAACATTAAATGTTCATCCTTTGATAAATGGCTTATGTAAGCCGAAAGCTCAGACCTGATAAAAAAATCAACAATTATTGCGATTTCTTGTCGTCTTTCCATGACAACACTATCAAGCTAATCAGATCATACGAACGGATCTTACACAAAATAAATAAACAGAACTTGTCTATATTATTCAATGAAACCTGTATTAATATATATATATGTGTGTGTGTGTGTGTGTGTGTGTGTGTGTGTGTGTGTGTGTGTGTGTGTGTGTAAAATAAAATAGTAATTCACTTTATAAGCTATTGTGTTAATCAAGTATAAGTTTCTATGGCATTAGCTTCCTCTCTCGCACTTCCCGCCTGTGGAACTCACTCCCGTATTCTTGCTTTCCTGACGGCTACAACCTCCAGAAATTTAAATGCAAAGTCAATATTCATCTACTAACCACCGGACTCTAGCTCTCTCCCCACCCCCTTATAACCTTCCCTTACTCTCCACCTATGTATCTGTCATCGCACCTGCTTTCTCAGCTTTCTATTGTTCCTTTCTAACTAGTTTGTACTCCTCACTCTTTTCTAATTAATCTTTTTACATTTATGTAGCCCCCCTGCACATCAGTGGCGTTTCCGCCTTGCTCGGGGTGAACTGATTAAAAAAAAAAAAAAAAAAAATTTATTATTTAGATTTATTAATAAGTAAATTTTTATGTTGCACGTAGTTTATTTGTATAATAACACGTTTCACTCAAAACAATTAATCATGAATATTTTAATTAAAGATAAAATATGATAAACTGAAACTCGCACAAAATCTGGCTTCTATAAATGTTAGTATATCATAAATATTTTACCAACATTGGTTTGTAAATACCAGTTTTACTGCAAAACCCCAAACTGGATAATAAAATCTGAGATAATGTATTTAAAGATTCACATGTAAAAATCTTTCAAATAACAATAAAGATCTTTACAAAATATAACGTCATTTTTTTACGTGTAAATATAAGTTAGATATAAATAAAAAAATAATAAATAATTTTAAAAAATATTTAAAATTTAAAATGTGATATCAGTATAATTTCCCAACAAAATTTAGGTTTCGTTCTATCTACAGCAAAATATGACATTTTCTTCTCGATTTTGTTTTGAGCGTTCTAATCTAATATATAAAGTCCAAAGTTTGCTTATTCTCACCTGAAACAATGAAAGTTAATTATATACATATATAAAGGTGATTGCTTTTCCATACGTAAATATATGCAAATATTACTTGCATAAATGTAATATTTTCACTTATATCTACTAGTATATGTGTTACATTTTGTTCAATTTTTGTGGTTACCGATGACAAATTTGTAAAAATAAATAACTGTTTTGTTACTTATTTCCAATTAGTTAATGATCTCTTGAAATAAGCGATTGTCTAATTGTTACTTTGATAATTAAATTGGATAGTTATTCAAATAAAGCTATTTTTTGTCTTGAAAGTGTTAACTATCTTTGCATTTAGATCACAGGTTTGCCGTAAGAAGTAAGCAATGTATAACAGGAAAGAAGCAATTAACAGTAGATTTCGAAAATATATCAAATGTTACAAATTATAATAAGAAGCCACATATATGACTCCCAAAATGCTTGCACCTGTCGACCTGGTTTCATTACGAAAACTTACCTAATGAAATTTCACCGAGTAAACAAATCTCTCCCTGACAAAAACGCATTCGTAGCACGGCAAGGGAAAGAAGATTGGCCCGCACAAAGCTGGGTATCATTGCTAGTAGTCTATAAAAGCAATACATCTAGGATGTTTATAATCTTTTTCCATTTGGGACCTGGATTTAGTCAAACGGTGTTGTCATTACTTCTCTTCCATTTCTTTATCTTCCACGTCTTCTTTACTCTCATCTGCCGATTGATGCATTTCTATCACGACAGCAACTTTTTTTTTTTCACCTATCATATTATAAAGCGGGGATCCTCAACCAGGGGGAATTTCGGGAGTGGGGATCTTTTACTCTTTCTTATTTTTTACTAGCAGTATAGCCCGGCGTTGCTCGGGTGTAATGAAAGTTTTAAAACTAATCCATGGTGTTGGAGCTCAGATTCTGCCTAAAGAATATTTGTGTGAAGTTTGGTGAGAATCGGATAAAAATTGTGGATTTGTATAAAGGACATACAGACAGATAAACAGACACACACTCAAACATCTTGCCTTTTATTTTATTTTATTTTATTTTTTTTAATCATATCACCCCAAGCAAGGCGAAAACGCCACTGATATCGATTTTCTGCACTATTGTAAGAACTGCAACCTTGAAACTTCTGAATATCGTTTCTTATGTCTTTGTCTATGAGGGTATGAAATTTGATTAAAATCGGACCACTCCTTCTATAACCCGATTTTTTCGATTATCGATTTTCGATATTTATCGGGGTTACTTCGACACAAAACCTAGCTAACAGCACTTTCAGACGCTTATAGTACAACTGTGTCAATTTTCAAGAAAATCAGTTCAGCCGTTTCGGAGTCTATAGGTAACGGATATATAACCACACACACACACACACACACAGACACACACACACAGACAAAGTTTCATTTATAAATAAGTTTAGATTTACAAATTTTTGTTTATTGAATTACAATACCCTGACATTCTGTTGAAATTTTTGTTTATTGACGTATGCTTCAGTTTATTTATTTAATAATTACCTATGAATTAAAACAAATGACTATACATATATTCAAGTTTAAAAATTCATCAACATTTTCTGATGCTATTAAATTTGTAAAACTCTTCTATAAAAACAATTCATTTAAATATATGTACGCACTAATACGGAAAAGAATGAAGATTTTCAATTCTTATATGCATATTATTTAGAAAGCACCTTTCGAGTTGGGCAATCTTGGAAAAAAGAGGAATGGCATTCTGACATATGGTGAAAAGGAGGCATTGGAAACAAAGGTTGAGAACCAGTGTCATAAAGCATATATTTTACCATCGTTAGTCCTAAAGCAACCTTTCATTTTTGTAATTTTCAGTTGTGTTTTATCTAAATGTTTGAAATGTTCTTAAGATTTTACGTTAATTCATTCGAAGTGATTCAGTTGCTGTAACCTATGACCTTCTTTTCTAGCCTAATTTCTTATATTAATTCTATCATCAATTTATCCTCTCTACTATACTAAAGACTCTTGTATATATATATATCCTGTCACGCTCATGGACAGAGAGAAACAATAGCGAGGCAGCGTCGGCTTAGTTCATTCTCTATACTACCAGTTATTAAACTTGTTCTTTAACATTGCTTTATTATTTTATTTTTTACAATAATTATGTCCTCGAGTAGTGAAAAAATGACTATTTACGCTCTCGCCCGTCGATTGAGCACTATGGAGAAAAAACAGTAGCTACTCACCGCTATTTACTCATCATTCATTCAGTAATGAATTGAACACTCTCGACTACTGGCGTGTGTTTACACTGAGTTATTAATACGTTAAAATCTGCATTCATCCACAGTCGATAGCTTAGTGGTAGAATCACCGACGGATGTCAAACCGGTCAGGTTTCAATCCAGGCTGGAAGTAATCGGATGTCTAACCATAGTGTGATACCGCAAAACATGGCTGTCTGCGTATATATATATATATATATATATATATATATATATATATATATATATTTTAATTCAGATACTTCAATCTAAGGGAAAAAAGCAGGAAGGTAAATTCCAAAAAACCCGATCCTAATTAATATTAAAAATTTATTTTAATATTAAAAAATGATACAGGAAGAGAGCTCCATGTAATAAAATATTACAGAGCAAATATATATTAAAAAAGGATTAATTCAAAGATGTTGAATGGCCATTTCGATATGAAGATCCCCACGGGGGACGACACATCCCTTCAGCAACAGAAAAAACCTTTCAGAAACTGGAGAAAAATTAGTCTACTTTTCCTTTTTAAATAGATTGCAAAGAAATTAAAAAATAAATAATAAAATAAAATAAAAATAAAAATAAAGGGAAAGAAAAAGAAAAAGAAAACGAAAAAGAAAAAGAAAAAGATAGAATAAAATCAAATAAATAAGAAAAGAAAAAAAATTGACATCGTCTGGGTTCGCAAAAAAAAAGGGAGAATGTAACTAAAAATTAACAGACAGCCGTGTTAAATCGACGTAAGTTTAAGCAACACGGAAAAAAGGTGGTAAGAGAGATAAAAGAAGGAAGGGAGGGAAAAAGAAAGAAACTAAAGAAAAAAATTTTTTTAAATATTACAGACGCTGGACAAATTCAAAAACCTAATTTCCCCAAAACGTTGAAGTATTAGAAAAAGGCCTTTACTTAAAAAGGCATAATTATTAATAAAAGGGAATAAAAAGATATAGGATTTAAAATAAAATTATTTTTTTAAAAACATTAGGTCATTTGAAATTAAACTAAATAAAGACAACACTAGGTAAAAAAAAATTAATTACAATTATTATATACATACCTATAGAAGTACACACATACATACATATATATACACACACAATTCTACGAATAAGAATACATATATACATACACATACACACACATACATTCAATTTATTACACACTTATATACATATACATGCGCATACACACATATATATGTGTGTACACACCTATATACAAAAAATTCATATACACATAATATACATGTGTACACATACATGCACACATATACACACACACACACACGCACACATATATATATATATATATATATATATATACATATTCCATATGCACTCACACACATACATATTAATGAATATTATGAAAAGGAGCATTTAAATAGCTAAAAAAAATTTTTCAAAATTACATATAGCCCACATACATAAATACATATATACATATATATACATATATACAAATATGCACATCCACACACAAACATACACATATACATAAAAAAAAAAAAAAATTAAAATTAAAATTAAAATTTTTTTTTTAAATATTAAAAAAATTATAGAAAAATTTAGAATTTAAAAATTAAAAATTAGAAGTTAAATTTTAAATCCGCCCTATGGCGGCACGTGTTTATAAATTCCCTCCTAAAGTTCAAAAGTAAGTCCTGATGAGGATACTTCAAAATCAGAATCTTCTCCAATAAACACAGACGACACCTATCACGAAAACTTTTAGGAGTACAAGCTGAGCCTATTAATTTCCAGCTGATTATAGGGTCCTGCCCTTCCTCCTTCATTTCCCAGAACCTACGTGATAGTGCCGTCTGGAATCTCTGTTTAGGGTTCGAAAACGAGTACCTGTGATTATAAAGCCTCTGTTTGAAAGAGCCCGCGGACATGCCAATATAGGTCCGGTAATTGTCCTTGTTATTAGATGGAGAAATGCGGGCTTCATAAATTACATGGGTGGATTTACATTTGCCTTGCACCGGGCAGGCATCCACCGAATAACAATTGCATTTGTCGACAATTCCGGATTTAGCTTCCGTATTATTTAGGTTCATTAAAATTTGTTTATTGTGGGAATTAATTATATTATCTATATTTGAGGTGCAAGAATAACTAATTTTTAGGGTGAATCTATTAAAAATTTTATTTAAGGGATTGTTATTATTATTAAAATGTTTATCGATTAATCTGAGAAAATACTTACCAATATTTATATTAGTTAGCTTACAATAAGGAGGGTTAAACCAAATTATCTTCCTTTTTCTGACTGGGCAGAAGATTATCCCGCAGTAGGTTGCCATGATTTTCTACAGGAGACTGGTGGCCAGCCAATGCTATATGACCCAATCTGTCCTATTACTTAACCCATAACTAGAAGGAAGAGACGGATGAATACCTTTCCCAAGGGTATTTGCGCGTAAGTGAATGCAAGGAATTCAACTGGAGTTCGAACTCGGCTTTTCGATTTGTCGTTCCGAGCCGATATCCACTGCACTACAACGCACATCAAGAAATGATAATGATATGATAATTATAACACCACATCTCAGTAATTCAAACAGAAAGACGGCTGGAGATTATAACGACCGAAACGTTGTAATTAAGACATCGCTCATTCGCCCATTCACTCACCCATTCACTCAGTCACACACTGAAGTCTCGTTGAATTCCTTATGGAATACAGAGTCACAGCCTCTACACGTTTCGGTTGAGGCGTTACTGCTGCGGCTTTCATATCAGGGAGGTTTTTTTTTTCTTTTTCTTTTCATATCATTTTTGCTGCGGATGAAATATCCTACCAGATACTAAACATTCACCCGCTATTTTAGAAATTCCAACGAAGACATCTTTTCAGGATTCTAACCGTCCCTTTAAGAGCAATTATTTGGAACTGTCTTGCATTTGGGTCACCTTGCATACTTGCCAGGTAATTCTATTTTAGAAATTCCAACTAAGAGAACTTTTTAGAATTCTAACCGTTCCTTGAAATGCAATTGTTTGCATCTGTCTTGCATTTGGTTCACCTTGCATACTTGCCAGGTATTTTTAAAGTTCTTTTTCATTAATACAGTGACTCTTATAATAACTGGAATAATTGATATTTCCTGGATGTTCCAGTTTCTTATCAGACATGAGGCCTTGGTATTTGGTTTTCTTTTCTCTTTCAGCTCTGTTTAGACCTAAATCATTGACCTCTGCTACGGTTGCTACTCTTTTTTTATCCTATAAAACAATGGCTTTACAGCTGCGTTGTCCAAATATGTAGCTGTAGAGATTACATGATCTTAGTGGATGGTATATGATTAATTTCAAATAGTTCTTTCATATAGATGTTCTCAGAACCTGCTGCTGCATTGGATGTTTAATTTTTTATATATGCTCCAGTGGGTGTACTTGCACACTCCGTTGTGTCTTGCTATGTAGTAGCCATCTCCCATCAGAACCTTACAACTGGTTGTTAGGTGGGTCACACTCTCCAATTTTGAGTGGCAGAACCTGCACTTGTTGTCATTGCTCAGTCCACTCATCTTCCTAAAAGTGTTGGTCATGAGGCCTTGGTCTTTGGCAGCCAATATAATCCTTTCCTGGTCATAGTAGAGGGTTCCTTTTTTGTTACGGTTTGAAACTGATACCCACATGTCAAATTGTTTTCTCTCTCTCTCTCTCTCTTTCTTTCTCTCTCTCTCTCTTTCTCTCTCTCTCTCTCTCTCTCTCTCTTTTCACTATTGATCATCTAATACAAGGCCCAAGAGTCACTTTTACGTGGATACGTCGAATAAATATCGGTTGACCCTAAACCTGAAGAGGTTAAGATTATAGTGAAGCGACCTCTCTGGAGTTCGTTCCACGGTGCAACAGTTTCGAGAAAGAAGCTGAGTTGAGCTTCTTCCTCACCAATGGAATACAAGGGGCATGAGAACGGGTCAACTTCGTGTATATGGCAAGAAGAATCCTAGCTGTGAAGGTTTGAACTGGTAGAAACAAGGAATGTATTTCGTCCGAATACAGCTATAAAGTAGAGAGAGAGGCTAGCAACATTTCGTCTATGGAAAAAGAGCTGTAGCGTTGGAAATAATTAATCACCCTCAAGGATGCGCAATCGTTTTCAATTGTCCTTCTCCTAAACTGGTTGACAACAAAGGATAAAAACCCAGTCTGGGTTACAATTTAACCTATAGCTGGGGAGAAAACAGATAGATTCATACTTTCCCAAGGGTAGTTGCACGACAGTGAATATAATGAAATCGACTGGAATTCGAACTTGGTTCACTAATATATCGTTTCGAGCCGCTCTTTGCACCACTCGCACATCCTAAGATTAAAAAAAAATTATGTCCGAATGAATCAAGGTATAATCATAAAACCAATTTATCTAAGAAATGTCGAAACGAAAGCCGAATTTACTGCTGATTTTTTTTCTGTTTATCAAATCAATGTTATGTTCCCCTGCGATTTCACATTTCAAGTTCTGTCTCTTCATGAATGCTTCCTATCAAGGTTGACAATGTATGTAACAGCGTTATCTTTCGTTAGGAGAATATGAAATTTCTTTTGAAAAAATCAAGTTTTTTCTCGTGTCTTAAACGATCAATGGTTATCAAGCTAATCACGCAGTAGTCCGTTCCATCTTCGCTGAGTGCCCCACATCCATGGCCTTGTGCCATAAATGTGGATCCTCGCTATCAAACAACACTTCTAGGGACTAGTGAATTATATTTTCACGTGGCGTGCCATACTTGTGTCCTTTTGCCAAACTAAGCTTAATATCGGTAAATAAGTCAATCAGTCAGTTAAGTGCTTGGGCGATCATGCCTCTTTTCGAGACATGACTGACTGGGAAGAAGATTTTTCCCGCAGTAGGTTGCCATTACTTTCTGTGGTAGACTGGTTAGCCAACCAAGGCTATAGAACCTAATCTATCCTGTTACTTAACCCATAGCTGGAGGGAACAGATGGCTTACCTTTCCCAAAGGGTATTTGCGCGTAAGTGAATGCAACGAATTCAACTGGAGTTCGAACTCGACTTTCTAATTTCTCGTTCCAAGCCGATATCCACTGCACCACAACAAGTTAACGTAAACTAAGAAAGTTTCCTCTTCACCTGGTGCTCGACATTTGCGGTGTTGTGTCAGTTTAAGCTTAATATTAGACTATTAGTAAATGACTATTTCTCCTTAGTAATGGTTAAGGTGCTAATTTAGTTGACTATTATTATTCTAAGTAGTATCAAAGCGAATTCAGTTTTTTCTGGATGTTTGCTTCACACTGGGGGCCTTACACCAGACTCAGAAATATTTAAAGGACGCCTCGTTGTAGCTGTATTTTTAGACTTACACTGAGTTAGTACAAGTACATTAATGAATTCGTGCTCTGTTGGCGTGATCTTGTGCCAGACACAGCTAAAACTGAATTTTGCATTTTTTTAGTTTTACTGTTTGTAGCTAAAGAACCCATTTTTGTTTTAATTCGCGATTGTGTATTGAATAAAAAATATAATTACTTAGCTGCTATGAGAGGAAATGTTTTTTTGTTTTACATTCATAGATATTTCTTCACACGCGTAAAAGTGCTATACACCGGTCGTAGTAGCAGTCATCATTCTAATCTAGTCTGTGTATGTGCGAGTGTTGTAGGTGTGCCCGTCTTGTTTGTTTGTAAAATGCCTCAGTAAGCCAATCACAGCTCTCAAAGCAAGGAGACCACTCAGTGTGAGAAAGAAGAAAAAAAATTACTCGTCGTGTGGAAACGAGAGGTTTATAACTCTAATCTTACTGCTACTCTCTTCTTTCTCCTCTCTATCTTTCCGGGTGTTTGGGGTACGAACTTAGGAGTGGGACGGTTTAGCAAGTGGAAGCTAACACAGCCAAGAAAACCACGTGAAAACAAATTCCATTCATCGCCACAAGTCGAGTACACCGTCGGGTTGGTTGGCTGATAGTTGTTTTTACAAAAAACATTTTATTTAGTTTTATTATACGTACATTTGAAGTGGATCTATTTATTTATTATTTAGTAAATCAGTTCGTCATATACACTGGCATTTTTTATTTTATTTTTACTGTAAAAAAAGAAAAGAAAAAAAACTCTTTATTTAGCATTACATACAATAATAATTACAATAATCGAATTGTTTCGCAAATTGAAAAGAAAAGTTGTTTTTCTTTTCGGAAGAAAAATAAGTTAACACGACTTTCTTCTTTTAATGAGAAAAAAAGGTAATTTTATCATGTGTGGATAATTTTAAAAAGAAATCAGTCTCCAAGACGAAGTATTTTTCATTTTTAAACGGATTATAAATTTTTTGTACTTCTGTCTTCGGTAGTATCGGAGATTTTTTCTTCTTCTTATCGTCATTGTAACTTTATGTCGGTGGATCTCTACGACGACGAAGTTTATTTGACAATTATTCAATCACGGTAAGTCATTTTTTTTAAACATTAATTTTTTTATTTACTTATACCGTGTCCATTCAGAACGTGGGTGATGATGGCTTTCCACAATTTCCTATCTTTTTTTAGTTTTATTCATTTTTAACAAATCCAATTTCATAAATAATTTTATTTTTGATTATTGATTATACTTGCACGCATTGTTTATGGTTTGCCTTTTTACAACCCCACAATTTATTAGTGTATGTGCTTTAGGGCATGGAAAGTCACTGAACTCAACAACAAAAAAATAAAAAAAAGGTTTGTTTGAAGAGAGATTATCTGCGACAGTCTGTTGTTAATGGTTGAAGGAGTTGCATTTACCCATTGTAGATAATGTCCCCAGTTAATATTGATTATTATTGTTTGAAGCTATTATTTTGGAATGCGGAATTTCAAGGTAAGCAGACCTTGCCCACTTGAAAGATTTTTTTTGTTTGATAAGTAAATCTTCCTTACGACAAACTAATAAGCAAAGCTTATCGATTTCAAGCTGAAATTTGTCTGGTACAAGAAGAGTAAGTGCGAGAAACCCGGTGAGAATCGAACTCACATTGATAATGATCTACTTTTTGGGTAATAATATCTTTTACAGTTTTCTTATTTATCCGCGACAAATCTCTCTCTCTCTCTAGTTATTGGTTTTTTACTTCAACTGTTTCATGTTCACACTTACATTTCTTTTAGTATTCAACAATTGAATGAGCAGATATAGACTTGACTTTTCACAGATTTTTGTAGATATAGATTTGAAAATTGAAAATAGATGGGTCTGCTGAAGTTGAACTTTTTTTTTTGTCTCTTCTTTCTCTATCAATATTTTCACTCGAACTTCACATAAATTCGTGATGCTAACACTGAGTGAAAAATGCAATCCATGGATCGTGATTACTTACTTTTTTTTTTTTTACTACTAACAACCCAGACATGAAGAAAATGTTTTTCTCTAACCCCATCAACCCGATTGTAGGCCACTCACAAATGTCCACATTAGTTGTGGTCATTTTTTTTTTTTTACTTTTTGTTCTCTCTTTCGCTAATCGAGTTCAATCGAATGTTTTTTTGTTTGACAAAAAAAAAAGGGTGGGGGAAAGACTTTCATGCACACCATGTTTTAAGTTTTGCTTGGAAATATTTAGTACAATTTACGAATTTTACAATTTAAAAGTCTTTATTCTCTCCGCCCCAACACCACTTCTCTCATAGAATCCTACATAAAAAAACATGTATCGCCATCCATAAATTGACTTATGTATGTGACACAGGATTTAACCTAACGTGGGAGCCCACACGCATACGTGTGCGTAAAGACAAAAAATCTACCCAGTCTGTCCACGTTTTGTTTCGTTTTTTTTTTTTTTCCGCTACCTGCCCGGAAACGAAAAACTAGGCTCTGATTTTTGGTGTAAATAAAGAAAGGAGGTTCTGTCACAAGGTTGCCAGTCCGTGAATTATCCAAACACAAAAACGTTGAAGTGAAGAGGAAATGAAACAGATTCATTCGCGGCATCAAACCGGACAACAACACTTCTATACACAGCAGAGCGCGCTCATGTGATCCTGAAAAAGAAATGTCGACCTATACATACATATGATTGTATCATTTTTTATGGGTAGTATTTTAGCAAACCTCCATAATTTTAAATTCTTGATTGTCTGCACACATTCTTTAAAAAATAGCTTTGTTGAAACAGCTTCGGTGTTATGGTCACCTGACATCGGGCTCGAGTTAATTCACTCGAGGTGGTCAATGCAAATCTTGATCCTCACTGGGTACGCCACTATACCAGCCTTGACCCATAACTAAACTTGCTATATAACTTAAATACTAACATTGTTGTGACTGGTCACTCGTATGTCTGTCTGTTACAGTAGCTAGATGCCTGCTCAAACATATTTGTGTTTGTTAAACACCCACATAGCCTACCTGTGGTTTATA
This sequence comes from Ascarosepion bandense, assembly GCA_037127315.1. Lineage (NCBI taxonomy): Eukaryota > Metazoa > Mollusca > Cephalopoda > Sepiida > Sepiidae > Ascarosepion > Ascarosepion bandense. Next base: position 1,394,339 of record JBBBDQ010001688.1, read on the forward strand.
TAGATCATGGTTACAGTTTCTGGGAGACAGGGCATTATCTGGCATGATCAACAATCTGAACAAGGCATGTACGCTTCAAACCCTCGGTCTCGATGTCTTGTGACTGTATGCTAGCACTACAAATGACAGCTCCCAAATAGTTCTATCCACCCAATTTCACTCACAATGCTTGAGTCAACCCAGAGTATGGTTTTAGGCACTTTTCAATGGTGCCATGTGCTGGGATCACTTCCTCGGGCAGAGAACATCAAGAAGTTACCTTCTTGATTAATCAACCATGATGGGATTCAAACACAGCTCTCATGGTTGGAAAGTGAACATTCTAACTACTCAGCTACATACTCATACTTTTACTAAACCACTAAAAATAAAAAGAAAGTGAAAATACAGGTGGAAAAATTGGGCAACATAAAGGTGACAGAACTGATCCTATCTGTCCAATAATGAGTGCATTATTGGAGAACTAGGATCAGTTACAAAACAAGAGAAGTGGGGGGGAGAAACTAGAAATAATGAAGTAATTCAGATGACGCCAATATATAAAATAGAATTTTTTAAAATTCTATTTTATTTAGACTATTTTTATTATCTCTGTATAAAATCTGACACATAAAAAAATGCTATTTTAAAAAAATGTCACACAGTTTTTTTAAAAAGTATTTTATGTCACTTCCTTAATTTTCCTTGTGTTATTGCGGCATGTTAATGACAGAAGTAACTTATATTTTATGCTGAGAAACTTGAAGCAGAAGAATACTTTTTGAAACCGAAGCAATTCTGCTGTGTTTGTTGGTGAGGGCTTATAATTCCGCACTTATAGGACAGTATTCAAACTATAGGTCCAGCTTACTTGATTTCCTTCTTGCTTGAGACCAAAATTTAAATTTGTTTATTTATTTTTTTCTATTCATTGTAAATTCAACATCAGAACTAGTTGTGGACTATTTTGTTTTTTGGTTCATCAAATTATGATTAGTTTATGACTTTAAATGATTAACTGCACATTATGGGTTGTTATTTAATCTCCAGTGTAAACCTTCAGTGAGAAAAGAACGCAAACTGTACTGCAATTTATGTTATATTATCTGTAGTAGGTTCCCTATGATAGTCTCAATCTCATATAAGATTGACCTCAGCTTAGTAGCCAACAGGACAACATGTATGCACAAGATCTATTAGGCATCTGCCCTCGCAGATTCTATTTGTAAAATACTGTAAGCTGCAAGATTTTCTCTCATCAGTGTAATAAAGCATGCTTTTCCAGTCTGGTTCTTGCTAATCTGCAACCAACATGGGAGACCCTCCGCATCTTGACATCTACTGCAAATAATGTCAAATGCTATTCTCAGAAATTCTCTTCCAACTCAACACTTGACTCATTTGGAAAACCCACACCCAATTTCTCACCTAGGACAGTCTCTACTGAGTGATATGCACATCACCCTATTTCTGGTCTCAGACATCAGTTTTAAATTACTCCCGTAAAACAAGTTGAGGTGACCAGATCCAAGTCATTATCTTAAGATGTACTCCCAAACTAATTTCAGTTCTCTCCATATTCCACATCTATTGCCTCTCTGCTTCCCAGCTTGTTGAAAGTCCTTGTTGCGGATACCGGAGTATCTGCAAATGTATTTATATTTTAGTGACTAGAGTTTGGTTTGAATTCAAACTCACTTTGTTCTCGTGTAAATGAAGTTGGAAATAAGACAACAATGATGCTTGAATTAAACAAATGTACATGTATTATTAACAATAAGTTTACATAGTTGAAATTAATAAGGAAAAGTTGTTTTCCTTGTAACTTTAAGAACCATGAAGTAAAGTCAATAACTGAATAAAGTTCCTGAAAGAAAGAATGTAATGTACATACTGTTGTTGAGTTGAAGAAGGTTCCAATTGGAAGATGTGTGTGATTGTGCACATGTGTGTTTAAAAAATAAATTAGCAACTAATTGCTACCTGCAATTAGTGCAATGGTGTGAGAGCTAGTTAGGTAAGACCGAGGAAACATGTCCCCGCGATAGCACAGCCGCTATCGCAGGCAGCTGAGCCTAAACTGCCTTGCTAACACGTGTATCTCTGCTTAAATAATCCTCGCAAAAACTGCGGGAAAGCGAAGGAATATCACATGAAAGCCACATGTTTCAAGAATGAAGGAACACGTGAGACAGAAGTATTGCATGAGTGTATTAGTATGTATTTAAAATGTGTGGGTGAAATGTGTAGAAATATATGTGAATCCCACATCCTCCTCTGTAGTTCGTGTTTTTTCAGAACTCTGGAGAACCTTCTGACCCCTTTAACTATTGCCCTATGAGTCTCTTACCATTTTTCAGCAAAGTATTTGAGACTTTAATCAATGCTGAAGTAGTTAAACATCTTATCTCTCACAACCTACTCTCTGACAAACAATATGGCTTCTGTTTTGCCAGGTCTACCACTGAGTGCTAACAGTCATTGTTGAATATGAATATCAAGCTCTTGATAATAATGGCAAAGCTCAAGCTGTTGCACTAGATATCTCAAAGCTGCTTGATGGTTTGTCATGTTAACCTTCTACACAAGCTCCAAGACTACAGTATTACAGAATGATTGTTTAATTTAATTCAATCATTCCTATTAAATTATTAAATGAAGGTTACTTTGAACAGGCTTGCTTCTAGATCCTTTCACACAAATGCAAGTATCACCCAAGGCTCTATCCTGGGTCCTACGAAGTGTGCGATCTACATCAATGATCTTCCTGATGTTATCAGTTCCCAAGTAGGCATTTATACAGATGACATGGTCATTTAATCTTGTCTCAATAGAAAATTTGCAAGAGCTGGCAAAGTAAACCTGGTTGCTGCTCTTGAAAAAGACCTTCAATCAGTGGTTAACTGAGGCAGGAAATGGTTTGTGAATTTTAAGGTCTCCAAAACAAAACTGCTCTCATTTAATCACCAGAGAGAAACTTTCTTGCCTGTATTCAGCATGGCTGATGCTAGCCTCCTGGAGAGCAACACACTGCATCTTCTTGGCCTCGCTTTTTCAACTGACCTGAAGTGGAATGACTACATTGAATCAAGTGCTACATTTACTACTAGGAAAGTTGGGTCATCATGTCATGCCAGAAAGTTTCTCTCGTAAGAGTTCATCTTACACATTTGTAGATCTACCATTCATCTGTGCATTGAATACTGTTGCTATATTGGTTCTGGTGCTCCTGCTATTCATCCCAACGTTCTTGACAGCATCCAAAAAAGGATCTGCAATGTAATAAATCCTGACTTGGCATCTCGATTTCAGTCATTTTCTTGCTGATGTGATGTGGCTTCCTTTTGTCTTTTCTACAAATATTTTAATGGTAACTGCTTTGATGAATTTTTTTTCCTGGTGCCCCAACTACATGAATTTAAGCGTGGCACTAGATTGGCATCTAGGTTCCACCATTTTACCATTGAAATAGTTAAATATAACTGCCATCTCTACTTCAAAGTTTTTTTTTTCTTGCACTTCCCACCTGTGGAACTCCCTTCTGTTTACTTGCTGATAACTTCCCTGATAGTTTTTTTTTTTCTCACTTTCTGTAACCCCCCCTGCAAACTATTAGCCTTTCTTGGGGTGAAATGATTAAAAAGAGCAAAAAAACATTAACTATCTTCACAAAGTGAAGCTATTAAAAGAATTTATGCATTAACAGAATCAGCTCACAGACCATTGATAGTGAGTTAAATGAGAATAATTTACCAACTTTCATAAAATAAATGATATCATAAGTGAATTAAACAAATTTCATTATGCTGTTAAGAATATATGAAAATATCTTCATAGATAGTTTTCAATGATTTTTATCATTCATTGAGGCATGGAAAAATCAGTGTACAATTTTATTATTAAAATAAGAACTAAGTGTGGACAAAACTCACAGCTCAGTAGAGTTATCATTTTGCAATTTGTCCACTCTCACCATTAAAGTAAAAACCAGGATTTGAAATGCTTTCAAGATATTTAGACAAGCAAACTCTCCCTAGATTGGAGCAGTACAATCTTTACTATTCACTGCCAGGACGAAGCTATGCTTAGATTTCAAAGTTCATTTTTTTTTTCTTTACGTGAAAGTCTCTGGCTTAAAATGTCAGAATACTTCATAACGCTCAGTCTCATAGAAATCAGCTTAGATTCAATGGTCCTCAAAGATTATTGAGACTTTGCGTCTCCATCTTGTGCTTGTCCCATACTAACCTTAGCAGTCACAACTAATAATAGGTGCTCACCAGAGGGGATAGTTCAACAGATTGTTCTCAAAGGACATTGTTAGTGAGTGTGATTTTGGCCTTGTACAAGACTAGTGTAAACTAAGTGAATAGATACAGGAACTACTACTACTATTACTACACCTCTTGTCATGCAATATTCATCACATTACTCTTAAGTAGATTCCACTTTTAATGATCATGCCACTATTGCAGCCTTGTGCCAGACTAAGCTAAGCTTAAAATATCTAACAATTGATAATGACTGTATAATTCATATTAACTGCTAGTAAATATTTTTTATATGTAGTTTAGTAAGAGAATTGAGGAATTTTTGCACTAGCTGTGTTTTGAAAATATTAAACTTTAAATTTACATTCTTGTTTTTCCTGTCTTTCCTATCAGTCAGATTTCTAGTGTGGCTCAAGGTCAAAGAAAGAAAATGACTGTAAAGAACATTGTGTGCCAGGCCAATCTTCTCAGTTAGGAAGTTCTCTGTTTACCGAGAAAATTGGCATTCTGATCTGTGGGAAATACACATGTTTGCCACAAAACAGGTCTTAAAAAAATATGAATTCATTGCTTAAACCAACTATTCAGTTATGAATACCCCCCCCCGTTCTATGTATCATATAAAAACTAAGCTGTTTTATAAAATTCTAATTTACTTGTGCAGCAAAGATAATTTTGATTAAAATTGTGTTAAGTATTTAATAGGTCTCAGTTTTTTTTCTTTAATAGAATAATTTTAATTTGAATGTGATTATATTTGATGTGTGACTGAATAACTTAAATATAATAATAAACACTGATAATTCTTAATTTTAATCATAAGTGTAAATACTGCATTTATTGTCATTTAAAGAGTGACTCTATTTTGGGGGGACATATATATATATATATATATATATATATATATATAGTATAATAAAAAATAAGGACTCTGTAAAAACAGTAATTGATATAAAATATTTATAAATATAGCCATTATAAGAAATAAAAAAGACAATACTTAATATTGCTTTCTTTCCACAACTTAAAGTTCCATGTATGACTCCCAGTTGGTTATACAGCTGGTGAACAATCTCCAAGAGATGCAAGAAATGAGATACTCAATTCTATATTTTCTCAGAATTGAGTATCTTGTCACTTAAACTGCTTGAAGATTGTACATCAGCTGTATAACAAACTGGGAGTCCACATGAAACTGAGTCATAGAAAGGTGCCATTATTTGAGTATATATATATATATATATATATATATATATATATATATATATATTGGATTGTCCTATCAAACTTTATGTATGAGTAGTCTACTGAGCTAAACATGTGATTTGATAAGGATTTTTAGTGTACCAATATTGCTACTGAATGTGATGCAAGGTCAAGATTTAAAGTGAGTTTATCTGCATTACCATGGAAAAATTATTGCTCAAGCCCCCACCACCACCACCACTTCCCCTTATGATATGCCTCAGGTGCTGGGCAATACTCCTTGTCCCCTAGCAAAAAAAGATGCATTTGCCTGGGTGTTGGCCTCCTAGGGCTTGAGCTAATATAAATTTCAAACTACCCCAGCTGAAGCCAGAGAAATATAGTGTGGAAATCTTGTGTAGAACGGGCCACACTTTTTGAAAGAATAGATAATGGAAAAATGGTGTCCAGTCTCCCATCGTCATGTTTTATTGTCATGGATTTTAACCTCTCTTTAATTACGTGAAACCCATGGACAGTGTGGGGACTTAAAAATGACTCCACCCTCACTGAAAAGACAGGGTTTAAAATTAGTTTTTCCTTCTCTAAAACTGACTGCAATCTAAGGCAACAGAGTTCATTCTGTGCAGTTATTTCAGCTACAGGAAACTGGATTCAAGGTTTCCCCCAAAGGCATTAGTGTGAATTCAATAAAAAGAATAGAGTTCATGTCTGATTTTATGTATACCAATATATATGTGTATCTCTGTGCTTATGAATTAGAATGAAAAAAATCTCAGCCTAACCAAGAAACCATATATATATATATATATATATATATATTATTAATTATTACATTAGAACATGTTCTAATGTAATAATAATTAATACTCATTGCTTTCTTTTTATATTGAGCATGGTTTTAAATTAATGAAAGTTGGAATTATATTCTTCATTCTGGAGATATATATTTGTGTATTTAGGCAGCAAATTTTCTTTTAGACATGTCAGATTAAATAAATTGCAAACATTGTATCTGCTTATTTTTTTAATAAAATCCATTCATACTCACAGATAATCTTTGTCGTATTATAATTGAAAGATATAAGAAATGAGCTGTAAGTTTGACAGATGATGATATTATTAATTTCTCAATATGTCCAAGTACTTTTAATCTCCTTCCAAGATCATCTTCAGGGATATGAGTTGTGGTAACAAAAAAAACCCCTGCAAAACTGTTGCTAAAAATTACTGTAAATTTTCTTCTTGCTTCAAATATAACAATTGACAAATTGCTTAGTGTTCATTAGAATGTGAAAATTATCCAAAATGCAATTTATGTTTTAATGTAATAGTTATGCACATGTTAAAGCATGAAAAATTGTTCTTTTTATAAATATTTTAGAACATTACTACAGTATTCATAGCTGATTCTACTAATTGATGGCTTAAGCTTTTAATGAATATTGCCTCGAGAATCTGTAGTTTTCTTTCGTTGTTTTCTTGGTGTAGGATAGTTGTGCTATCGATCATTATTTTTTTTTTTTCATATTGTGAATGTAGACAGGAATATTGTTGTAGATGTCTAGAAATTGACAAATGGTCAGACATGTGTAATGTAAGATGTCTTGTTAATGTAATTGTTTTAAATTCAACATATATATTTGTTTTTTTGTTGGTGATACATTCTCCGAAGGACATTTGAATTGATATGTAATATTGGTTTTGCTTAACTGAGCACAAATCAACTTCTCCACAAAAAAGATATTTTACTCTGAACCAAAAAATATTAAATATTAAGCAGAATCTCATTAATAATGACTTCCCAAACCATATTGTAGATGGACAAATAAGATGATATTTCAAAAACCTCAACACACATCAAACAGAATATGATGCTTCCACAAAAGATCCTAAACATATCAAACTCTTTTATTGCATTCAGATGCATGATAACTATAACCAGGATAAAAAGATTATAAAAAATCTCATTTGTACTAATATATTTTCCATTGATCCTAATAAAATATTAAAATTAATAATATATTATAAAAATACAATACTACTAACTTAATTATCTATAATAACTCCTACTGACCAGCTGATGTATTACGTAAAACAAACATATATCATTTCAAATGTCCTTTTGGAGGATCTATCTCTGCCAAAAATAAACAAATATATATGTTGAATTTACAACAACTACATTAATTAGACATCTTACATTACAAATGTATGACCATTCATCCTTTTCTAGACATATAAAACAATGTTTTTGTCTACATTTACAATTAAAAAAATAATGGCCAATAACACAACTATCCTACACCAAGAAAACAACAATAGAAAATTACTGATCCTCGAGGTGATATTCACTAAAAATTTGAACCATCAATTAATAGAATCAGCTATGAATACTGTAGTAAAGTTCTAAAAGGTTTATAGAAAGAACAGTTTTTTCATGCTTTAACATGTGCATGACCATGTCATTACAGCATTAAAAAGAAAATTCTATTTTGGATAATTTTCCTGTTCTAACGAGCGATAAGTAATTTGTCAACTGTTATATTTGAAGCAAGAAGAAAATTTACCATAATTTTTAGCAACACAATTTTGCAGTTATTTTTTGTTACCACAACTCACACCCCTGAAGATGATCTTGAAAGGAGATTGAAAGTACTTGGGAATATCAAGAAAGGAATAACAAAATCATCTGTCAAAGTTACAGCTCATTTCTTATATCTTTCAATTATAATACGCAAAAGATTATCCATGAGTATGAATGGATTTTATTAAAAATAAGCACACACAATGTTTGCAATTTATTTAATCTGATATGGCTTCTTGGTCAGGCTGAGAATTTTTTATTCTAATTTATAAGCACACACACACATATATTCATCAATTCCCCTAAGCAAGGTGATAATGCTACTAGGAATAAAAGAAATGAGAAGAATTTAGAAGGAAGTGCAGACCAAATTGTAAACAAGAGATAAACTTCTACTCCTGTTAAATAGACTGGAAAAAGTGTGAATCAGATGATAAGCAATATATAATCTAGTACTGCTAGTAATAAAAAATGATAATTTACATATTATCCTATGTTGATGGCATGAGTCAGTTTTCTGCATCATGCAATCGTCAGGTGCATATTTTACCCTACAAATATTACTATTAATATAATTCATAAGAATTATGCCCCTTTCATTTTATCTCCCTGCATTTTAATATTTATTTTAATTAAAAATTTTTATTTTTTTTATCTCTATGTAATTTTTGTATATTTAGATATTACTCTTGATAAATTAAAAAATAGTACCCTAATATTATAAGCTTTTATTCAAATATCCTAAATGGTCAGTTCATTATATGCATCAGATGTACCATTGACATAGGATAGTATGTATATGTATAATATATATATATATATATATATATATATATATGAGATGTATCTCAGAAATATAGACAAATACTAAATGAATTCTCGTCTAAATATATGGTAAATATATCTGTTAAAATGAGATGTTAGTGTTATTTTCGTTTTTTGCATGATTTAGACAATATGGGAAGATGAATTCAGGCATAACCTTGCCATCACTAGTGATCACTCCAAACACCTTTGTAATCACCATTAGACTCCTCCAACTCTTTCTGGATCCTCTGCAATGTCTTCAGATTGACACCCAAACACTTTGAAGTGTTCATATTGGAACTTCTGGCACAAATGTCAAGAAGTACAGCATGCCATTCCCAAATTTCTGATGGAGCAAATTCTGTCATGGTGCTCTTTTACTCACGAATGGTGACCCAATTACCCCATGATACTATGCAGTCAACAAAACCAAACTAAAATGCACATACGTAAAATTAAAGTATAAAATGGTGACAATTTTCCTATTGCATTCTATAGGGTCAGCTTAAGGTAAGGCTGCAAGAACATTGCAAGGTCATAACATGAGAAGAGACAGAAAAATCAAGTGTAGCTGACTGCATATGGAAGGATAAAGGTGATCACCATCCCCCTATAGAAGGAAACTGAAATAATAGATAGAGAACATCACTGGAAACTACGTAAACTTGAATCATAAGAATCAGTGCATAAAAAAATCTTTTAGGCCACAAAAATCTCTTAAGCCAGCCAAGCATAGAAATAAATACAATATGGGAACCAGTAATATGGAATGCTAGAGAAAATCATTAGTATCAAAGATTGCATTATGAGCTCTGGTTAAAAAAAAAAAATGGTTACTGGGACATTGTTTATAAGTCCCAGAAATTTACATGTTGATGTCCTCAAGGACACATAGTCCAGTGGATATAGACATTTAATAGTAACTTGACCCAAAGAGTTGTAAATTCAATACCAGGCTACAGGAGTGATGAACAAATAACATAGAGAGATAAGTTAAAGGGAAATAACTATATGGCTACTAAAAGTGGCACTGCACATAGAATGAGAATGATAAAAAATTTGATATGAAGAAGGCCAGGGCATTAGTCAGTCAGTCAGTTGAGTGCCATACGCGAAACATGCTTTGGCGATCATGTCTCGAAAGAGACATGACTGACTGGGCAGAAGATTATCCCGCAGTAGGTTGCCATTACTTTCTGCGGTAGACTGGTTGCTGACCAAGGCTATAGAACCCAATCTGTCCTATTATTTAACCCATAACTGGAAGGAAGAGACAGATTAATACCTTTCCCAAGGGTATTTGCGCGCAAGTGAATGCAATGAATTCAACTGGAATTTGAACTCGGCTCCCCGATTTCTCGTTCTGAGCTGATATCCACTGCACCACAACGCACATCCAGAAGAAGGCCAGGGCATACAATGGCCAAAATGTCATAAACAATAGTCCAAACAATGTAAATAGTGTAAAAACCCATAAGTATAATTATTAAAGTGAATGCCCTCATAGATATAAAAAATACTGTTGTTTTCATTATCAACCAAGCTAAACTACTTTCTTCTTTACCTACATAATTTCATATCAAATGGAAAAATATAAACACTTATTAACAATAGTTTCCTTCTAATTTTAAAGAATTGTACAAAACAAAATACAAACAATAATAATTCTTCTATGTACCATGTCTCCTTTCAGGACATAAGGCAATCATGGATTTCCACTTACCTCTATCTCTTGTCACTTTTAATATCTTTCCCCTTGGTATCTCTCCCCAAACCTGCTCTGCCATCTACCTGCTCAAACCCATCAAGTAGGTTTTGGGCTGCTTCCCCCTGTCTCTCCTTCCCTTTATCCGTCCCGTGAGCATCAGGTTCTCCAAGCCCTTCCTCATTATGTGCCCCCAAAAACCTCAGTTGTCTTTTCCTGATTCCAAGTATAAGTTTCCTTTCCATTTGCATTCTATCCAAAATCTTGTCATTGCTCTCATGTTTGGTTCATGGTATCCTCAGCTTTCTTCTGTAGAACCACATTTCTTTTGCTTCAAGTCTCTCCTTCATCCTTGGGGAAATCGTTCAGCATTAGCTGCCATATATGTGGACAGATATCACATGACAGTCTAGTACTCTTTTCTTTGTCTCCAGTGAAATCTTTGTCTCTCAATACTTTGCTCATCCTTTAAAATGCATCTTTGGCCATGCCAACCTGTCTACGAATTTCAGTGTTGCACTTCCCATCCTCTGTTAGTGTCCCAGGTATTGAAACTTCTGTACCTGTTTGATTTTAGTGTACCTGACGTGCAGTTGACATTTTGGGGACCTCTTTTTGCTGATGACCATGCATTTGCTTTTCTTGACATTTATGTTCAGTCTTTTCTCCTCACTTTCTCTTGTTACCTTCTGTAGGAGGTCCTGTATTTTCTTTTTCATATCTGCTATTAGCAGTGTATCATCTTCGTATCTTATATTGTTAAGGTTGTGGCCGATAATGATGAATCCTAGAAAGATTTCTAACTCTCGCAGAATTGTTTCACTGCACAAGTTGAATAGATCAGATGAGAGGGCACGTCCTAGTCTTACACTCCTTTCTATTTTTGTATATGGGCTGAATTCTTTTCCTGTCTGTATGCAGGCGATTTGCTGCCAGTATAGATTCTTAATAACTTTAATGTCTTTCCTAAATATGTCAAGGTTGTCAAGCATTTCAAACAAGTCTTTGTAACATGCTTTGTCGAATGCCTTTGCATAATCTATAAAACACAAGTATACCGCCTTCTGCATTTGTATTGCTATCTCTGATAATATTCTGAGCATGAATATTGCATTCCTTGTTCTGGTGTCTTTGACAAACCAGCACTGTCCTTGTCCTATCTCTGAGCCAATTCTGTTGTGCACTCTGTTCATCAGAATTTGAAAAATAGTGAAATAAAAAAATGTTAAAAAAGATCATTAATTTATTCTATTCTAACCAGATGAATCATAATTATAAATAAGATAGAAAAAATGTTTAAAATACGATTCGGAATGATATATTGCTTGAATATTTATTGCATATATATATATATATATATATATATATATATATATATGTGTGTGTGTGTGTATTTTATTAGTCATCCACATACTTCCAGCCGGGATCAAAACTCAACCAATGACTTAGGGAGTAGGCACTCCAAATGACTTGGTGTCAGTCGGAGTGCCTATTTCCTAAGCCATCGGTGCATGGAATGTAAGAGGAGGAAATTTTAGCATGTCATATATGTGGTATATACACATGCCAGCCACTGGGAGAACCCAATTCATTACTTAAAAGTAATGCAAAAATTTCAGAAGTGGTAACTGTTTTTAAAAATTTTCCTCTCCTACAGAGCTCAATCGTAATGAGAGCATAATTCATTTGTCGTCCACATACAAGCCTGTTTCACAGTATCACAGCTCATCAGTGTGGCTAGACATTCACCTGCTTCCAGCCAGGATCAAAACTCAACCAATTTGGTGTCAGTTGGAGTGCACACACACACACACACACACACATATATATATATATATATATATATATATATAAATTAAATTTGCTTTTTAATTAAAAATACATTGCGACATGGAAATTTCTGTTTCAAGATTTCTGTGTCACAATGTATTTTTAATTAAAAGACAAATTTAATTATATGATTATATTATGCTCTACAATATTTATTGTATTGAGCACATTTTTAAAAAAAAAGGTAAATGCCAGAGAACTCGGAATTGTAAAACCGTTGGTTCTTTTTACCTGGATTTAATATATATATATATATATATATATATATATATATATGCTAGCTAAATAGTTGCTGGCTGGACCAACATACGGTAGTTCAGAAAAAGTGCTCAATATACACCCAACACAAATGAACTGAATATGCAGAGCTAATGATATGTTAACAAAACAGAACACACTACTTACTAGCTACCAAGATTTCAACCAAGTAAGAATTGTGTGTTCTGTTCTTTAACATATATATGGTCTAAAGGTTGCGTTGAAGCATGAAATGGACTGTCACAACTTGATGTTGATCTCAGTGTCTACTTAGTGTTCAATATCAGAGATAGGGCATATATATATATATATATATATATATATATATATATATGCCCTATCTCTGATATTGAACACATTTACTCATTAATTTAGCATAATTTCCTTCCTATATTGTTCATTTCCATTCTGTAAGATATAAGTATGAAGAATTTTGAACATGTCTTTGGTGATTCAATTCCAAATAATGCTTCAGTGAAATTCTTCTTGTCACTATGTTCTACATTATTTCTTTCAATCTTTTTCTTTTGTTAAATATCATAGAAAAAAGCCTTTCTTTGATGAAATTATTAAAATACATTTTTTTTTTTCTGTGGTAAAAATAAATTTTAGCTCAACTAATATGTGTGCGGTTTTTCCTTTTTATTTTTTCTTAAATCTCTTATTGTGACATTGTTAAATTCAGTTTTTACTCATGTCAGTGTTTCCAATGTCGTTTTTTGGTTGTTGTGAGATCTTTCTTCAACATTGATTTCCGTTGCTGTGCCCATCACATTCCCCAATAAATCTACAATTTCTTCTCTCTCTTTTGAATTTTATATCTTTCTTTAAACCTATGACACTCTTAGTTTAATATATCTGGAATTTAAAAATATATATTAATGACTGTATCATTATCTATCTATCATATACTTGCAGTATAGACTGGCGTTGCTCAGGTGTAACAAAAGCTTCAAAACTAATCCATGGTCCTGGAGCTCAGGCTCTTTGGACATTGGCACGAAAGACTAAAAAGCAATAGTTGTTTCCAGTTAAAGCAAAATCGTAGAATGAAAGAAAAATGAATGGATGTAAGTCAAATTTTGATTTCCTGGTATTGATATCAAATTTTCTGCCCTATTGTAAGAACTGCAACCATGAAACTTCTGCATATCGTTTCTTATGTCTTTGTCTATGAGTGTATCAAATTTGATTAAAATCGGACCACTCCTTCTATAACCCAATTTTTTCGATTGTCAATTTTTGATATTTATCGGGGGTACCTCGACACAAAACCTAGCTAAGAACACTCACAGACACTTATAGTACAACTGTGTAAATTTTCAAGAAAATTGGTTCAGCTGTTTTGGAGTCTATAGGTAACAGACACACACACACAGACAAAGTTCTATTTATAAATAAGTTTAGATTAGATAAGAGTGAACACTGAGGTCAACATCAGTTAGTGACTGTGTGTTTCATTTTTAAATACAATCTTTATGGCCTGAAGATTGGGTTTAAATATAAAATACTGTCCCCATTCTGTGTTGACCTTAGTGTTCACTTTATATTTACACATGCTTTATCCTGGTTATTGAGCAATTTAACCCATAAATATAGCATATCTTCATAATATAGATATATATATTTTCATTATAAGGATGTCCTGTCAGTAGGACCTAAAATTTGCTGACTTGAATCCCTTGCAGAAGGAAAAGTTCCCCCTCAAAAAGGGACCACCTTCTTATGACGGTAAACTGCATCCAGCAGCAAGGCCTCTGATTGGGAGGTTGTGAGGAGCATGGAACCACCTCTTAATTACAGTTGTTCCCAGGTCCACCCTGACCCAGAGTGGTAGCACCTGTTAGGGTCATAGCTATGGGTAAATAGTTAACCCCCAAATTGGGGTAAAAACATTATGAAAGTATAAAAATCCACTTTTATAGAAATATATATATATATATATATATATATATATAGACTTTTATAGAAAAATATAAATTTTTAAAATGCAAAATATTACCAACAATATATTTTAGAAGAGAAAAAAATTATTGCCATCATACATTTTTGAAGGAAAAAAATTATTACCAGCAATACATTTTTGAATACAAAACTAGAAGACATCTTCAATTTTCTAAAATAAAATAAAAATAAAAAATTTTATCATCAAAATCTGACTAAATCAACCTTCTTACTATTCTTCTTTTATGTGCCATGTCCTTTCACAACGTAGGCGATCATGGCTTTCCACATCTCCCTGTCCCTGTCCCTGGTGGATCTTAGCATGCTTTCTCCTGTTGCACCATGCAACCCTCATTCCGTCATCCACCTGATCAGGTTCTTCAAATATGTTATCTGCTGCTTTCCTCTGTCTCTTTTTCCCCTGTTAGTATCAGGTTTTCCAAGCCCTCCTTCCTCACTGCATGTCGCAGGAACTTTAGTTGTCTCTTCTTGATGCTCAGTATTAATTTACTTCTTGTCTCCATCCTTTCCAAAACCTCATCATTGCTCACATGCTTGGTTGATGATATCTGCAGCATCCTTCTGAAGAACCACATTTAACCGAACATTAAAAAAAATATCTTTAACCTCTACCTTTTCAGCATTAAATAACCCACAGAGGTTGAGATGTCATTAAACAAAACTAAAATTGAAACTCAAATAAAACAAACCATGCTATGAAGTACAAACCAGACCAATGTTTAATTTTTGGACTCAAGATTTTAAACTTGAATTAGTTTAATTGGTTGATTTAATTTAGCAGTATATCAACCTCTATAGGTTATTTAATACTGAAATTCTAATATTTTGAACATAATTTTATGACTTCAACATGATATATGCTTGGGCGATCATGTCTCGAAAGAGACATGACTGACTGGGCAGAAGATTATTCTGCAGTAGGTGACCATTGCTTTCTTCAGTAGACTGGTTGCCAGCCAAGGCTATAGAACCCAATCTATCCTGTGAGTTAAACCATAACTGAAGGGAAGTGATGGATTAATACCTTTCCCAAGGGGATTTTCGCGTAAGTAAAAGTATTAGTATATCTGTTTTATTTTATCTCATTATTTCAGTTTTTGATTTAAAATTAATTCCAAAAACTTACTTTTAGTCTCTTTATACAGTTCTTTATTTACTGTTATAATTTTAAAAACATTTAAATTTGATTTTCTTGTTGCTTATTTTCTTTCTTTAATATTTCTCTTTATTTCTGAGAAGCAGAGCCACCTGAAGAAGTTTAACCTTTATACATATAGCGACAGGGTGATAAAAATCTTTGCACTAATTAACTTTCCAAATTCTGGTCAAAGGTTACTTTTTTTTTTCTCAAAACTTACTTTCTTAAGATGATGATTTCTTGACACCTTGTCACACATACAATTTCTGAAAAGTAGAGACACCTGAAGAAGTATAACCTTCATACATAGAACAACAGGGTGATAAAAATCTCCCCACCAATTCACTTTCCAAATTCTGGTCAAATATTACTTTTTTTTTCCTCAAAAGTTATGTTAAGATGATAATTTCTCAGCACCTTGTCACACAAACTATTCCTGAGTAGAGACACCTGAAGAAGTTTAACCTTTATACATATGACAACAAGGTGATAAAATTCTCCCCACCAACTCACTTTTCAAATTCTAGTCAGAAGTTTTTTTTTGTTTTTTTTTTTCAGAAGTTACTTTAAGATAATGATTTCTTGTCACCTTATCACACACTGATCTTGCAGGTTTTACTGTTTGGCTTGTTAAAGAATCACTGTCTAACACAGATCTGTTTCCCTTTTTAAGGAAAGCATACTTCCACATTCAGATATTTTTTTTGAAAGTACATATCTGTTCAGTTTTAGATCTGAAATGTAAACAAAGCAATCTCTAAAGAATTAATGGATTTATTTTTAATTTAACAATGAAAAATATAATAATAGTTTTGACTTATTTTCTTTATCTCTTTTTTTTTTCTGTCGCAATCTTTGGGCAAATATGCCTTTCTGCTTTTCTCAAATGTCCATTGTATCTTGGAAAATTAAAATTTAAAAATTAGGCTGTGACCTTTACTTTCCATGTCACACCCTATGTGTCTGAGATGTGCAGGTGGTGCAATGGATAGTGAGTTGTAATGAGAAATCATAAAGCTGAGTTCAAATTACAGTCAAGTTCATTGTATTAACTTGCATGTAAATACTCTTGGGAAACATAGGAATCCATCTTTTAGAATCATTTTTCTTTTTTTTAAATTTATCTCCAAAACAAAATACATTTTGGCTTTAAATAACCCACAATGATTTGATAAACTTAAAAGAACAAACAAGCCTCTGCTTTCATGACCTAATCATTTTTATTTAGCATATTATTTATAAGATACAGTTGAACACAATCTTTATTATTCATTGTACTGTTTGATCAGTGCTTTTTATTTTTATTTTTACTAATCATTCAGTATAAGGCTCAAGGTAGAGGCCATACTGAATAAGGTTTGTTGTAGGGAACATAGGAAGAGGAGCTAAAAAGTACAGTTTGTGAGGATATCTAGGAAAGGTAATGGTTACACTTCTATTTCTTCTGATGATAATCCAAGCAAAATTTCACAAGCACTTGGTTAGTATAATGAGTTGGATTAGTGTTTCTTTTTATTTGACTAACCTCTGCTCTGTGTGTGTGTGAGAGAGAGAGAGAGTTTTGGGCTTGCATGTCTATCAATGTTTGTGATGTTTGTATTTATTTTGTTTGTGTGTGTAATGTTTGTGCAAATACATATGTTGCACATATGATACTTGTGTGTGCATATATGGGGATGGCATGGGTGTGATGTTTGCATGTGTATTAGGCCAACTTTATGGTTGAGATGTTTATCTTGTTTCCCATGGGTGCCAATGTTTGAAATTCATACCTAAGCCTGTAAACATATTTCTTTTAACATGTTTCAACACATTTATATCAAGTTGACTGATTTGAGACACAAACTAAAACAATTTCTTTTAGCAAAATTCAGTTCTCTTAAGTAAATAACAAATATTTTTGTCTCTGAACATCAAAACTAAGATTTTTTCCCTTTGTAATATGGAGAAAATAATCTTTTAAAAATTTTCAATTTTGAAAGATTTCAAGGGATTATTTTAACTATGACAGCCTATAAGTTAAAATTCCGAAAAAAATGCAAATTTTTTTTTTTTCTTTTAATACTTTCACCCTCAAAAAGGTAGCACTGCCATTAGTATGCAGAGTTGGAGTGAGAGGAAAGACAGGTATTGAAAGGTATTGAAAAAAGAAGGTATTGAAAAAAGGATAAAAATAAATGGGATTCAAAAAGATAGAAGGCAATTTAAATTTTGAGAGATTGTAGCTATCAAGGAAGTGCAAGCAAAAATTGGTTGGAGTAGAAGTGAGTTACATTTAACTATTTCAACAGCAAAAAAATGGGACCTAGATGCCTGTCTAGCAGCACACTTAAATTCATATGGTTGGGGCACCTGGGAATTTTTTTCGGGAAAATATCAGAGCAGTTGCCATAAAAAAATTTGTAGAAAAGACAGAAGGAAGCCACATCACGTTGGTTACAAAATGACTGAAATTAAGACGCCAAATTAGGATCATTACATTGCAGATCCTTCTCTGGATTTTGTCAAAAAACAATGAGATGAATAGCAGGAGTACCAGACCAGATATGACAACAGCATTCAATGTACAGACAAATAGTAGATTTATAAATATGCAAGGTCATTTGTGACAAGAAAATTTTCTGGCACAACACACTGACCCAACTTTCCTAGCAGTAGATGCAGCTATTGATTCAATGCAGTCGTTCCACTTCAGGTCGGTTAAAAAAAGTGAGGCCAAGCAAGTACAGTGTGTTGCTCTTCAGGAGATTATCATCAGCCATGCTGAATGTGCACATGAACGTTTCTCTGTAGTCATTAAAGGAGAACAGTTTTGTTTTGGAGGAATTAAAATTTACTATCCATTTTCTGCCTCACTTAAGCTATTGTTATGTTTATCATTTCAAACAATTTTAGCAAAGAGATACTTTTTTACTTCTCTTACATTCTGTTATGGATGTGCATTGTGGTGCAGTAGATATCGATCTCCGAACGAGAAATTGAAGAACCAAGTTCAAATTCCAGTTAAATTCCCTGCATTCACTTATGAACAAATACCCTTGGGAAAGGTATTAATCTGTATCTTCCCTCCAGTTATGGGTTAAATAACAGAACAGATTGGGTTCTATAGCTTTGGCTGGCAACCAGTCTACTGCAGAAAGTAATGTCAACCAACTGCAGAATAGTCTTCTGCTCAATCAGTCATGTCTTTTTCAAGATATGATCACCCAATGTGTATCAAGTATGACACTTAATTGTCTGACATTGTTATAACTTGCTACTAACAGTTATAATATTATGTCTTGACTGACTCCAATGGTACTCTATCACTCTACAGGAATTCTCTCAGAACTCTCGGTATTTACCAGAAATCTCCCTACTGAAGCTAGATGTGAAACAAGGTTGATTATTTAATGTGGGAACTCTGATCCTGTAGGCTCAAGCAGAAAATTCCCATGGATTTTACATAAGGCATCAATGGGCTCTTGCCTGTTTTCCTCCATATGAGACTATCCTCCAGCGGAGAGGAACTCGAATGTCTGAATTCCTTTCCACCTGGAGGTAGAGTGTTTGACTAGGTTGAGCTCTGTTGGAACTGGATATCTACTACTGAGGCTGAATGTGGTACAAGACTATTTCATGTTGGAAACCCTGAGCCCTTAAGCTCAGGCAAAACCTTTCTCTAAAATTTGCTCAAGACAAGGCAAAGCACCTGTCTATTTTTCCCCAGATGAGGTTCTGGCTCTTTGGCTGAACCTCGTCTCGGTTTCTTTCTACCTGAAGGTAGAGAGTCTGATAAGCTTGAGCTCTTTTAAAACTCTGTAAGAGTTCTTTATTCAAGGCATCTTGCCTAGTTCATTTGTGCTATCAGGGCTGTTTTATTTACGACACAACATCCACACTTTTGATATTTTTATTTCTTAAATATTTTATTTTTTTTTATTTTTTAGTATTAACCCCCTCTTCTTTCTGGTGAGTTCACCAAGTACTGGAGTTTATATTTCTTTCATTTTAGGTAAAACACTAGTTTTTCCATACAATTCTAGTACTCATACTTGTGTGTTCAACGAGTTCTTGTGGTATTGGTATGTCAAAGGTATCATACAGAATTTGCATAGATTCTTTCTTTATTGCTGGTTTTTCTTCTCTAAACCATTTATTTAACTGATTCTAAAGCCATTGTATTTGTTTCACCATATAGATAATTTTTTCCAGTTTTTGACCTTGTTACACCATCTTCCTACATCTTCCTACATTTCTATTTTGGGAAAAACATTTTTGCCAATTTTGAAAAAAAGATGTGTCTTTTTTGTTATCTGTTCATATTCTTTTTTGACCTGGTAACAACTTGTCAAATACCAATTTTGTTTTGTTTGTAAAAATCAATTCTGCCGGTGACAGGCCTGTCGGTGTATTGGAATTCAGCATTATCGTGTATACTGTCAAGAATTTTTGTAGTACTTCTTCACTCACTTCTTCATTACTTGCTTTTTTTTTTTTCAAGGCTCTTTTAAAAGTACCCACAAACTATTCCACCTGTCCATTTGACCTTGGTTAACAGAGTGGGGGTGATATGTTCAATTGAGAACATTTTTCAAAATTTAAGTTTCCAAGCAGTGAATGGTATATTGTTATCTCAGACTGACATCCATATGCCATATCTTGCAAGCAGTTCATGTAAAAAAAATTCACTGTAACAATGGAAGTAGGTTTCTTGCACTTCCAAATTTCAGGTCACTTAGTAAAGCCACTACCACCAGATAATGCAATCTGTTTATCGGACCTGCAAAATCTCTGTGCAATCTTAACCACTGAGCATCTGTCTTTGGCCAAGGTTATAACTTCGTGGTAGACAATTTTGTGGCAAGAGCACAATCTCTGCAAGCTTTTACTAATTTTTCAATGTTTTGATCCATTTTGGTCCAGTACATCTCTCATAAGATATTTCATCCTTGAAATTCCTGGATGTCCACTATGAAATTCATTTAATATCCGCTTTTGTAATGTGATAGGTATAATTACTTTTTGTGCAACCGTTAGTGCTCCGTTTCATAGCATGTAAGCGGAATTTCATTCTAAAACTTTGTATATCTTTCTTACTTTGCTTTAGTTTTTTTTTATTTTAGAAATAAATACGTCTTGTTCTGCTTTGACTTTTTATTTCTTTCAGAGTAGTTCACATAATACATTGCATAATATATCTTTAATTTCTATTTCACTTTTTAAATGTCTCAATCACAGTATACTCAAACAGTTCAGTATTTTTTGGTATCAAACTTTATAATGGTATTCTATCCTAAAATCATAGTTTAATAAGATGGTACTCCAGCATTATCAATTATTTGCAGTATGCGTAGGAAATGTTTCTTTTCTTTTTCAAGCAAAAAATTGAAAATACAGTTCTTTGGTCTGTCTGTAAATGAAAACTTCTGTGAATAAATTTGTGAATACTTTCACTGCAAATATTATCACTACCATGTCTTTTTTGATCTGGCTGTAATTTTTTCTGCTGGTAGTAGGGAACGGTATGTACGACAACTTTCATCTTACCATCATTTTCTTTATGTAGAATTACCGATCATATAACTTAGCTACTTGCATCTGAAACGAACATAGTTTCTACTTTCGGATCGTAGTGTACTAATAAGTCTGACGTTAGTATTTTCTTGATTTCTTTTTGACACTTATACGTCCAGTTCAACATTACGCCATTTTTAAACAAATTGTTCAGTAGAACGCTCAAATTCTGCATAGTAGGTATGTAGATATGATAATAATTTGCCTTTAAATAACCCACAGAGAGTTGATTATTTTTAATTGTACTTGCCCTTAACAAATTTGGTTGACTACTATTCTTGTCAATAATTTGTTCTAGGTACTTGATTTTAATCAAAAAACAATTTGCACTTTTCCCTACTGAGTTTGAACCTGTACTCTCTTATTTTTTCAAAAATTCTTTTTACAGGCATAATGTGTTGTTCCTTAGATACACTTTAAATCAATATATCATCCAGATAAGCAACTCCGAAATCACAATCTGCACGCTTAATGTCTCTAGCTTGTTGAAATATGGCTCGAGCCACTTTTATTCCAAAAAGTCAGTTAAACTTATACAATAACTTCTGCATATTTATTGTTATTAATTTTGAACTTTCTTTTTCAACTTGTATTTGCAAATATGCCTCAGAAAGATCCAACTTCAAAATTTTTTTCCATCATTTAATTTCATAAAAATTTCCTTTACCTTTGGTAATGGGTAGTTATGTAATTCTAAACATTTGTTTCACCCAGTCTAAAAATCAGCGCAAACAGGACTTTTATTTTTTCTTTACATACACTGTTGGTATGTCTATTTTGAATGGTTAGTTATGTCATTTACACCCAATTTTTTTCAAGACTGTCTAATTCTTCGTTGATTTGATTCATGGCGGTAAACGGTACACTACATTTTAGTTTAAATACTGGAGTGAACACTTCTTTTCACTTGAAATTTTGCTTTGACTTTGGAACAATGGTTCAACTCATCCGACAAAACAACTGAAAAGCATTTTTTTAATTCTTCCCTTAAATGTTCACATTTTTTTAAACTGATCACTAGTCCACTTATATTTTGGCAGTAAATATTTATAGGTAAATTTGATAACTCAAATAAGTTCATCCAGTCAGTATTGAACAAATTTGTAGTAATTTTTAACAGTACCTCTTAGCTTTTGCACACTTGTTACGAAATGAAAGAGTGTAAGTCATTTCACTAATAACAAATAATTTCTCACCCAACATGCCTAGTGTTATTTTCGAAGTTCTTTTTAATATAGGTTTTTACGTGTGGCTTCATTGATTATTGTAATATCACTACCATTGTCTAGTTGCATTTTTACATCCACATTATACACAAATTTTGGTTTCTGTAATTATTTCTGTTTCAATGCTGTGTGCAAAACAATTTCTGTGAGAACTTTTCTTTGTTTTAGTTTTACAGTGGTCTTCAAGATGTATTCTTCAACATCTGAAACATGGATTAATTTTTCTTTGGATTGTATATATGTGGATGTGCATTGTGGTGCAGTGGATATTGGCTCTGAATGAGAAATCAGGGAGCCGAGTTCAAATTCCAGTTGAATCTATTGCATTCACTTACATGCAAATACTCTTGGGAAAAGGTATTAATCTGTATCTTCCCTTCAGTTATGGGTTAAATAACAGGACAGATTGGGTTCTATAGCCTTGGATGGCAACCAGTCTACTGCAGAAAGTAATGACAACCTACTGCAGGATAATCTTCTGCCCAGTCAGTCATGTCTCTTTCGAGACATCATCACCCAAAGCATGTATAATGTATGGCACTTAACTGACTGAGTGTATATATGTGCATTTATTTTCTTCAGTTTCCACTGTATCACATCATTGATTTAGGCTTCTCTGACATTCTTCCGATATTTGTTATAGTGTTAGATTTTAACGTTTCACACTCCTTATTAACAAATTTTCATCAGATTCATACACTTAAAACTAGTATTGAATAATGAACTTCTCTCACTAGAAATTTTATTCAGAATATTTACCATTTCTTCAAAGCAAATTTCTCCTGATTTTTTTTGGTAATACAAAATTGCAATATTTTTCATGTACTACTAATGCTAAATTTCTCAACAAAAGTCTTGTTTTCTTTTTCTCATCTTCCCAGTCACTGCATTCTTCTCCGTAAATTTGCTTGTATCTCATAAAATAAGCAGAAAGTTAATTTCATCATCTGAGTTGTATGTGAATTCTGTTATGGCATTTGCCATCATGTCGGGAGTGAAAGAAAATGGAGAATTTTCGGTTTTCTTCTGAATCATTTCATTTAACTTTTGTTGGTTCTGGAGTTCCAGCAACTGATGTTTCTGTTGTTGTTCTTGTTGTATTTTTACCACTCAGGTTAATAATTGTTTCATGTTTAAGAATATGTTGTCTTTCTTTTTTTCTCTTTACGCACAGCAAAGACAAATTTACACAAACGTGGTTCTAATTTCTCCTTGTCACTGTTACGTGAGTTACAACAAAAAAAATTTTTTTTTACTCCGTATAAGTTTAGATTCTTCGTCGCCACTGTTATACCTCATTACTACTAACGGTTATCTTGACTGAATCCAATGGTATTTTAACACTCTATCAGAAATCTATTCATGAACTCCGAGTTCTTTAAAGCCAAGTTCATCTGTGTTACCATGAGTGTCTTATTTACACCACAACCACATTCCCTTAATTTTTTCTTACCTAGCCTCATATTTTTAGCTGTGCTTCTTTTTTTCTACTGAAGAACCATGCATTGGAAATAAAACATGTATTTTCTCTTGTAAATTGAAATATATCTATGTATCTTTCTCCATGGCGTTTTCCTTTATTACTTAACTGAAAAAAGATCAAATAAATTAACTTGCATATTAGACACATTTTTTTAAATCTTCATACCTTTGTAATAACAATTTTACTCTTTAGTTTTTATTGTTATTTTATTACAATATATATTAACACTAGCACTCATTGTAATATATATATATATATATATATATATATATATATATATATCCGAATGAGTATAGGAGAGAAAAGGAAAACATTTTTTCCCATCCAAAACATTAATTTAAAACAGTGCTCAATATATGATGTATAGAGCTGTGAATAGAGCTCCCAATGATATGTTAGTCCTAACATTGAAACAACCATATGATTGTAGAGAAGAGGACATATATAGAAAAAATTATGTACATGTTCTAAAACATAATATAAATATATATATATATATATATATATATATATGATCTCACATTGAATGCTAGTGTTAATAAAATAGTGCTCAATGTAATATAACAGAGCTATAAATTATATGCTAATAAATAAATATACATTTTTCTTCACCAAGAGTACAACTCTGAGTTTCGTGCACAACACAATCCTGAGGTTCTGAATTGAGACTATTACATATTTAAATATGTTAAAATATCAGATTATTGTAATGGTGGAGCAGTCTTGCTGTTAAAAAATTAAAAAAAAAAACACCTTGATTTTGGATTTTTATTTTTTATTTTTTTGATCATGTCGCCCTAAGAAAGGCATTTTACTGCCACTGTTGTGCAGGGGGTTACATAGGAGGAATATTATGAGGAGTGAGAGGTTTCAGGGGGTGTCAGGAAGAGAGTAGGAGAAGGAAGAGAATACTGATGAGAGTGGGGTGGATGAAGAAAAAAGCACGAGAGAGAAGATGTAAGTTAGTGAGACAGGAGATGACTATTGACTTTACATTTAGATTCTTGGAGATTGTAACTGTCGAGAAAGCAAGTATGCGGAAGAGAATTCCACAGGCGGGAAGTGCGAGAAAAGAAGCTGCTGGAGTAGAATTTGCATTTACAATTTATTGGTTTCACATTAAAAGGGTGCGACCTTGTTGTGGCTCGAGGAAATTAATATACAGGGGATACCAGCAAGCTAAGTTCATCGGAGCAGAATCCGTGAAAGTATTTGTAGAAGAGACACAGGGAAGTCACACTGCATCGGTGAGAAAGTGACTGTATCCTAGCTGCCAAGTTGGGATCGATCACATTACAGATTCTCTGTTGGATAAAGATAAATATAGGGAAGGAAAAAACAGGTAAAAACTCATCCACACAAATTATTACTTCAAGTTAGAAAGGTAGAGTTATAATTTAAATATAAATAAACTGATTAAAGTATTTGCAAAAAAAAAATTTAATTTTTCCTTATATTTATATTTTCTTACATTGATTGCAGCTATGGGATCAACAAAACCCACATCAGATGAATCTGTGTCAAGGCATTGCTTTCGAGGCTATAGTATCATTACCACTAATCCTTGATGCCTTAAAGTACCTCATTCATCTCCTGTCTTCAGCTGTTGCTTAAATTGTGGACTTGTATTTCGAAAAACATTGTTATTCTCATAAAAAAAATGAATGCAATGTTTACTCACAAAAATAAAATAAATATTTTTGCAATCTAAAATATATCTTGGCTTTAAGTAACCCACAAAGAGTTGATAAATTATAAAAAACAAATGTAATTAATGAAATTTACAATACTTCATGATACCCTAAAACCGTGTTGGTTGCCACATCATATTAGAGAAGTACCAAGTGCAAACATAAAGATTAAAACAAATTTCCTACATTTCTGAACATTCGTTCACCAGAAAATAAACATTTTACATAGTTTTCAATCATTTTTCATGTTTCAATCATCAACTAGGCTTCAAAATTTGCTTATTAATTAGGCTTAATCTAGCACAAGGTCAATGATGATCCATTGTAGGTCTGACTGGCTACGTCGATCGCGATGATGATCCATTGTAGGTCTGACTGGCTACGTCGATGGCAATGATCCATTGTAGGTCTGACTGGCTACGTCGATGGCAATGATGATCCATTGTAGGTCTGACTGGCTACATCTATGGCAATGATGATCCATTGTAGGTCTGACTGGCTACGTCGATGGAGATGATGATCCGTTGTAGGTCTGACTAGCTACGTCGATGGCAATCCATTGTAGGTCTGACTGGCCACGTCGATGGCAATCCATTGTAGGTCTGACTGGCCACGTCGATGGCAATCCATTGTAGGTTTGACTGGCCACGTCGATGGCGATCCATTGTAGGTCTGACTGGCCACGTCGATGGCGATGATGATCCATTGTAGGTCTGACTGGCCACGTCGATGGCGATGATGATCCATTGTAGGTCTGACTGGCCACGTCGATGGCGATGATGATCCATTGTAGGTCTGACTGACTACATGAATGGCAAGCAGATTATTAAATCTTTTACAACCTCATTTTATTAAAGCCTCTAATTTTTATTTCAACCCTTCCATAATTGCTGCCTAATTTGCTAAAAATGTTGTTTCATCTTTTTAATGCTATGCTATAAGGCATATTTAATAGTCAATTTTTTTTTTTTTTTCTGAAAGACTAAGTTTGGGGTGTAAATGGTTTGGAATTATGAAAAATTATGATGACTCACAAATATAATGAAACAGAAAATTAAAATATCCCCTTTTCTGTTGTTTCAGTGAAAAAAAAAATTCCTATAAAATCTTTGTCTGGTTCTTTACTCCTCCTCCGCCTCTTTCACTTTCACTCTCTTTCACTGTCACTTGTTTTATTTTCTTTGCTTCTCTCTCACTCTTGCTCTTACTTTATGTATCTTTTGAGTTCTCTCCCATTAATTGAGTATCATTTTCTTATTCTCACTTTCTCTTTAACTCATTCTCTGTCTCCCACCATCTCTCTCCCTCTTTACATTTCTTTCTTTTCCTTCATAGATTTGCTCCCATCTTTTCTTTCTCTTTTTCCTTTAGTTCTTCTTTCTTTTCACCCACATGCTCTGAATACTATTTTTACAAATTGGTTATTTTGGATTTTACAATTGATATATAACATCCCAGTTCTCTGAACAAACAATAAAACGTGTGTGTGTGTGTGTATGTATATATATATATATAAACTTTATTCTTCATCAGTGACAGTTGTGTGGAGTGGTAGTCAGAGTGAATCATACAAATTCGAGAGAGTTGTCTAGAGTCATTGACTTGCAGGAATTGTCTTCTCTTTTTCTCTCTTCTCTGCATTCTATCTTCTTCCGGTGTTCTCATCTCAGCCAGAAAAAAAAGCAATCTTATATAAACTGAAATTTCTACATATTTTTGCCTTCTTGAGTTTTTGCTTAATTGTGTCATCTATGGCTAAGCCCATCTGTCAATAATTTTTGCCGACTATTGCCTCTAAAACCAGTTGCTTTTGACATCAATCATATTTGTCGGGTCACAGAAATATATTACACAATACCCAATTAATTTACAAAAGGATTTAACAAATTAGCAATTTGATTTTTTTTTTTTTTTTTTTTTAAATTGCATGTTGCAATGATTATGAATTTGCTGGTATATATTGTTTGTTTTTATATCATGATAATGCCAAGCTATATTGTAATGAAGTAGTGAAAACATTGACAAGTTTAAAATTTACTCATTGTCTGCTCTTTGTAAAGACCCTATTTGGCACAATTTAATTATCCCCAAGACTAAAAGGACAATATTTTTTTTATCCCAATGGTTGAAATTGCTAGGTATAATTGTATCAAAGTACACTGGCATGAAAAACTTTTGGGCCACCTTGATAAATTAGTTGCATTTTTAATTTAAATTTTAATGTTTTTCTCAGATTATGATTTTTGAGGACCAGTAGACAATTTACTGCAACTTTGAGTAAGACTATATAGTGGATGATAGAGCACCTTAAGCTTAGTAATGCTGAAAAGAGGGGCATTCAAATAATACTGGGAAATCAGCAAACATTTCACCTTTCACCTTTTTTCTCAAGTTAGTGTTTGTTTTTTGCAGAAAGTAATCTTTATTATTACAGAAAGTAAAAACTGTCAAAACATAAAATTCATGATTAGTATTGCTGCCTTTGGCTCAAATAATGTGGTATTGAATAAAACAAAGTTCAGATTTTGTCATTGGGAATTTTTTCCAATTTTTCTTGATAGTAGCCCCAAGACTCTTAGAGATTTGTAGTTTTTGTTGGAGCACTTGTTTCTTCAGTACCTACAACAATGGTTCAATTATATTAATATCAGGAACATCTTCATCCACAAGTAACCTTTTTTTGTTGCACGTGATTTGTGGCAAGGAATATCATCGTTATACTGAAAAAAATTCTCTATTGTTGGAGTTTGGGAGAAGATTAGAGCACAGTAAAATAATACAGCTATTTTTTTTTTAAATTTTGTTTATTTAAGGTACCAATGTATTCTTCTTCGGAAGAAATGCTGGTTGAAAAAGGATCTTTTAAAGAATGCGTTTTTTTTTTATATTTAAGGCAATATGCAAATTCTGTAGTATCAAACTATTGTTTAGACTTCGAAAAACAGTAGCTATTCTAGCATCTACGCATTGTTTATTCAGCAATGAATTAGAAGACTCTCAGTTATTGGGCGTGTATAATGATAATATACACGCTAAAAAGTCTGCCTGCTTCTACTGAGCGCCCGTAGCTCAGAGATGGAATTGCTAACTGACGTTAATTCGGTCAGGTTTCAATCCTGGGTAAAAAGCTATTGAATGTCTAACCGTACTGATGAGCTGTGATACAGTGAAACAGATCTGTCTGCGGATGACTCTCTCTCTAGTCATCCGCAGACAGATCTGTTTCGCTGTATCACAGCTCATCAGTATGGTTAGACATCCGATTGCTTTTTGCCCAGAATTGAAACCTGACCAAATTGGCATCAGTTGGCGATTCTACCTCTGAGCTACGGGCGCTTAGTAGAAGTAGGCAGTCTTATAAATTGTGTTTTCCGGAAAATTCATACCATTTTTAAGGGAAATTAAAATACAAAACCTAATTATGACATATTTATTCAACTATATATGAAGCATTTTGTTGCACAACCTTTCTCCATTTACTGTTCAACTTAGATTCCCTCTTCCTAGAATGTCTGCAGTTTCTCAGCAAAGAACTAATTAAGGTGTTTCTTATGCCATCCAATTAAAATTTTTACCATTGAGTTGATTTTAAAAGAGCCTGAATGAATGAAAATCCAAAGGAGTAATGTCTGGGGAATATGGCTGGTGGCGTAACACATCACAGCCAAACTGCAACAGTTTTTACCTGGTCACAAAAAAATGTGAAATCTGGCGTTATCCAGATGGAAAACAACACTTTTCATATTCACTGATTCTTGGCATTTTTCTTGAATTTCTGCTTTTAATTCGCCCAGTACTTTTCAGAATCAATTGACTAGCTACTTGGCAGAAGCTCATAGTACTTGATTCCTTTCAGATCCTTTCTTAGTATGAATAGCTGTTTTGGCAGTGGATAAAGTCGGCTCATGTCACTTACCTCAGGACCTACTTCATTATACATTGTTGTAAACGATCCATTTCTCATTACCAGTCACAATTTGCTTAAAAAGAATGCATTTTCATTGCGTTTATACAGCAAATGACTAATGCGATCCAAAAAATTCTTTTCACTCAGATCATAACAATTTGAGAATGCAAGCTTCACTGAGTGCTCATTGATGGTGGATTTTGATAAATTTATTGTTTCTGGCAGTTCCTGCATTGTGTCTTGATTTGGTCGTCATCTGCACTAGGGTGGGGGTGGGGTTCTGCCTGAGTGTTCTTCATCAATAAAGCTACAATGACCAACTCTAAACTTAACAAACCACTTCCATACAGTTCTGTCAACTAAAGCACCTTCATCGTACACAGCTCATATCTTTTTTGTTACTTGAGAAACATTTTTGCCTTTATGGTAATAAGAAAAAGCATCGTCTAAAATGCTCTTTATAATGTTCCATTTTCATAGGGATGCAAAATCCATATGAATTAAGTACTTTTAATTTTTTTTATCAAGAGATTGTTTGAAATTTTTTGTTTTGTTTTTGTTGTTTTTAATAATCATTTCACCCCATGCAAGGCATTACTACCACTGATGCACAGGGAGTTATATAAAAAGAGAGTGAAGAGAAAAAGGAACAGATCACGGGGGTGTCATAGAACGAGTAAGAGAAAGCTGGAAACACTGGTATGAAGAGAGCTGCGTGAGAGTAGAGCAGAAAAGAGAAGAATAATATACAGAGGGTTTCGGAGAAAGGACGGGAGTCAATAAGATAAGAGATGACAAATGACGTTGCATTTAAACTATTTGAGGTTATAGCTATCGGGGAAGCAAGTATACGGAAGGGAGTTCCACAGGAAAAAAGAGCGAAGAAAGAAGCTGCTAGAATAGAATTTGCGGTTATATTTTATTGGTTTCACTGTAAAAGGATGGGACCTAGTTGCCAGTCTAGTAGCTCGAGTAAATTTGTGCAGAGGTGGCACCAGGGAGCTAAGCTCATCGGAGCAGACGCCGTGAAAATATTTGTAGAAAAGACAGAGGAAAGTCACCTCTCATCGGTGCGAAAGTGACTGGAGTCGGGATCGATTACATTACAGATTCTTCTTTGGATTTTGTGGAGAACCCCGGAAAGAATAGCAGAGGCACCCGACCAGAAGTGACAGCAGTATTTAATGAACGGCCGGATGATAGATTTATAAATGTGCAAAATGAATTCAGACGAGAAAAACTTCCTGAACCAACACAGTGAACCGACCTTCCTAGCAACAGATTTAACTATGGATTCAATGTAGTCATTCCACTTGAGGTTGGCTGTGAGAGTTAGGCTGAGGGAGTCCAGTGTATTGCTTTCAGGGAGACTAGCCTGATCCCTGCTGATGTGGGGTAGGAACGATTGTCTATGGTGGTTAAAAGATAACAGCCTCGTTTTGGAAGTATTTAAATTTACAAGCCATTTCTTACCCCCAGTCCACCACAGATTGGAGGTCCTTTTTAAGAACAGCAGCGAGGTTTGCTTTGTCAACCTCGGCAGATTTCTTATCAAGGCAGGAGTAAATGGTGGTGTCATCAGTATAGGTGCCTACTTGGATCTGATTACATCAGGGGGATTGTTGATGAAGGTGAGACAAAGTGTAGGATCTTTGATAGACCCTTGAGGGACACCCGCGTTCGTATGATAGGATCTGGAAGCATACGTGATTTGATAGGAACGATCGGATTAAATCAAACAAGCATCCAGTTGTGCTCTCATCGGAAATGTAAGTATATATCTGTCGATAACTTTGACGTGTGTTTGTCCATGGATGACTAAAAATCGGCATGATCTTTCGAGAAACCCCATATATACAGGGTGGGCCCTAAGTCGCGCACCAAAGAATTACGTGAAGTGATGGAATTGTGCATCAATGCAAATGGCGAGCATTTTGAGCATTTCTGATTGTACCAGCGGGTACAACGGGTTTCTCAGTTCATTAGTTAAGCTTGGTTTTAATAAAATAACGTTTATTATTACCAGAATTGTTTTAAATGCTTTGGTACGCGACTTATGGCCCACTCTGTGTGGGTATATATATATATATATATATATATATATATATACACACACACACACACAGCGAAACAGGCTTGTATGTGGACAACAAATAGATATATACCTATAACAAATACATGTGAACAGGATTAGATTTGTTTATAAATTTAATTTCTTAAAAATTAACTGCGCATTTTGAATGACAATTTTTTTTCATAAATATCGCTGAAGAGTGGGTAGTTTTAAATAATCATACCTCAAGACTGCCCCATTCTATAAAAGTCCGATAACAATATCCTGTTATGTGCCAACAAGATAGCAACTAAGATATCTGCCTTAATCCACAAAAATCTATTCTAGTAAAATTCTGTTGAAAAGCTTGCATGTCCTTGCTTTGTTTATCACATTTCAGCCACTATATTCTCCGACTTTTCTCGGGTGACTTTTATATTCGGTACTTTGAACAGAATTTATGGGGTCTATACTCT
Source organism: Ascarosepion bandense (assembly GCA_037127315.1). Lineage (NCBI taxonomy): Eukaryota > Metazoa > Mollusca > Cephalopoda > Sepiida > Sepiidae > Ascarosepion > Ascarosepion bandense. Next base: position 1,426,477 of record JBBBDQ010001688.1, read on the forward strand.
TGTTCTCATTTTAAAACCTCTCACATTTTTGTCTTGCTTTGGCAATTCTCAGAATTCATAGCCGTCAAATTGGGATTTTGCACCATTCTCCCCTCTTAGTCGGGCAATTTTTTTTACTTTACCTGACCTCACTACATCTCAGGAAAAAAACAGAGGAGTTTCCAGAGCTTTTATATATTGCAATACTAGAACAGGAATTTCGAAGCCTTAAGTATAATGTCTCTTCACTTATTAGTGACTCCCTTATACTGTTTATATCGAGGATTGGCCTACTGATTAGATTATTTGAGAACTGTCTTTATTTTGCCTTCGTTCATTAGAGATTACATTATCAGCAATACCTGATTTCATATCTACACATATTATCAATCAGTTAAGTGCCATACGTGATGCACGCCTGGGCGACCATGTCTCTTTCGAGACATGACTGACTGGGCAAAAGATTATCCCGCAGTAGGTTGCCATTGCTTTCTGCAATAGACTGGTTGCCGACCAAAACTATAGAACCCAATCTGCCCTGTTATTTAACCCATAACTGAAGGGAAGGGACGGGACGGGACTGATTAATACATTTCCCAAAGGTATTTGCGCGTAAGTGAATGCAAGGAAATCAACTGGAATTCGAACTCGGCATCCCGATTTCTTGTTTCATATTATAACTTTCCTATTTTTGTCTTATTTTTAGGGAGATAGGTTTTGTTTTGGTATTTATGACAACTGCACGGAATGTTATAGATGCAGTTGTTGGTGATATTTTCTTTTAATAAACGTAACTCTGGCAGAATATTCAAGTAGTTTGTGGAGAGAATTTTCAAATACTCTTCTGACGTTGTAGAGACTACATACCCTTCTGTTTTTTTTGGGGGGGGGGTTTTGTTTTTTTTTTCTCTCCGACACACATTTGCTTTAATGTAGAAGAACAGTTCCCAGTTTGAAACATATTTTAAACTCTGGCCTTATGAAAAAAAAACATGTGCCGTGTTGAACCATGTGTACCCCTATAAGATCTTTTATATATGGTTACTAGAGATGAACAAATAAAAAAAAATCAAAGTTCCGAACAATACACGGAACAGATACTTCAAGATGCAATTGGTTTTTTGCTTTTGTTTAACGATATTTCATTACGACTTTAAAGAGAAAGAAGTATCGTAAAATAAGAAAGCGTAAAGTATATGATGATTTTATAAACGCGCGACAATATACAGTTAGATATGAAAGCGTTCGGCGAGTGTTACTGCTAACGCGCTATATACAATGTTATTATTTTTCACTGTAAATTTTCACTTACAATTTTCACTTTGCATATAGTTATTGATTTATCTTTGAAATGCCGGATAAATGTTCACCAATGACAATTGCAGGAAGAAAAAAAAAATTGAAAAGTAACTAAATTCAAAGAGTTACGTAGATTCAACAATGGACGGTAAGATGTAGCCAATGGAAGAACTGTCGGTCTGCAACCATCAACGATCAATCCGTAATAATAGCGAAGAAAAAAACCATGCTCCAAGTGTAACAGCTTTAGTTACAAAATCGATTAGGAACAAAAACATCAAAATGGAAAATACTCAGACTTTGAAACATCTGGATAGAAGACATGTATCTGAGCAACTCTCCATATTTGTTATTTACTATAGAAATAAAATTTTTCATTTTTTTTTTTTTTTTTTTAAATCATCTCACCCCAAGCAAGGCCTTCTACTGCCACTGTTGTGCAGAGGGTTACATAGAGGAAAGTGATAAAAAAGAGGGGTTAATTATAGGAAAAGTCAGGAGGAGGAGGATAAAGATGGATGAGGATACCGAGGATGTGGGTGGAGTAGATAGAAAAAGAGCTTGTGAGAATGGATGCGAGTTAGTGTGATAGGAGGTGTCTATTGACCTTACATATAAATTCCTGGAGATTGTAGCTGTCGGGGAAGCAAGTATATGGAAGGGAATTTCACGGGTGGGAAGTGCTTGAAAATAAGCTGCTAGAGTAGAAATTGCGGTTACACTTTATAGGTTTCACTGTAAAAGGGTGGGACCTAGTTGCTAATCTAGTAGCTCGTGTAAATTCATACCTATGGAGCACCAGTGATCTAAGTTCATTAGAGCAGAAGCTGTGAAAGTATTTATAGAAGAGACACAGGGAAGCCACGCCATGCCGGTGAGAGAGCGACTGCAGCCAAGCTGCGAAGTCGATCACATTGCAGATTCTCCGCTGGATTTTGTCAAGAAACCCGAGGTGAATAGCAGGGGCACTCGACAAGATGTGGCAGCAGTATTCAAACCCCGGGCGGATGGTAGATTTATATATGTGTAGGATGGACTCAGACGGGAAAAACTTCCTGGCCCTGCACAGTGAACCAACTATCCTGGCAGCGGATTTAGCAATGGATTCGATATAGTCATTCCACTTGAGGTCCGCTGAGAGTGTGAGGCAAGGAGGCGTAGTGTTTTACTCTCAGGGAGGCTAGCCTGTTCCATGCTAATGGGGCGTAGGAGCGATTGTCTATGATGGTTAATAAATAGCAGCTTCGTTTTGGAAGCATTAAAATTTACGAGCCACTTCTTTCCCAGTCCACCACGGATTGGAGGTCCTTCTCAAGCTCGGCAGCGAGGTTCGCTTTGTCAACCTCAGCAGATTTTTGCTCGAGGCGAGAGTAAACGGTGGTGTCGTTGGTGTACATGCCTACTTGGGATCTTATAACATCGGGGAGATCGTTAATGTAGATCAGAAAAAGCGTAGGACCTAGGATAGAGCCTTGAGGGACATCCGCGTAAAAGTTTTTTTTCCAAAGGAAAAAAATGGTTCTGGTGTAAGTTCTTTTCTTTCTTTTTTTTTTTTTTAAATAATCATATCGCCCCAAGCAAGGCGTTTTACTGCCACTGTTTTGCAAGGGGTTACATAGGAGGAAAGTTATGAGAAAGAGTGACAGGTTATAGGGGATGTCAGGAAGTGGGTAAGAGAAGAATAAGAATACTGATGAGAGTGGAGTGGACGGAGAAAGAAGCCTGAGAGAGAGGATGGAGGTTAATGAGATAGATGACTATTGACTTTACATTTAAATTCTTGGAGATTGTAGCTGTTGGGGAAGCAAGTAAATAGAAGGGAATTCCACATTCGGGAAGTGCGAGAAAAGAAGCTGATGGAGTAGAATTTGTGTTTACATTTTATTTGTTTCAGAGTAAAAGGGTGGGACCTAGTTGCTAATCTTGTGGCTCGAGTAAATTCATATATAGGGAGCACCAGTGAGCTAAGTTCATCGGATAACTCTGTAAGATAACTTGGTGATAACTTTGTGACATGTAGTTTGTTTTAACTTTTCATAAATCACTCAAAGATATATGACATACAGATGACAGAAGGAACATTCCATTCCATTGGTTCGATGGCAAAAGTGTTTCGATTTACGCTTTTTTATTTAAAGATACATTTTCTTTAAAACAAAAGGGGGGTAGGGTTTCGCTTTACGTCGTTTTAAGTTTTTCTTTCCAAAGATAGTTTAGTTTTACGTTGTTGCATTGAAAGTCGCACTTTCCAAGAAACAATGAACAGCGTTAATTGGGGATCTACCATGCGAGACCATTAAAACATTTTCTATGTGCAATGATTTTCAGGACATTGGCGATCATGACCCGCCACAATTTCTGTTGAAGCTCTTAGTAAATTTTGTATTTACGTTATAACTCTTAAGCCTTTTACGCAAGCTCGTTAGGTTGCTTATGCGTTGTTTTTCTTTCTCTTGCCATCAACATGTCCTGTGAGTGTCTAAGTAGTTTTTTCTCCTTTGGCACCCTAGAAATTTCACACTGTAACTTTCTTATGCTTAGCATATGTATCCTTTTTGTTTTCAGTCCATGGTATTCACAACATCCTCCTGTAGAACCACATTTCTGTTACTTCAAGTCTCTCTTTCATCTCTGAAGTGATCACTGCTAGATAGGATGATTTATATTACATAATAATTCAGTACTCTTTATTTCTCGTGAAATTTTCCTGTCTCTTAATACTCTGCTTAGCTTTAAAAAGGCAACTTTCGCTATCCCAATATGACTAAAGATTTCACTGTCGCACCTTCCGTCCTAAATTAAAAAACACTTCCAAGATTTTTAAATTTTTGTACTTGCTTGATTTTGTTATGTCCAATTTGTAATCTTCTTGTTGAGTTGTTTCTTTTACTGATAACCATGCATTCAATTTTCTTGCAGTTGATGTTAGTCCTTTCCTCTCGCTTTCCTTCACTATCTTCTGTAGGAACTCATGTGGTTTCTTATCGAAGTTAGCTAAAACCATTTCGAGGTTTGTTAATGTCTGCTTGTATAAAATGCACGAAAGAACAACAAAATTGTCTGCTTTGCCGTAAATGATTTTCGTTTTTTGCATATTGACCAATCATGCATCACAAGATGGTGACGCCCGACATTTTTGGTCTTTTTCAACAAAAAACAACAACATAATTTTGTTCTGTTTTTTTTCAGCTTTCCCGCCTCGTTTTTCGAGTCTGGCATAAATGAAAAACATGTCCGAGAATTGTGCAGCAGATTCCACTTAATTGGGTCGCCGGTTAATTGGGTCACACTGTTTGAGTCAGAGCTTGAACAGCCAAAAGAAGATTAAGTTAATGATAATTTCTTCCGCTTATTTGGGACAACATAGCCTTTTAATTGGGTTGGTATGAACAAAATAAAGTGACTTACATAACTGGTCATTTTTGACTTTCCTATGAGTAATCTTTTAGACTACAGATACAAGTAAATGTGCATTTTATTGTATGCAAAATTTTTGAAAGTACAATGTCACTTGAAGATTTATCTATGGTTTTTATAATACATGCGTGCGTGTGTCTGCGCATGCGTTTATTCGAAAATGTCTGAGGGTGTGTATGGGGGGGCGTTTATACCTAATTTATCTTTTAATGATGACTTCCAATTTTTTTTAAGTGGCAATTTGTCGTTTGCCCTTTTTATTTCTTAATGTTACTATATTCTTCTTTGTTTTCCTTATTGTCTTTCTTTTTGAAAGAAGAAAAAAGAAAAACAGAAAAAAGATAATGAATTTCTTTTTTCTTCTATTTTCTTTCTCTTTTTTTGTCATTTTTCTCGAATGTCTCTCTTTTTTTATTTGTCTCCTACTTTCTGTTTTTATTTCTCTTTCTTTTTTCTCTCCCTTTCTTCTCTTTTCAATCTTTTTCTTCTTTTCCTTTCCTTCCACTTTTTCCTTTTTTTTGCCTCGATCTTCTTTCGTGCATCACGTTTTTCGTCTATTAGCGAATTTCGTCCTCTATGGCCACCATCTTGCTGTCTATATCGACCCACTCCCCTTTGGGGATCTCATGGGTATCGTGTTAGGCACCTGAGCCGGACGTTTGCTTCATTCCACCGCGACAGTTTTGCTTACCAAAAGTGGCTAGTTGGCATTAGCATTCGTTTCTGTGTTTGTAAGCTAAACTTAGCCTAATGTGGCACAAGACCTCAACAGAGATGTATCATTAAGGATTCGACTCACTGTAAAAGCATTGGTCTGAACGATTAATTTGCTGATCATCGTATTTGTTAACTTTACGGAACCTAGTCTGGTACAGGACAATCAAAATTAAGCTCAGATTGTCGTTAATATATTAAGAATCTTGTTTATCATTTCTCAGATTTTTTGCTATTTGCATCTACATCGTCCCTTAATGTTTTTTCCAGGCTCATACTTCTTCGACATTTATCTCCTTCATTTACTTTTTATTTTTGTAATAATTTGGATCCTCAATATTTGAATTGAAGCATACGTGAAAAAAAGTACGTTTGATTATTATCGGCTGCTTTCAAGAAAAGAAGGTAGAAAGTCGAATAATAGCCAGTGTCGTAAACGATTATCGGAAGCACTCGGCGCATAACACACACTTTCAGAAGGTTCCTTTGTAATTTTCCACCTGACATCAAACGACTTATTCGGTACCAAGAGACTGGCTCAACAGACATTCTCTTTTCGTTCTATTTAACAAAACATGTTTAAATGAAAACCTGCTACGTAAATATACGATGTTTGTTTATACGATAATAAAGATAGTTTTAAAGTATGTTACATTTATGGGTTAAAGTGCTCAATATTAGGGAAAAAGCGTATGCAAACATAAAAATGGTTGCTCAGTCGCGACAGTCTATTTGTTGATTAAACGCTATCATGAAGTCATATTTGTTATGTTTTGGTTCGACTACTGATATCTACTAGTTAGTGGTGCATTAAAAGTAGGTAAGACCTACTTTATTGTTATTTTAATAGTTATTGGGCAGGTGGTAGCGGTTATGTTTCAGATTACTTTTTGAATGGAAATAATTGTGGATCCGAATGCAGTTTTGTGGCTATTTTATAGTGTTGTTTGTTAACTCGTTTTACTCATTATTTATTATTTTAATATTTGCTGTTGATTGTTGTTGTATTTACTTATGTTTATGTATGCGTTCATAGTTTAATTTGTTTAATTATCATTTAGTTTATTTATTTACTTATTTATTAATTAACATTAATTTATTTTATTTCTTGATTTACTTTTATTCATTTTATTTTTGTGTTTAGATTTATATTTTTAAGTAACTGCATTTCAAGATGAGTTCTGGTCGTTTATTAAGTAATTTGTGTTGGCCTGGGAAGATAATTATAGCTATTTTCTCTTCCAAACAGAGTTTACAGTTTGGGATTTATTGTTTTAGGTTGGGGCTGTTTTCTTTATTTTCCCTGATATGTTTGGTGTAATTTAGTTTTTGGTTTTCATTTCCCATATATGTTATAGAAAGCATTGTGCGCAGTTTGTTTCCCGGATTCTTCAGTTACTCCTATGTATGTTTTTTTTTTTTTTTCTCCCGTTATCTGCTGATTTTACAGTGGCTTGATATATTACATTGTTCTGCAAGCAATTGCCGTTTAAGTGACATTCGTTCTTTGTTCTGCAGTTACACATGGGATTGATTTGTGCGGGCGGTTTGTTGGTTGTTTTCATCTTGTGCTTTTTTATTTGTTTTATGTTCTCGATGTAACTGTTGCTGATTTTTACTGTGTTTTCTTGAATCTCTTGTGAAGAGTCCTTGATGAAAAGGGTTAGGGTTTCTACATGAATTTAATTAATATTTTTCCTACATTTGTTTTTACGTTTTTGTTGTACAGTGTGGTTAACCATATAAAAAGGTTTATTTTCTTGTTTGCTTTTTGTGCCGTATGGTATGTGAGTATTTTTTTTAATCATATCACCCCGACCAAGGCGGTAACGCCACTGATGTGCAGGGGGCTACGTAAGAGTGAAATGATTGAAAAAAAGAAAGCCGGAAACCACATCCTGAACAGGGAACAAGGGATGAGCCTCTACACATGTACAATAGACGTGGGTGGAATGTGAACCGGGCGATAGTTTAGTCTATCTACTCCAATTGAAAAAAAAAAAAACTAAAAAAATAAAAATAAAAGTAGGGGCGTTAAGTTATTTTTTGTTTTTTGTTTTTTTTTTATCATCTCACCCCAAGCAAGGCATTCCACTGCCACTATTGCGCATGGGGCTACATAGGGAAAGGTAAAGAGAAGGAGTGGTTAGACATAGGGAATGTCAGGAGGAAGGTGACAGATGAGTAAGGATACCGAGGATGAGGGTTGGGCAGATGGGAAGAGTGTTTGATAGAATGGGAGCAGGTTAGTGTGTTAGGAGGTGTCTATTGACCTTACATTTAAACTCCTGTAGATTGTAGCCGTCAGGGAAGCAATCATGTGAAAGAGAATTCCACAGTCGGGAAGTGCAAGGAAAGAAACTGTTGGAGTAGAAGTTGCGGTTGCATTTTATCGGTCTCACTGTAAAAGGATGGGATCTAGTTGCTAATCTAGTATCTCGTGCAAATTCGTATTTAGGGGGCACCAGTGATCTAAGTTCATCGGAGCAGAAACTTAACTAAGTTTTAACTAAGTTAACTAAGTTTTAACTTAGTTAAAGTCCAGTAAAAAAAAATTCTTTGAAAAAAAATACAAAAAAACGCACCCGTTTAAATAACTATGAAACTTTTCAAATTAGCCACAACAAAAAATTCAAATAAAATAAAATCAAAGCAAAATCATTACTTACTAGTAAAAGTTGTTCCCAACCCCCCTAAAAAAAACACGTGCTCAACAGAAGAATTATTTTATCTTTTTGGATACTGCGTGAATGTATCTTGGCCTCGTTGAAGTTGGTTTCACTGGAAAAATTGTCATATAATCTGTAGTTAATTTACAATGGTATCTGCTTGATTATTGCTGGCGGGTGGTTGGAAGATACGTGCATATAAAGTGGTTTGTCGTTAGGTTTTCTGTGTAGTTGATATGTGCCGTTTTTTAAGTTGAATGTTACTCCTTTAATCGAAGAAAAGGCACTTGTAAAATCAGCAGATAAAGAAGAAACAATATATGTAAAAGTAATGAAAGGACTCTTAAAACAAAACCTTCTTTTCAAATAGTAAATAAACGAATGGTTCAATACTTTCTGAACATATATGGGAAATTAAAAATAGGAAAACAACAAAACAGCATTAGTCTACAACGATAAATCCCAAAACTGTAAACTATGTTTGAAAAATAAAATGGCTATAATTAACTTCCTAAATTACTAAATAAACGATCATAACTCATCTAAAAAATGCATGAAATAAACTGCCGTCGTGGGTCGTTGACCTCAATGTCCATTTATATATGAATTAGAATCAGAATGATAGAATAAGGAACAAATAGAAAACATTTATAAATTTTAAATGTCTTTTGAAGCATAAATAAAAGTGAAACATTAAATTTATAATCGTTTTCTATTTGTCCCTTATTCTATCCACACACACACACATATATATATATATATATATATATATATATATATATATATATATATTGATTGATTGTTTAATACTTAGTTTTTGGTCCTAATAGGGTTAGACCAGAACACATTTATATTAAAAAGTGTTTTATACAATTATATTGTAGAACTTTTGAATATTTTCCATTTTTAAACGAGTTATTTCGCTACCCAGGTTTCTACCATGAGTTGTATCTTCAGGCGATTTTTAATAACTGATTTTACCTTTTACCGTTTTTCTTTTTAAGAACGCTCTTGTAACGGTGTTTTATTTGAACTTTTACGTGGCAGAGAATTTATGAACGCGCATTATTTAAATTCAAACGAATTATGACGTTTTCATCCATGGTTGTATGAATCTAATAGGTATTTCTTAGTGTGGATGCATTTAGTCATAATTTCTGTTCTTTCATTTAACAGTTCGTCTTTATTTGGTTATGTCATAATTTCTAATTTTTCTTCTTGGCACAGTCTACATATTTGTCTACCATTGTAAGGTTTGGCTGTTTTTACAGTGCTCTAGGTTATGTGTGGATCTTTTTGATATTTTGATTTCAATTTCCAGACGTGGTTAGCTAATTTTGTATTGTTTTTTAATTTTTCTATTTTAAATGTAGATCTGTGGTTGAACCACCTGGTCTTAAAGGTGTCTTTGGTTGAGCCCAAATATAATGCGCGTTCATAAATTCTCTGCCACGTGAACGTTCAAATAAAACACAGTTACAAGCGCGTTCTTAAAAAGAAAAACGGTAAATGGTAAAATCAGTTATTAAAACTCACCTGAAGACACCCCTCATGGTAGAAACCTGGGTAGCGAAATAACTCGTTTAAAAAAAGGAATATATATATATATATATATACACACACACACACAAAGCGATACCTAAAGATACAAATGCATTTTTAAAATGAATACTCCTTCTTTTTCATTCCCACCCATTCACAGTTAGATCAACCAAATGCAGTTGACAATTTTACTTCAACAGCTTCTTTTTTGCACTTCCTGCCTGTGGAACTCTTTTCCATATTCTTGCTTTCCTGACTACTACAACCTCCAGGAATTTATATGCAATGTCAATACCCATCTCTTAACCACTTGACTCTAGTTCTTTCTACATCACCCTGTATATCTTTTCCTTTCTCTCTACCTTTGCCACTGTCATCGGACCTGTATTCCCATCCTTCTCTTGCTCCTTTCTCCGACACCCGCTGTAACTGGTTCGTCTTTCTCTTTACTCTCCTCCTATCTAATATTTTACTCTCTTATGTAGCCTCCTGCGCATCAGTGGCGTTACCGCTTTTCTTAATTCGAAAATGAAATTTTATATTTTTAATAAGCAAAGTACTCTGCTGTATTTCAAACTGAATTCAAGTGAATTTTAATTATGTGTATGTGTAAGTTTTGAAGGCTATCACAGTGCGTTGTAAAATAAAGGAAGGTAAAGAAGGTGTTGGATATTACCTATTGATTATTCATTAATACTTCGAGAATAAAAGTTTCATCTTCATCTGATAGGAGAGCTTGATTTCAAGTCCGCTCGTGGATCTTGCCTTTCAACGATTTTAATTATTTTTTAATCGTTAACATCAACTATATTAACAAATGTATCAATACCACATACTTCACTTTATTAAAAATATTTCCTAAATACAATATACTTTCCTGATACTTTATTTCAGGATGATTAACTGGTTTAAAGATAAAATAATCTTAATTAGAACAAATACTGCTTTTTGCTTAAAAACGCCTTAATATATGTAATATATAATATAATAAACGCCTTAATATATATATATATATATATATATATATATATATATATATATAATAAAGGATTTTCGATTATTACCTTGGATAATACATATTTCACCGCTTTGATGTTCTTATCGCAGCTCGTCAGATCCAAATGGTACAACAGTAGGCAATAAATTAAATAAATGTATTTAACATTGAGTTCTCTCGAGTTTGTCTCTTTTGGAATTCACCCGGATTACATACCAAGCGTACTATGTTATATATATATATATATATATATATATATATATATACTCAGTAATATTTAAAACTGTAAATATTTTAAACATTCTAATATTTTATTAAATTTTAGGTATTTTTTTCTTTATATTATCTCTTCCAAAGACGCTTGTTGAAGAAATGTTAAAAAAACTACCAGTAAATTTTAAATTTACAATTGTTGCCACACTTATTTTCTGATAATGTCGTGTATGGACGCCCATATTTACAAAAATCGGTACTTTTATACACACATAACAAAAAATACAAAATTCTTTTTTAAATACTGGGAGAATTTGAATTGTAAAATTTTTATTTATGATTAGAAAACATGGTTTTTATTTAATATCACCTAAACGCGACAAATTAATGTAGAATTTTAACATTTAAAAGTTTATCAATTATTCTAATTAAATTTTTTAAAATGAAAATAACTCTTGTAACAATTCATTATTCATCGGAAAAATTACTTTTTCACAATATATCTTATTCATAAAAGCATTTGACGATAAAACTTTGTTTTTATTAAGTTTAGGTTATTTTTTCATTATGTATCCTTATCTTTTTAGCGAATCAGGGGGGGCATATATTTGATTTTGTCAAATTTCACTGTATGTGCTTGTGTATGTATAGGCCTCAAGAAAGATCGAATACAGTACATTATCGACAGTCAGCGAGATTAATTGCTATGTATCGCTCTATAGTAGGCATAAAGCATATGTTTATGTGCGTGTTCACTTGTGTGTTATGAATGATATTTTCAGAGGTAAATAATGGACTGCATGAGATACAGTTCATCATGAGAAAGACCACACTAACCAGAAAAAATTCAAGGTAATTTTTAGTTTCCAATTTCACTATACCTGTAAGCGTCTACCGTGGAAATGAGGAAGACCCCCCCTTTTCCCCCCTTTGGATAAAAAATTCTTTCTATAATTAAAAAATTGAAGTCTTTGTATAGTTTTATCCCTGATGATAGTATGTTTAAAACCCATTGTTGCGTAGGATTTGTTTTTAATTTATTCATTTGTCTACGCAAAAATGTTTTTAAAAGAAAAAGTATAATTATTCTCTAGAGAAAAAATATTATGGATATTCTTGTTTCTGAATTAAATGATGTTTACACTTAATATATTTTTTAATGAAAATCGCTAATGGTTTAAAATGATGAAAGCGTTTCCTTCTACGAAAATTTACAAAATTCAAGAAACACTGTACTTAATTCTTTCTCAGCTTGGTTAAGTACAATTTGTGTGAGTGGATAAGTAAAAATGAAACGAACAAAATTTTAATAAACGTAATTTTCCTCGTGAAATTAGACGTACTGTTCAGAAAGCCAAATGAGCCGAATGTGGCCCGCGGTCTGCAGTTTGCCCATGACTGGAGCATAGACTGACATCCGGTGAGGATCGAAATTTCAAATCTGGCAATGATTTGTGTGTATCTGGTACGTTTAATATCTGTCCGTAAAGACTTACGGCAAAAAGTCAAATCTGGATAGAAAGACTGTGTCACGTCAATAAACAATTAAATTTAATTATCAATTGCTAGTTCTCATCTGCTTAAATCCATTTTTTCTTCAAAAGCCAACTTGTGGTTTATCCTGCAAATATGCTAAGCGGACTTTAGTTACGGTTCAAATGTGTTACACTATTAACTTTCTACCAGTTTTTGGTAATATATTAGAGGCTCTAATCAACTCAACTTAATTGGTTAAGCATCTCACATCGCAGGGTCTTCTTTCAGATAAACTGTGTGGCTTCCGCTTCTCAAGATCAACTGCTAATGAATTAACGATTATTGATGAAAATATCTATCAAGCTTTAGAAAAGAATGGTGAAGCTCGGGCTATTGTTTTGGATATCTCGAAGACAGAATTAGCTTCCAATTGCATTGTTCAATTCATGTTATCGTATAAGTTTATCCTGAAACATTTTAAGTTGTTATATATCTCGAAGACAGATTAGCTTCAATTCATGTTATCGTATAAGTTTATCCTGAAACATTTTAAGTTGTTATATATCTCGAAGACAGATTAGCTTCAATTCATGTTATCGTATAAGTTTATCCTGAAACATTTTAAGTTGTTATATATCTCGAAGACAGATTAGCTTCAATTCATGTTATCGTATAAGTTTATCCTGAAACATTTTAAGTTGTTATATATCTCGAAGACAGATTAGCTTCAATTCATGTTATCGTATAAGTTTATCCTGAAACATTTTAAGTTGTTATATATCTCGAAGAACAGATTAAGCTTCAATTCATGTTATCGTATAAGTTTATCCTGAAACATTTTAAGTTGTTATATATCTCGAAGACAGATTAGCTTCAATTCATGTTATCGTATAAGTTTATCCTGAAACATTTTAAGTTGTTATATATCTCGAAGACAGATTAGCTTCAATTCATGTTATCGTATAAGTTTATCCTGAAACATTTTAAGTTGTTATATATCTCGAAGACAGATTAGCTTCAATTCATGTTATCGTATAAGTTTATCCTGAAACATTTTAAGTTGATTAATAACAATTTAATTAGTTTTAATCTCCAAGCATTAAAGTTTTAAATCTTGACAATGCCTAAACGCTCGTTCAAAAACTTCTGGTCTGTTCTAACAGGTGCTAATCATTCATTTATTTTGATTCGTGCAGCAACAAAAAAAGGTTATGTAAAAACCGTTTTATAATGACATGAATTCATTTTGAAGAGTGTAACCATAATCAAAAAACGACAAACCATAACAAAACTTTTGTTCGTGCAACACCACCTCAAATATTTTAACTTGAAAAATAAAGCAACTTCCATTCCAAATTTCAGTTTAATAATGGCGTGAGGTCTTCGTTCGCATTCACACCGATAATAATGATCTAATTCTTTGTTTCTCTTTTGATGAAACGACTAAAATGATAATCATTTAAACATTGAAAGTGGAAAGAATTAGAACTTTTATGTATAAAATAATAATCGCAAAATAATAGTAACTTTATTGCTTATAAGAAATATTTCTGTTGTATATTTCTATGCAGAAATATTTCTTTAAATGAGCGTACATTTTATATATATATATATATATATATATATATATATATATATATATGTAGGCAGTATTCATCCAAATAAATTGATTAAAGAGAACCGACAACGTCTGTCTAAATTTTGTTTAATTTTGCATTGTATTTTTTCAATAAGGTACTCTGTATTTTGTTCAATATTGAAGATAAACTGTTCCAAGATCATGTTTACAAGTTCCTCAAGAGTATCAGGATGTGGACAAAGGAATTCTGCCTATCACACAGATACCATATTGATTCTTGGAGATGACTGAGACGGTCGAAAATACTTGAGAAATACTACACACACACACACACACACACGGCATGAACTTTGTCCCCATTTTAGATATTTATTTTCTATTCCAGTGGTTCACAAACAGTGGGGTATCACCGGACCAGTGAGGGAAATACAGTGATTTTATTTTTATCATTAAAATGGTATCACAATTTGGCAGATTCCAATTGCTAGATTATTGGTATTTCTGCAAATTGCAACTGTACAAAGTACCTTTTGAGTTTGTCACTCTTTACTTCGAAAATAGTCTTTCTGAAATATTGTAAAAAAAAGTATCGAAAAAGGTAAACATGTAGTGCTCTATTCGTTGTAAAATAAAACCGTATCAATGCTTTCTTTTTAGATTAAAATGTTGTTGACACGACTTACGTCACTGCGACCAAAGTATAAACTCGTTGAACGCTTACACCGGCCTGACAACTTGTTCTTCACACCGAGCGCGTACCATCCGACAAAAGTCTGTGTTACTTTCAGTGTTTACTTTCCCACGGATTCGTCTGCTAAAATGTTTGTATGTCTTCTCTTTCCGCTTGTCTTCCTGTTTAAAGAAGCGTACGCATGCGCAAGCAAGCAAGCAAACGTTCAGCTGCCGCCATTTTCCTGTTGCAAAATGAAGACAACAAAGAAAATGAAAGATTAAATGAAACATAGAAGACTGGAATAAACAGACGATGTTTTTCCCTTTTTTCCTTTGGAAGCAAAAAAGAAAAGCACATCTTGCTTTCAAAATAAATAATTGTATTTTTTTGTTTTCTCTTTTTCTTGGTCAAGTGGAAAATGATGGAAGGGCAAACTAGGTTTGCTTAGGGTAATCGAAGTCTCATTTTTCGGATATGTTAGGGTGATATTGGTTTCAGTCTAAATCGCTTGTTGAAGCTGATACATCGGCCGGATCGCGAATGGGATGAAAGTAAATTTCTTAAACACGTTGCCGATATCGATGTATGACATTGATTAGATTAGCCAAAGAATTATAGTGTCTCCATCTGTCTGCACACCATATAAGGTGATATTCTGGAAAGATGACTTCTACATAAATTGTAAATCTCTTTTTTTCAGCTTAAAATCGTCCTTCTAATAGCAGTATTGGTATATACAGATAAATATAAACAATACAATCGTTTTTTTCCGCCATTCGCGAGATTGTGAGTTTGCACCCAAACAATTGAGATATCAATGGTGACATTTCTTGCTATAGTTAGCCACTTTTTAGGCTCAATTTTTATGATATGGCTTATTTATATAAAGATATATTTTTCCACTTGACAATTCTCACTGGTGCATATTTTTTGTAAATTAAGAAACGGGAAATAATGTAATTTAGAAATCATAATCTTTTACTTGGTTTTTGAGTGATAAACACAAATAAGTATAGCCTATAAAATGTTTTAAAGAGAGTAAGTATTGATAATTTACTATATTTCATATATTAAAATGAGAATGGTGTTGCAAAAAAATGTATATACAAAATAAACTCTTCGCTCGTTAGTGGAGATTTTTTTTCACTTTATGACAGTCATAAAAAAGTCCCACATTGAGCTTAGAATTAGCTAAAATTGTGATGCTGGCCGTTGCCACTGATCACGAGTAATTGGTGCTGCCGAATGTAAAATCTAAAACTTTAAGATGATGTCAACTATTTTAATTTTGTTCAAAATGAAGTTTTACAGGCAACCTCTCCTGCCTCCCATAAGCATGGACCAAGCGATTCTCCCGAAGAGCAATACACTACGCCTCCTCGGACTTACCCTGTCCTCAGACCTCAAATGGAACCACTATATTGAATCCATAGCAAAATCTACTGCTAAGAAGGTTGGGTCACTATGTCGATCCAGGATGTTTTTTCCACCTGAATCCATCCTGCATATATATAAGTCAACCATCCGTCCGTGCATGGAGTACTGCTGCCATTTATGGTCAGGCACCCCTGCTGTTCTCCTCAGTGTTCTTGACAGGCTCCAAAGGAGAGTCTGTAATGTGATAGGTACTGATCTGGCGGCTCGACTGCAGCCACTTCCCCATCGTCGAAATGTGGCCTCCCTTTGTCTGTTCTATAAATACTTTCATGGCTTCTGCTCAGACGAACTTAAGTCACTGATGCCTCCTCAACAGGTGTTTACTCTTGCAACCAGACTGGCAACTGGGTCCCACACATTCACAGTCAGGTTAGCCAAATGCAGACGACAATTCTACTCTTGCAGCTTCCTCTCTCGCACTTCCCGCCTGTGGAACTCGCTCCCGTATTCTTGCTTTCCTGACGGCTACAACCCCCAGAAATTTAAATGCAACGTCAATACTCATCTACTAACCACTGGACTCTAGCTCTCTCCCTTCCTCTGTATAACCTTCCCTTTCTCTCCACCTATGTATCTGTCATCGCACCTGTTTTCTCAGCTTTCTAACTAGTTTGTACTCCTCACTCATTTCTAATTAATCTTTTTACATTTATGCAGCCCCCCTGCACATCAGTGGCGTTTCCGCCTTGCTCGGGATGAAATGATTTAAAAAAAAAAATTTTATAAATAGTACATAACGATCTGAAAAAGATAAGGATGTTTACACGTTAGTTTGACGTCTTGCAGTTTAGGCTTTGTGAACTCAAGTAGGTTTAGAGATGCAGATAAACTTACTGTGTGCAAAGTGGAAATTGTGAACCAAGTTCAAATTTCGACCGGAACAGTTTATGTTCAGTTCGTACTAATAAGAAAAGTGTGACTCTATCTCCTCTTTCCACAGATTAAATAGTAGAGTAAACCTGGTTCTTTAACTTTGGCTGGCAACCAATCTAAGAAAATGACAACTCTGAATCCAAAACGAAAACTTTTAATGAGATGCTTTAAGCATATTACATGCACTGACTTTTTAGTCTTTCAGTACAGAATTCGACAAGCAATAACACGCCAAACGTATTCATTTCGTGATAATATGCAGATTCTATAGAATATGCTATTCGTAAGTAATAGTGTCATAATACTTTTCTTTTAATATGTTTAAAGCTATTGTATAGCAGCTAACACTCCTCTAGCGTTCTCAAGAATGGAATGGTCTGTGAACCGAGGTAGCTATAAAAATTTAAAAAACTAATAGCAGTCGGGGGGTGGGGGTAATTCGGAGTGTCATTGATGATTAGTATCGGGCTGTGCTTTCTGCGACTGTAACGACTTAACCTCTCCTCTCCTACTATTTTTTGTTCTGTTTTATGATGTTTGTCTTATTTGTATTAATATCCATTAACACGGATATTGTGCTGTAGATACTCAGCACACTTATTCTGGGTATCGTCCTGCCACCTCGGCGATACCACAGATTGACGACGAAGAAAATTCACAATTTGTTATAATAGTGGTGGACAAAGATTTTTTTCGGTTGGTGAAACCGGTACGTCGAAAAAAAACTTACGCCGGAAACAACAGACTGGCGACAGAATATCAACAAACAAAATACCAATAATGACTATAACTTTGACGTAACAATGGGAAATTATGACGGCCCAGAAATATGCCAAATTATAGGCATTTATGATTTATATAATCTAGAAACTAGCAAAAATCATCAATGAAAAAAGATTTAGGTTTATACAGAGACAACGAACTCATAATTCTAAAAAACTGCAACAGTAAAACTACAGAAAATATAAGAAAATTAATTATAAAACTCTTCAATACTCAAGGATTCGCAATAGACATAAAAACAAATCTAAAAATAGTAAATTTCCTAGATGTAACCTTCAACCTAAGCAACAGCGCATACAAACCATACAGAAAAGAAAACAACCCTATACATATATATATATATATATATATCTCAACAAAAATTTCAATCACCCTCCAAATACATTCAAACACATACCCATATCTATAAACAAAAGAGTGACTATGAACTCAAGTAACATAAAAATATTCAATGAAAACAAAGAAACGTATGAGTCAGCACTAAAAAAATGGCGGATACTCAAACGAAGAGAAAACAAAGAAAAGAAAAAGAAATATCTGGTTTAATCCACCCTAGAACAACAATAGAAAAACACTTTCCCAAACACAGCATACTATCAAAAATTATTAACAAAAATACAATCAAAATCAGCTATAGCCGTATGGAAAATATTTAATAGAACAGAACAATAACACAAATCAGTAAGACAATACGAACAAATTTTACTGCCGAAAGGACAAATAAGTGTCTTATCAACAATATAATATACAAAGCAACTGTAACAAATAACACTAATACAGACGAAAAGATTTACATAGAAGCAACAGAAACATCGTTTAAAGAAAGATTTATTAATCAGAAAACATCATTCAGCACAAAAAATACAAAAATATTGAACCAAAAAGAAAACATTACCATCAAAATCAAATGGGAAATATTTAAAAAATCACCACCATACAACAGTAATAGCAAAAGTTGTAAATTATGCCTAGAGGAGAAACTAGCAATAGTTTTAAAAAACAAAGTAAAATTTTAAACACAAATAAGGAGACAAAGGTTAGTAAATGTTGAAATTTTATTTTCTTATTTATTAAATACGGTTTTACAAACCAACTTATTGATTACCATAATAGACCCTTTCTTTCTAAGGTAACGAACAGCAACACTGAACATACAGAAAAACAATAGCATTAATATTTTTAGACAAATCAAATACATAGTAACTATAAGTAAGATGAATTTTTACTTACAAACATTATAAAAATACACAACTACAGTTGACAAAAAGAAAATTAAATTATTTATTACAAAAAATTTAAAACTGTAAACTTTATTGACAATAAATAATAATTAACCTAGAAGATCTAAATTACAGAGAACCAATATAATTTACACGTCCTTTAGGAAACTGTGTTGATGATCAATACAAATTTGTAAATAATTATATTGGCCATGCTACAACATGCCAAGGTTCACGTTACATCTCACTGACCATAGCTTCATTAGCTCTCATTTAAATACCCCTAGAGACCTACAAAACCACATCCGTAACATACTCGTCGTTAATACAAATATAATAGCAGCGTTCTCATGTTAAAAAAAAAAAAAAGGACTAAAAATAATGGAAGCATTACTAATACATAGATAAAAACTGTTTAACTTTTAAAGAAAATCATTCGTCCTGCACAACGGGGAGACAAAGCCGTCTTTACGTTGGTTATAACGGCTTATGTATATTGTATGGTCTACCATACACTACCCAAAGTATTTAAGGTGCCGGAGAAGTTAACAGGCGATCATCACAAACACTTAACGCGCGACGCACAGTGCACCTGTATAGGTTATGTTGTTTTGATGAAGAGAGTGTACTTTCTGCTACACAAACAGCTGACCATTTTAAACAAATTTTAGTGCAGGTCGATCAGTAGCTGGATAGCTAATACTTCAACACAAATGCATGCAGAACAGAAATCCTAGGGCGACGGGAACAGGTGGAGGATACCACTGGCAATCTCGAGCTTGAAGTTCACACATGGGTGGTGAGAGGTAGATGGCCGTTGTGCAACACAAAAATCGGACATTGCTGCACTTCGTGTCCTCATCTCATAACAAAGCAGCCCTATTTAGGGAGGGCACTGCTTTCCTCTTATAAAGAATGGTCAATAAAAGACGACGTAAAAATTGCATGTCCGAACATGATTCTGCTGTATAGTGCGTATGGCTGGGCATCCAAATTGCACATCCAAAATCTTAGAAAATCAAATCTTAATGAAACAAACATGTTTATAGTATCTTGAAATGTAAGGACTCTTCAGGACAATAAGAAAAACCCTGAACGCAAAACACCAATTACTGCATGAGTACTTAAACAGAACATCAGTATTGCTGCTCTATCAGAAACTAGACTTCTAGATAGAGGACAACTCAAGAGGTGAAAGGTGGTTACACCTTCTACTGAGTAGAAAAACCTGCGTAGGACTTGCTATCAAAATCGATCTTCTTGTGTCATAACTGGAATCACTTTCAGTTGGTATTTCTGACCGGCTAATGTCTCTTCGATTACCTATGAGTAATAATGATAAACATAACACTTAGTTGTTATGATTCTACCATGGACTCTACTGAGGAGGTAAAAGAATCCTTTTACTGCAACCTTCGTGAACTTCTAAGGTGGACGTCATTTCGTGACAAACTTTACGCCATGAGGAATATCAATGACCGTGTTAGATGTGAGGTAAAGTCATTGGAAAACATAGCGTCGGTAAGTCAAATTCTAATGGGCTATTGTTGCTCTTTACAGTGAATTCAATCTTGTAATCACCAACACAATTTTACAACAACCAACTAGTTTCAAAACCATATGGTGACATCCTAGATCAGGAAACTACCATCTCATTGACTACATCATCGTTCATGGTCGTAATCGTCGTGGCATAAACCTGATACGATCACTAGCAATCGGTTAATGTTGCTTCAGATCACAAAATTGTTTGCTCACATACGGCAATGCATTTGAAGAAGCTTCTTAGAAACAATCGAGAATAACCACCAAAGAAGGTAGACGTAACAAAGTTGAAAGACAAGGAAACATTGTGTGACTTAAAACTTTCATCTCTTGATGTAGGTAATGAAGTTGAACTGGCCTGGTCTGCCTTACAAAACATACAGTATGACTCAACAAAAGAAACACTAGAGTATGTTCAGAAAATCCTCAAGACTAGTTTGATTCAAACGATCCTGAAATTAAATATCTCATTTAAAACATGCATAAGTTACATCAGGTCTGAGTGGCAAGCAAAGCATGCCGATCAAAGAAATTGACCTTTAAATTGAACAAGGGAAAGTCTCAAGCAAAATTGAAAGAGATGAAGGTGAGCAGGTGGACAGCAAAGACAAAAACTTTGCAGTAGGCTGCTTACAAGTGTGACTTTAAATCATTCTACCAAAATTTGAGGGGTGTTTTTGGTCCCATTTCAAGTAATCTATCACTATTTTTTTCTTCAGATAACACCCTTTTGACAGACAAATGGCATATTATCAAACGCTGGGTAGAACACTTTTCCACGGTTCTAAATTAGGATTCGTCTGTTGATATTGAAGTATTAAACAATCTTCCTCAGAGACCTGTTGTGCAAAGACTTTCTGCTAATCCTTCAACCTTCGAGGTAAAGAAAAACCACCAAACAGCTTTCGAATGGAAAACCCCCTGCGAAGATGGAATTTTAGCTGAAATATACAAATGTGGCACTAATCTTTTGACACGCAAGCTTTGAATTTTTTAACCTTGTGTGGGAAAAAGAAGTTCCACAGCAGTTTAAGGATGCTTCAATTGTCCATTTGTATAAACAGAAAAGGAACTGTTTTGAGTGTGACAACCATAGAGGAATATCTCTTCTTTCAGTTACTGGAAAAATCCTTTCTCGTATCATCTTCAATCGGGTTAATGAATTTGTCTCAAACCCGGCACTAGCAGAGACCAGGTGCGGTTTTCAATCCGGTAGAGGAACCGTACATATGATCTTTTACCTCCGGTTTGCCGAAGAGAATGCACGAGAACAAAACAAGGATGTATTTGTTGTTTTTGTAGACTTCACAAAAGCTTTCAATATTATATCTAGAACTGCTCTTTGGAAAATTTTGTCAAAACTAGGTGTTTCAGAAAAAATGGTGCGTATTATTATTTTTCACGAAGGAATGAAATCTTTTGCGGGGTCAGGAAATGAGCAATCGGATGCCATTTTTTTGTCTCCAGCGGTACAAAGCACGGCTGAGTTCTTGTTCCTCTTTGCAATTCTCTTTTCTGCTATACTTGAAAAAACATTCTCTGACTTAAATGAAGGAGTCAATGTTGAATTCAGAACAAGTGGGTGTCTATACAATCAGCTACGTTTTAAAGCACAATAGACACTTGGTTTGCAGCTGGTACGCGATTTTCTCTTTGCAGATGATGTTACTCTATTATTACACAGTCTAGAAGACCTTCAAACTATTTTTGATAAATTCTCTGAAAGAGCGAAAGTATTTGGCATCACTATCAACATAAAGAAGACTGAGCTAATGTACCGTCCAATACCAGGCAATTCATCTCTCAGACATCCTTCCGCCTTCATTGATACAGCATTAAAAACTGTTAAGGCGTTCGAATATCTTGGATCAACAGTCTCTTCTGATAAAAAAAAAAAGATGGACAGAGAGATCCAATCCAGAATAGCCAAAGCCAGCACAGCATTCGATAATCTTAAACATGGGTTATTGAACACCAGAGATGTGTCTCTCAGGGTAAACATTGACATATACAGATCAGTTGTTCTCAGTTCTTTTCTATAGTGCTGACTTGGACCCTATACCGCAAGTACATAAACCAACTTGACGCTTTTCACTTGCACTGTTTTCGTACCATATATATATATATATATAATCGCTTCACCCCAAGCAAGGCAATAATGCCCCTGGTGATCAGAGGGCTACAATGAGAGGAGACGGATGACAAAAATAAATATATATATATATATATATATATATATATGTAATGTTGTAGAAAGGTTAAAAGAGAGGTCGAAGTCACGGAGATAGAAGATAGTAATTGATATTGTATTTAAATTTATGGAGATTGTAGCTAACAAGGAAACAAGTATGGGGAAGAGAGTTCCACAGGCGGTAAGTGCGAGAAAAGAAACTGATAGATTAGAATTAGCGATTACATTTTTCCTATTTTGACGGTAAAAGAGTGGAAACTAGTTGCCAATCTAGTTGCACGGGTAAATTGGTTAGAGTAGGGCACCAGGGAAAAAAGCTCGTCATAGCAGAATACGTGAAAATACTTGTAGAAAAGAAAGAGGGAAGCCACATTCCGACCGGTGAGATAGTGACTGAAGGCGAAAAGCCAAACCAGGACCAATTATATTTCAAATCCTTCTTTGGATTTTGTCGAGAACCCCGAGATGTACAGCAGGAGCATTTGACCACATATGGCAACAGTATTCAATGCACGGACGAATGGTAGATTTATAAAAGTGTAAATGGATTCTGATGATAAAAGCTTCGTGGCTCGGCATAGAGACCTAAACTTCTAAGCAGCAGATGTTGTTATTGATTCAATTTATTCATTCCACTTGAGATCTGCTGAGAGAGTGAGGTCAAGGAGGCGCAGTGTATGGCTTTCGGGGAGACTAGTGCAATCCATATTGATGGAAGGTAGAAATGCTTCCCTATGGTGCTTAAAGGAGAGCAGATTCGTTTTGGAAGTACTAAAATTTGCAAGCCATTTCTTACTCCAAAAAGCATCAATGCCGGCTTTCATCCAAGAGGAGACCTCGGATGCACAGTCTTCTACAGGGAGATTAAAAACGTTGTTCCAAGGGGCATCTCAATCCACTCTTTGATAGCAATAAGATATTTTGTTGGTAGGAGGTTCATGGAAGCAGGTGGAGTAGAAGGAGATATTGACGGACGCCATGATCAGAGATGCCAAGAAGGCAGAGCTACATGGCATGGCAAGAATCAGGAATAGAAGTGAAACAGATCTAGCAGTGAGCCAAGTCCATTGTGTGAGAAATTGAGCGATTGAAAAGTTCATGGTATGGACACCAGCAAGATCTGTGACGGAGTTTTGCAGCTACTTGGCGTGGTGAGCATTAAAGTCACTGAATACTAATATGTTAAGAGTCATGTGTATGCTATGTTCCAAACACGGTAAACACATTGTTACCGTGTTCATAATTGATATTATTAAGGATTTCTTTTTTTATTAGTAATGCCTTGATTATTTTATTTTTGATGTGGATGATGCTATTATGCGTGTATTGTCAAAAAGTATGTCATGGATAGGTCCTCGTAGATCTCCGTGTGTCTTTAAATGAGATCGGATGAAACTGTGGTTTGAAATGTGCAATGTCAATCTTCTCGTCAATTTTGTGTTATTGTGGCCGATGTAATTCTTCACAAATTTGAATTGTTGAGGAACACCGTTCTTCAAGGGACGTAAATTCGTAAATAACACTGGGTCTCTGCAATTTAAATTGTGAAGATGAATTATTATTATTGACAATGAGATTGGCAGTTTTGGATTTTTTGTAATAGTTTAATTTTGTTGTTTAAGTTATTCGGAGTTGAATAATTTCGGATGATGCTGCGAAGTGAAGATTCGTCCTGTTTAGAATTACTGTGCATTTGGTTTTTGTACAAAATATTTGTCATCCTTTTTGTTCACGTGTTTGTTGTTGCTAGTGGTTACGTTACGAAGAAAAGGTTTGATATCGGAGTCAAGAAAATAATTTGGAAAGCCGTTGTTAACAAGCGTTTGTTTCAAATTGTGGCGTTCTTGGAAGAATAGCGGCCGAGATGATGAACTCTCGTACGCTCTCGTGAGGAAATTTTTAATAACACCAATTTTGTACCTAAGAGGACATTGACTAATAAAATTAAGGTGGCAAGGATTTTTGCTACTGTTTTTTTATATACTGAAGTAGTGAAATTTTTTTTGAAAAGTTTTCTAGCATCTTTACGTTTTTCCATTTTGTAGGAGTAAGGGAATATAAAACATTTTCCATAATTTTTATTGCCCCAAGCGCTTTCAACCCCTTCTAGAGCTATTTTCAAGGGTGTTTTTTCTCTGGTGTTGCTATTTTTTCTTTCATTTTTTGTGTTACCTTGTAAATCATTTTTGTGTTGTTTTGAAAAGAAGCGTTCATTCCAAGCCTTTACGTGTTGCACTCGACTGGAATTCGCGTGAGCATCTTTCTGATTGAAAAAAAAAATAGCACTCCATTTCCATTGTTAAATAATGAGAATTATAGTAGGAGAGAAATGTTTGATGTAAATAGCCTCTCTAATAGTGAGATGTTTCTGATAATGTGATTTATATAGAATTGCAGTGTTTTCTACCAGAATATATATATATATATATGTGTGTGTGTGTGTGTGTGTGTGAAATAAAATATACACACTTATTGATTATCGCTTAGTATGACATACAGTTACAATTGAGGATTTAGCGTCGTAAGGATCGAACTACCATGTATGGTAGATAGTGTAGCAAGTTCGATCCTTACAACAATTCCTCAACTTCAGTTTTATCTCTCGTACCGCAACTGCGATTCTTTTTACAAAGCAGTATAATGCAGTTGGGAGTAAATGAATATGTCGAGGACTCATGGTGGACACACCTTAAAATGAAGCTCAATTGACACAAACAAAAGAAATCATTCAGAGTGAGTAAAAAAATTACGAATAGCATCGAGTAAGCATGTCACGAAAGAAAACGTTTGAAGGAAATACCAATAAACTATTGATAACATTTCCTTTTGTACACGATGTTTAACAAAAACATAATTAATTCAGATTTATAATTTTTGAAAGAATACTTTCTAACCAATGGTGATTCTACAGGAGGGAGGGGGAGAAAGGGGGGCAAGCCCCCACCACCAATAATTATGGCTGACACCTCGGTTGATTCCTCCACACTTTTATAAGCTTCAAAAATTTATGAAACTGATCAGTCACAGAAATTAAAATCGAAGCAATATATCAGATGTTAACTTGGGTTGGTGTCAATCCAGCTGCTCTATTTGATATTTTCTTTCAGGGTCATGGAGAAATAATATTGTTTAAATTGATTCCTTATTTCAAAGTAGCTTCTTTATCGTATGGCCGAAAAAATAAATTAATTTTTAACAGATTTTTTTACAGCATATAAAGCATTTTGATTGATTTCGTTGCATTATTTTATTTTCGTATTTTTTCTTTTTCTCGGATATTTTTTTTTCTCGAATTTATTTTTTATGACTCAAAAAAGTTTTGTAGAGGAAAAATATCAGAGCAGACAAATCACACTGTTCTGTTAATATTGACATTAGTATTAACCCTTTGATTTTGTTTGGAAATTAATCTCTCTTGTGTTCCAACAGCTTGAGAGTGGAAAAGAGAGCAAGAAGAGATTAGAACTCCACTACTTTGAATGAAAAGTTAGTCTGTTTAATTTAATGAAATAACATACTTATACTCATTCCTAAGTCAGGAAGATTTTCTAAGCGCAGCTTATATGTGGCACAAGGCCGAAAGATGGGACACCAGTGAGGATCGAACTCACTACTCAATTGCAATTGTTCTGGCAAGACAAGCTTGCTAACCATTACACCACCTCGAGATGCCCACTCATTCCTAAGTTATGGATAGTCGTGTAGTATGAATTTGTTCCTTTCTCCTCAGAAAAATCTCGGCCCCTAACTGCCCCCACCATTATTTTCAGAGTTCCACAATCGCCACTGTTTCTAACTAACTAGTTTTGATCATGATTCCAACAATTTCCGTTATTAACAAAAATAAGGCAATTTAACATATCAAAAATATCATGAGAGTTCGGTTGTATTTATAACGTTTCATACTTGCATACTTTGATATTTACAATATATTTATAGCTTGAGTAGTTGATGTAGTGTTTTTGATTGACTTATCTTCATACTAGTTGCTCTATGATGGTATTGAGTGATGTATTTTAATATTATGGTATATTTATAACGGCAGCACTGGGTTGTGATTATTTTATTGTGTCATACTGGTATCCTTGTGTCCTTTGCCATGATGTCATCATGTTAGATTGGTGTACATAGAAAGTACGACCCATGAGAATGTGTAACTGTGTAAAGAGAATATTTGGTCATTATTTTAACATTCATGTATGTTTGTGATAATGTCGTCGTTGCTACCGGCTCGTTTATTCAATCCGGCTGAAAGGACTCACCAACTTTTTATTTTCGATTCTTTGTTGTCAAAAATATATACATTGGCTGATTTGTTTTTACTGTTTATAAACTGTTGCAGGTTATTTAAATCTAGAAGATATATTAAAATTATAAATTTTTTTAGAGATAATAACGATTTACCAATCAAGAATTTAAATGTAAAGTCAATAGTCATTTCCCATCTCACTGACTTGCATCCTCTCTCTCATGCTCCTTTCCCCGTCCACTCCACTCTCATCAGTATTCTCATTCTTCTCGTACCCACTTCCTGACACCCCCTAAAACCTGTCCCTCTTTCTCATAACTTTCCTCCTATGCAACCCCCTGCGCATCAGTGGCAGTTAGCTGCCTTGCTTGGGGCGATATGATTATAAAAAAAAGTCCTAATCAACCTATGGCTTGGGTGAAAAAAGTAGATTCATTTCCCCAGGCGTATTTGCGCGTAAATGAATATAACGACCACGGATGGGATTGGAACTCGACTCTCCGAATTCCAATTCCGAACCTTTATCCGTTACTCACTTGTAGCAATATTGTAATAAAGATCAGTTAAATTATCACTTCTAACTCTGTCAGAATTTATTTTTCTACTTTGTGTACCTATCTATGTGTTGTATACGAGTATCTGTTTTCCGGCAATTAAAACCAGGTAAAATTACAAGTAGACACTTGAAAATATATGTACATAATTAATGGCTTGATTACGGAATTTAAAATCTGATGAAACAACCAAACATCGGATTTTTTTTTTTTTTTTTTTTGAAGGGCTTTTTTGGTCGTGACAATAAGTTTACGGCATCTCTTCATATAACTTAACAGCAAAACGCTATGAAGCATTTACTAGACTTATCTTAGTTTGGCACAAGGCTATAAGTGTTGGGAATGTAGTGAAGAAACATTTCGGAAAGACCCGCTTCTCAACCACCGTATTATGTCTGAGACCAATGTAGACGATATCAGATGTTATTATATATATTTTCACATTAAAACTACCATTATAGACTGTTGGTAAAATTTTGTTTCATTTATATAAACAACATATTGTGTTGCCTTCAGTTTATATCTATCCTCATTAAATACATGGACAATAATATTTTGGGATAACGTTAGGTTTTCTTAGCTGAATAAAATACAGCCTAAACTTTTTAAGGATATAAACCATAGAAACATTAGGTTTTCTTAGCTCAATAAAGTACAGCCTAAACTTTTTAAGGGTATAAACCATAAAAACATACTTTAAATAACGCAATATACTGTATACTCCGTACACCTGAATAAATTACTTTATTATTTTACATGTTAATAAAAGCTCTGTTTTTATTTTATAACCTTAATCACTCTTTTTAATCATTGAAATTATTAATCTTTCTATTATTTTAATATCAACATTACTTGCAGCAGCTTTTATTGTTTCCTATAGATCTTCGTTGAAGAATATTAAAGAAAAATTGTCTTGTATCAATGTACACTTTGCTTAAAGCTCCTTGGTTGTAACCTGTCTCACTCAATATACCACCTTTTCTAAGATTTCACATAAGTCTGAATTTATCTTGATACTATCATCATTTATAAAGGGCCTATAATATTGTTGCCTACAATACTATCCCAAAACATAACTGTACCTCACCTCCGTTGTTTTCTAAATTGTCTTAGTTGACTATTTTATAAGACTCAACTTTTAACCAAACTATCAGGTTCATTTATCTCTACATTCATCACTGAACGTTACTGTTAAGAAATCAATTTGCATGCATTTCTACACCTAAATTGCATGTTTCACTTCATAATATGTGCCAGTTTGGTTATTTTCATGTCTTTAGATAATATTCTAAAAAACAAAATGTGTATGTTTTCCTCCTGTGTGCATTCACAACACCAGTTTCTTAAAATATATTCTTGCTGGTCGATCGATTATTCGTTCTTATTATCCTTGCTGATCACTTGACTTTTCTTACTTAATCTTTCTCAAATATCTTTTTGTGACATTCTTCA
Organism: Ascarosepion bandense; assembly: GCA_037127315.1. NCBI lineage: Eukaryota > Metazoa > Mollusca > Cephalopoda > Sepiida > Sepiidae > Ascarosepion > Ascarosepion bandense. The sequence continues at coordinate 1,455,339 of JBBBDQ010001688.1, forward strand.
AGTCATCTTTTTCATTATCTTGCGTTTTTTTTTTAATTTCTTTATAATTTTATTATATTTCTTACGGTTATATCACGTAAAAACACCGGCTCTAGACTGATCACTGAATTTATGCAAAGTCAAGCCTAGATAGGTGACCGCTTGGAAATATCAGGTACTGTAACTTTGAATGTGCGGTGGGTGTAATGATAACGGCTCATAATCAAAAATCGGAGAGCCGAGTTCCAATTCCAGTTGAGTTCGTCACATTCACTTACGCAAAAATAAATCTAGGGAAAAGTACGAATCTATCTCTTCTCCTCAGCCATGGGTTAAACAGCAAACCTTACATATGAAAAAAAATCATTGTTATCGACAGCAAAAAAAAATAATGCAATATTCACTAGCAATGAAAAATTGCTTACTCTGGATATGAATCTATGTATTCATCCCCAATCTATGGGTTAAATAGCAAGACAGATTGTGTCCTATATCCTTGATTAGGAACCAGTCTACTGTAGAAAGTAACGACAGCCTTCTGCAGGAAATATTCTGTTAAGTCAATCATGAATCAAAAAAGAGGCATGATTAAAGAAAGCATACATCACGAATGACACTTAAAACCAAGAATATATATTCTATATTTTCTTCGGCTCTAAAGTTTGCTATTTTGAATAAAGTTTATTACTTTCAGAATATGTGTTATTAGATATTTAGTCTTTGGAGTCGTGATGTAGCTGCAGGTAGAATAGTAGAATCTTTTTTACTGTCTGCATTTCAAAAATGAATTCCGATGTTTTGTTTAATGCATATTCTTCCAGAAACACACACGTATTGAGTATTTAGGCAGTTAACAATCTTTTATGCAAGTTTCGTTAAAATAACAAAATGCTGTGGTTAAGTTTTTATGTCATTTTTATGTGATCTCATATCTTTTCAGATACATCCACTAAATCGCTGAAAAAAATAGTATGAAGAAAAAAGACCCCAAACTTAATAAAAACAAAGTTTTTCCATTAAAATGTTTGTTATTATTAAGAGGAAAGATCAAAGTATTTTTTAAATTTTTTAATCCTTTTTAACACGTTCGAAATTTTAGTAAAAATTCTTGTTTTAATTTTCATTTGCGGGTAACCAAATCGTTACGAGAGTTTACAATTGAAAATATAATATTACATATCTCTTTTTTTTTTTTCGGTAAAAAGCCCATTAATTTGGAAATTCTCGCAAAAATCAAATAATTGTCGGATTTCAGAACTTATTCACAAATTAATGAAATTATTTTTTAAATTATTATTTTAAAAAAATCTTGGTAAAAATAGTTTTCTTTTTTTTTTCTTTTTTTTTTTCTTTTTTTTTTTTTTTACATCTGTTACCCCACCTCCACGTCAATTCATGAAGTTTTAAGAAATTAAATTGTGTTGAAAAATTGGTTTTATTAGTTAAACGCAGGACTCATTAAGGAATGTAAATCGTCTATTATTTTTTTCAAACATTTTCATTTATTTCCGAGAATCAGCTCCTAATAATAAATTAACAAATTCAATGAAACGGTGACATTATTTGATTTCATAAGCTTTTAGTTGCTTTAATAAATAATATGTATTAAGGATATTATAATCTGAAGAAACTTTTTTTTTTCGAGTAATAATGAAATTTTAAAAGAATTGCTTTCATTTTTTTCATTATAATAATTTATGAAGTTTCAAAAATATTTTAAAACAATTCAAAGATTTGTTGTTAGTTTATTAACTTATAAAGTGAAGATTATATTTGCTAATCGAAAATTTAAAGGTTTAATACAAATCGTCGTGTCTTCGTGTTTTTAATTTTTTTTATTTATGTATTTTTTTATTTTATGTATTTTATGGTAATTTCTATGTGTACATTAAAAGGCCATATGTTTCCCTGTTTCTTCCCCTTACAGAAAAAAAATTTGCACAATTTAGTCAATTCCGTTCGCCATACACTTATCACATCTCGCATCTGTCTGGCTATCATCACATGTGAAATATACGGGAAAGAGGTCAGAAAGATCAACACACTGTATTTAAGAAATAGTTTTATCCTAAATTTTATACTATAAATAAGTAATGCTTGTGTAAATCAGATTAATTTAACTTAAAATATGTTAATTTTCTTACAATAACGTGTCACAGATGTAGATTTTATTTTTGCAAGAATTTTAAAACCGAGAATTAACTTTTGTTTACAGATGTGTCGATCTCTCGAAAATGGCGGAGAAACTGAAAACATTAAAAAAAAGTCTCAAAATTTTAGGTTCCAGTCAATATAAGTATTTTGTTTACTGAAAATAGTAAATCTAATCATTTAGCTTGCAATTAAAACTAAAGTAAAAGTTTCATGAATACTTTTAATATTTTTAAAAATTCAATTTAAAAGTTAGGTATCGAGAATGAGTGGAGGGTACCTAAAAATCATATTTTTTTTTTTTTTTTTTTTTAATCGTATCACCCCGAGCAAGGCGGTAACGCCACTGATGTGCAGGGGGCTACATATTAGTGAAAAGATTGGAAAAGAGAAAGCCGGAAACCACATCCTAAACAGGGAACAAGGGATGAGCCTCTTAACCTGTTCAATAGACGTGGGTGGATTGTGAACCGGGCAATAGTTTAGTCTATCTACTCCAATTGAAAAAAAAAAAAAAAAGGAAAAAGAAAAAAGAAAAAAAAAGTGAAGCCATGCTGGAAATAATATATCCGTATAATATTCTGGCTGAGTGGAGCTCAGAGGTACTATGACTACTGACGCAGTATTCTCTGTAACTTACAGACCTCTTACAGTAATTGTACCGTAACTGTCGGATCTGATACTGTTCTGACATATTTCACTATGGCAGGAGTATATGTATACTCAAGTCAAGTTCATTATCATAGAAAAAGGGGAGATCCCACAACAGAAATAATTAAAGATACTTCCATCCAATGCAACCAGATGGTGAGCCTGGATGTGGTGAGTGTTCACCAAGTTATGTAAGGTGGAGGCATTATCAGTAGTTAGGGACAGACTGATCTCAGACATATCACTAGGAGAACACACCAGTATACCAATAGACAACCTGGTGGAGATCCAGAATTTCTGCACACAAACAACACATTTGGAATGGAATCAGACATATATCGACAGGATGAAGATTTCACAATAGGCTCGCCATTATCACCATCATTGGCTAACATACACATGTAATACTTCGAAGAGATGGCATTAAAATCCAAATCACTAAAGCCAACTTTCTGACTGAGATTAATAGATGACCCCTTCATACTCTAACCACACCAGTATAAGATCCAGCTACTCGTGGAGGATGTGAATTCAATAGCTTACAATCATGTAAATAGAACTTATAAAAAAAAAACATTGTACCATAGGACAGGACTTAAATTTCATATTATCAACAGGAATACAAATTCTCGGAATGTTTTATTTATCCAAGCGCTTTCGGCTATAATTTGAGTCGTGATCAAGGGTGAATTTTTATATAATTTATGTGCTGAAAACACACACACACACACACACACACACACACACACATATATATATATATATATATATATATATATATATATATATATAAACTTTAATCCAAAAGGAAAAGCAGGAAGGTAAATCTCAAAGATCAGATCCTAATTAATATTAATATTTTAATATTAAAAAATGATCCAGGTGGAGGGCTCAATGCAATTAATATTTAAATTAAATTACAGAGCCAATTATAAAATAAATTTCGAAGTTCAAAAACGTTGTATGGTCATTTCTACATGAAATCCCTAAGAGAGATTTCACATTTCATCGGCAACCTTTATACTCAAAATAAAATAAGATATTTAAATGCAACGTTTTTGAACTGCGAAATTTATTTGATATATATATATACATACATACATACATATATATATATATATATAAGTTGCTATTACCGAGATGTATATTTTCTCTTTTATTTTTATTTTATTTTATCTATTTATTTTGTTAAATAGGTTTTACCCAGAAACATAAGACAATCATTCAATTATTTTCTGGTTATTTACCCAAGTCTCCCCCCTTCCCACAAAAGCGGGATGCGACACAAGGTCAAGTTTAACATGGGGTTTCTGAGCTCGTACGCTCAAGCAAAAAATTTCCAGCTCCCGCATCAGCGGGTTCGAGTTCTTGTCTACTTTCTATTCTTTCCTGTTGTAGTTTAAAACTGCCAAATTTTATTCGTCGGGGTCATATGACTTCACACTTCCCTGCAAACTGGTTGGATTTCCGGTGGTCTTCTAATTTATATAAATGCGACCGGATGTTGTCGCACCAGTAGTAACAACGGAAACGTTTCAAAATGCCGTTTGTCTTGTTTACCTCTCTACATCACCGACCTAACACTAATGTTCGCACAAAGGAATTCTTGACATTGTTAATAACGACGGCAACGTCGAAAACGATTACAAAACTTCTAGTGAATCGGTACAAAGAAAGAAAAACACGTCAATTCTCAAACGAAGTCGGCGAATGAATGTGTGTTTGAGGAAAATAAAGGGGAAAAAAAGAACATAATTTCTTTTTTTTTTAATTTTAAGTTCGCAACAAATCTTACATTGTTTAAAAAAGTTGGTCGATAGATGGCATTAGGAGTGTTTAGTCTTAGATTAAAAAAGATGACTTTTTATTGTATAGTGATAACTTTCAAATGATTATACATTTTTTTTAATTGTCAGTTGTGTAATCCTGTATTGATTCTAACATTGCATTTGAAAGAAAATAATTTTGATTTTAAGGAAGGTCAAAACGAGGCTCAAACAAGAAAAGTTGTGTAGTCTATGAAGAAGGTACTATAAATAATTGAACCTGTCAAAAGTTGTTTGGAAAGATTCGTGTTGAAGATTATTCGTTGAATGATGCTTCACAATGTTAGAGAACGAGGGAGATTACTAGTATCCTCAAATAAGAGTTAAAAATGATTTGCATCATCAGTTTAATAATACTGGTCATTTTGATGTATAGCTTCTACATAAGAGAGAACATACTTCCGTAGCCATATTGCCATGTGTCATTTGCTACTTAAGCGTAACAAAAATATTTTATTTAAAACAAATTGTAATGCACGATAAGGAGATAGTTTACAAAACCGGGAAACAAATGAAATAAACTATAATTAACCATACAAAAAGCTGGTTTTCATCCAAGGAAGGTGAGGCTGTCTATAGTGCGGGGGTAGAATAGAGAGTCTTAGTATGAGATCTTTATTGAGAACTATATGATTTATTTGAACAAGTCGTTATTCAAATTAGTTCAGCTTAAGATGGCTGTCATGTGTCAAAATTTAAAGAAGAATGGTATAATAATAATCCATCTATGTTGTTTGGTAAGAAGTAAAAATTGTTGTCTTTGACAGAAGTTTTCTCTCACCAGACATTGCATCTTCGGATTACCATTCATTCGAGTCTTGAAAGAATTTTCTTAATTTAAAAGAAAAAAAAAAGGATGCAGAAAAAGAAAGGCACAACAAAAAAATGAAATGTTCTGGGAGAATGGAATTATGAAGTATCATAAAATATGGCATATGATACTTGGACAAAACGATATGCTGTTCAATAAAATTAAAAATTAAAATAATAAAATTCAACAAAATTTGGGAGTGAGTTAAAAGTTTGACATTATAAAATTTCATACTTAGAATATTTCAGTCTCTTTGTATGCATAACTCATGAAATACATTTTATTTTGTAATTCCAAATTCAACACCAAACCCTATTTCAAAGTTGGTAGCAGTTGTCTTTAAAATTTATATCGGTAATCTTTAAATTACAGTGTCTAAAGCAATTTACACATTTAGATATTTAATCTTGATGAAAGATATTAGGTAAAATCCTACTTATATAATAAATATAACCTAAAAAGTAGTGTGATTGTTCAAGGGGAATTGCATTCGGTATTATTTTTCTTCTACTTTTATGTACCTTGTCCCTTCAGGACGTAGGCGATCATGGCCTTCCACGTCTCCCTATCCCTGGTGGCTCTTAGCACGCTTTCTCCTGTAACGTCTCTCAGCCCCTGTTCTGTCATCCACCTGCTCAGACCTTTTAAATGTTATACGCTGCTTTCCTCTGTCTCTTTTCCCTTCTATCTGGCCTGTTAGTATCAGGTTCTCCAAGCCCTCCTTCCTCATTGCATGTCCCAGGAACTTCATTTGTCTCTTCCTGATGCTCAATATTAATTTCCTTTTCGTTTCCATAATTTCCAAAACCTCGTCATTGCTCACATGCTCGGTATGTATCTGCAGCATCCTTCTGTAGAACCACATTTCAGCTGCTTCAAGTTTTCCATTCATCTTTGTTGATATTGTCCAACATTCGCTGCCATATTGAAGAACTGACATCATATAGCAATCCAGTACGAAATGACTCTTTTTTTTCTTGTCAAGCTTTCGGGCGAAAATTAAGGAAATTATTTTCAGTCGTTAATAAATTTCATTTTCAATCATAAACAAATACTCGAAGATGAGTCACAATTTTCTTTTACTCCAACAAAAAAAAAAAAATATAAAAAAACTCGCGTGTGATTTACCTACTGAATCTTGTTCGAACACGCGAAGCACATGTCATATAAACACAAACACCCAATAATACGTATCTGAAATCGCTCATATATGTTTAAGCTTTTTCACCTATCTATGTATTGATTTAATTTCTAATCTTTACGAATAATTTTCTTTCATTTGAATTTTTTGATGCAACTTTATTTAGGCAGTCAGTTTGCGGCACGGATTAAGTAGTGCAGATCATAAATAACAAGGAATAAGAACCCATCTTCACTTTGGCTCGCAAGATTCTGGCTAACTATGCTAGCTGTTCTTACTCTCTGAATTACTAGGATCTCACCAATTTACAGATTCAAATCTAACTTAGACTTACTCTTTTGCGATCTTCTCCGGGCCATATTATTTTTGCATAAGTAGTATTAGTAGCTGGATGTGTGTTGTAGTGCAGTGGATATCGACTCGGAACGACAAATCGAGGTGCCGAGTTGGAATTCCAGTTGAATTCCTTGCATTCACTTACGCACAAATACTTTTGGAAAAGGTATTAATCCGTCTCTTCCCTCCAGTTATCGGTTAAATAATAGGACAAACTGGGTTCTATAGCCTTGGCTAGCAACCAGTCTACCGCAGAAAGCAGTTGTAACCTAATGTGGGATAATCTTTTGCCCAGTCAGTCATGTCTCTTTCGAGACATGATCGCCTAAAGCGTGTATCACGTATGGCACTTAACTGGCTGAGTATTAGTAACAATGATATGAGCATAAAATCAAAGAACAGTACTTGTAATAACTACTTACAGTATGATTGACAATGTTTCATCTAAAAATGAATAAAGATAACAGAACTGTGCATCTATCGCTGCACTAGTTCTATTGATAGTAAATGTTTGGACTCATTAAGCTAGTGCGTGGATATTAAAAATGCATTTTTACTTTTTTAATATATCATATTCCTCATGACGTTAGTGATCATGACTCTCATATCTTCTGCTTCTTTATTTGTAAAATGTTTTAACTCTTTGTGAAAAAAGTAGAGTGGTTTCCCGTTGTCTTTGTACAATTTTTAATTCAGAGTAATCCTTCTCTTAGATTTCTCCAGCTACTGAGAGAAGAGATGAATTCATTTTTTTCAAAAGGCATCATCTTTAACTTGTGAAAAAAAAAACATGCGCAGTTCTCTATCAGTTGGTCGTAAGGCATATACCTCTTGGATGCTGCGTATATTGTCAATCAATCGGAAGTGATGTTTAAAAAAAAAACATTGGTCGTTATCTTTGTTCAAGGATTTTGTTACCCTATATTAGCAACGAGTGAAATTATTTTAGCTATTTTTTTATTATTTAAACATGTTTAAACATGCATAAAAAGCAATTTGCTACATGAGTAAAAACCTGAAATTAAAATATAAATACAAATGGGGTGCAACTTATACACGGTGGTTCTAAAATCTCAGCCAATACCAATTAGTTCTGCGAGGTCTTCATCATATCTTAACAAAGAAAGCATTGGCTTATTCTCGATGAATTTTATTAAGAAATTCCTTCTTCGAATTAAAAAAAAAATACATATTCAACAGCCAGTATCTTCTTTTAGATGTAAGTTGCCTTCGCGCGTAAATATTTCTATATGTTTCGTCATTTTTATTTTTAATATCAGCTTTGAAATCATGTCGATAATAACATGAACTTTTTACGGTAAGATACAATTTGTAAGCCAGTACCTTAACAGTACCTATGATTTTAGATGAGCTTACTTCAAATCCAATAGGTTTACATAAATGTGATTGCTTAGAGCGACCAAATAGAACAATTATAACAACTTGTCAGTTTTCATGATCATATACACCTGTTTATTGGTTCCTCTATCAGCTCTATAGATCCCATTCTGTAATGATTTGGTTGGTAATCATTGCTGAGCTTAATACAGCACAAAGCGGTACTGAAGACAATAGTCACTTTTGTTGTATTAGACTACAAGAAGACCTTGCTAAGCATTGCACGATGATGTTGCAATGTAAGTAGTAATCAACATACCTAGATACCTGCATAAGACTGTTCATATCTACCTCTCTCTCTCATATATATATATATATATATATATATATATACTGCTCATTCAATTCAATACTGAGATATCATATAATCTAATAGTTAACCAAAAATAGATAACGTTAGATTTGTCGCGGAGCAATAATTGTTAAGAAGATATTGCCCAAAGTAGATCATTATGAATGTGAGTTCGATTCTTACTGGCCACCCCCCATTAGAACTCTTGTACTAGACAACTCTCAGCTTAGTAAATCGATTAGCTTAGCTTAGTTTTTCGTCAGGGAAGCTGCGTCGCAAAATCTTTCAAAAACCGTCTATTCATCTATGTTTACTACTTGTCTACATATTTATCTCTCTATTCATATCTATCTTACTCGATACATATTTAGCTGTCTATATATTTATATTCCTATCTATCTATCTATCTATCTATCTAACTTCACCTTTCTGTTCATCATAATCTATTCATATCTTTCTTCGTATATTCCTACCGAGGGCCTATTTTGTGGCTGAAATAGTTTCGAATAGATCTTCTGTACATTCCTCATTCTAACGATAGGTACGAAAAATTATGCCTATAATCCTTACTGTCTATATATTCATATATTTGTAAAATCGGCTATATATGCATTGTACCTGTGTCGGTTTTATGAGTCAAAGCCTGTTGTTGACAGCTGAGTATTAGTCGCAAGTTCTTTGGTTGGTAATGGAATCTGTGTCAAAAGAAGGACTTCGTAAATAATCTCGAAGAAAACATGTCTGCCTTACTTGAAACACCAAAGCGACATATTTTTAACTCGCCAGCAGTCAGTTTATTCGAGTACTTAAAAATCCTAAATAACAGTCTCAAACATTATATATGTTCAAACAGATTACGATAGATATGAACAAACTTAGATAGATAGAAACAGAATTATACACAACTGAAAGAAAAAATAAACCTAGAGATGATAGTTATGAACAACTTTATTAAGAGAGAAATTTGAATTTACGCGCACACAATATTTCCATGTTAATTGTTCAGATGAGCTTTCTTCTTAGTGGGTTTCGAGGAGCTGGTACTTCCTTCATTAGTGGGTTAGAAGAACTGATATTTCCGGCATTGGTGGAGCTAAAGAAACTGGTATGTCGAAAACATCATACAACACTTCCATCGGCATTTCTTAATCCATTTCTTGTGTGATATCTTTAGTATGTCTGGGCCTTAATCGGTTTAAGTGTCTCATATGTTAAAATCTTTTTACCTCTCAACATATAGGTTACTCTGTCAAGACTTCTCATGATTGTTCCATCTTCCAAGAAGTTCTTTCCACCTCTATAATTTAAAAAAAATTTGTCTCCGAGCTTAAAAGATTTGTTCGCAAGATTTTCTTTGTTGAACTCGGCAAAAGCCTGTCAAATACCGAGCGAATTCTCCTTGCAAATATCGCTTCGGCTGGTGACATGCCTGAAACTGTGTTTGGGTTAGGAGTGATTCTGTACACCGATAAAAAAAAATTCTGAATGCTCCTCTCATCTGTCTCCAAGCCGTGATTCTTTCTTAATGCTCTTTTGAAACTGTTCACAAAACTTTCCGCTTGACCTTTGGATCTGGGATGGCAAGGAGGGTTCGTAGTGTGGTCAATGACTAGAAATGTGCAGAAATTTTTTGAATTCCCTTCCGGTAAACTGTGTCACATTGTCGGTCTCTATTGTTTTTTGTTGTTGTTTTTTTTTTTTTTTGGTTTTTTTTGTACACTAAAACGATTAAAGTTTGTTCGGCACATTTATAATAGCTGAGGATGTCGGGTGTTTACATTTGAACATTTCCGGCCACTTGGAGTAGCTGTCCACAACTATTAGGTGGTAGTGACTGTTTAGGAATCCGGCATAATCGATATGCAGTCTCGTCCACGGAACGTCTGTTTTCGGCCACGGCTGAAAATTTACCGATAGTGCTTTTGCAATTATTTGGCGACCTCGCCTTCACAATTTTTTCGATATCCTGGTTCATACTAAGCTAATACGTATAGCTATGCATTAAGCTTTTTATCCTTGAAAGACCAGGATGACCGATGTGAAATTCACTCAGAATTTTTTTATAGTAAAAAAAAACAAACAAGACATTACTACTCTATCTGTATATAAGAGTACTTGATCACATTTTGAAAAAGGTGATATTTTAGATCCCTTTTTATATCTTTCATTCAGCCATACTTGCTTTTTCATTTTCCTAATAAATTCGTCCTTTTCTGCTTTACTTTTGCCTACTTCCAGAGTCACTGGCAATTCACACATAATGCTACATGGTAACTCTGATAGTTCTTTTTCTTCCCTTAGGTCAGCTATTACTGTGTCCTATAAAGGCTCTGCGAATTTCGGTATTAGTCTAGACAAACTATCGTTATGTCCCATCTTCTTTGAGATTAGAAATTTCAATTTGAAATCATAATTTAATAAAATTATTTCCCAACGCTGTAGCTTGTTGGCTGTGTGGGTAGGGATACCCTTCTTGGATCCGAAAATTGTTAGTAACGGTCGATGATCCGTTTGTAGAGCAATTTTCCATCCATGAATATACCTGTGGATTATTATTATTTTTTTTATTTTTATGGAAAGACTCTCTTTTTAAATTTGACTATAGTTTCTCTCTGTTGAAAGCAAAGTTCCAGCAGCGTGTGCTATAGGCTTATGGGTCTCATCTTCAAATTTTTGGAGAATCACTGCTCCAATCCCATAACTACTATCATCGGGTGCAACGATTATTTCACGCCCAGCGTCAAAATGAACTAGCGATAAATCTGACAACAAACAACTATTTTATCTTCTGAAAAGCTTCTTCGCACTCTTTTGGTCAATTCCATTTCTCTCCCTTTTTTAGTAGGTTGCTCAAAGGGGCTCATTTTTGGGGTGTACATGCTGTAATAGTTAGCCAAGTCTGAAAATTTCTGAAGATTAGTGACGTTGTTAGGTGCTGGCATGTTCTTAATGGCTTCAGTTCTTTTAGGTCCAGACCTTCTGCCATTTTTGTCTATTATTTGACCCAAATACTTTATTTGTTTCATTAAGAAATTACATTTCTCCGAGCCGAGTTTGAAACCCTATTCATTTATTTTCTGGAAAACTGCCTTTATATGGTCTTTATGTTGCTTGTTATTCTCATTCTTCAAGGTATGCTATGGCAAAATTTTAATCTTGCCAACATAGTATCCATTATTTGTTGGAATAAACTTGGAGCGACTTTCAACCCAAAAAGAAATCTATTTAGTTTATAGAGGCCTTTATGGGTATTTATTGTAAGTAATATCGAGCATTTTCCGTCCACTTTTACCTGGAGGTAAACGTCTGATAAATCTGAGTTTGAAAAAAATTTGCCACCATTTAGTCTTGTAAAAATGTCCTCTGGTGAAGGTAAAGGGTATGCGTGGTCTTTCAGGCAATCGTTTAATCCTGTCGAAAAATCGACACGTATTCTCGTTTTGTTTTTGTTTTGTTTTTTTTTTTGTTTTTTCTTTGTTTTTTTGTTTTTTTTGTTGTTTTTGTTTTTTCTTTGTTTACATACACGTTCGTTGATGCCTAATCCACGTATTTCACTTTTGAAATCCCACCCATTTCCCAAAAAACCTTCTAGTTCTTGGTTCACTGGTTCTAAAATCGAGAACGGTACATTTTTTTGTGGCTTAAATACCGGATTTATATTGTTTTTTAATTCAAATCTTACTTCAGTTTTTATGCTTTGTTCGAATCCTTCAGAGAATACGTGTGGAATTTTTTTTTTCCGTTTCTTTATTTTATTCATTAGCTGACACATCTACTTTATTGCAAAACGAATTGACGGATAATTTCCACAAATCGAATAGCACCGAACAGATTTGTCGTACCGGGCAGCACATAAACTTTCTATTTGAATGTCTTTTCAAAAAGTGATACATTGCAGTTAAATTCGCCTTTGAAGTTTAGCCTTCTTCCCGATACACTTCACGCTCCTTGTTCGTCATTTTTCAATAGAGGCCGACCTATTTTTTCCACGTTTGTTCATTTTTGATAGAAATATCACTATCAGTGTCCAAAAGTTTGACCATTTATCTTCGTATTCTCGTACTTTTGTTTCCCCCCATCTTCGATTATATTTTCAGACAAGACAACATTTACTTTAATTTTCAATTTCTTCTTTTTGTTTTTTAGTTTATTTCTGAAGTAAGTACTTTTCTGTCTGAAATAGCTATACACAAAACAAGCCTTTGTCTTTGAAAAAAACTTTTCTTTTTATCTACTCCCCCAACCATCACACAGATGGTTTTGTCTTACTTTTTTACTGTGGTAAAATAGGCTGAACACGAGCAATATTCTTTTTTTCTCAATCCTCATCTAGTCTTGTTTCATGTTCATCAATCTTTTGCACTCCTCAGTTACTTTCTGCAGTGTTTTTTCTGGATCTTCCTCCATTATGGTCAATACTTTGGATTGGATATCTTTATCCTTTGCTGCTGTTAGTCTCTGCATGAAAATTATGCACTTGAACATGTCAACTGGCAAATTACCTAATTTAAATAATTCATTAGGTAAATTTATATTTCCCATGTATATAACAATTTTTATTTTGTTGTTTCACGATGTTCAAACATTTATATCATGTATGAAACAAACTGTCCGTTCACCAAAGATTCACGATAAAATCTTTATCGTCTTTTTAAAAAAGATTTCTTCCAGTTTCTTGGTAGAATAAGATTTGTATATTTCGTATTTTTTTTTGTACTTAGTTTTTGTAACAACAAAATGATTTTCTCTTCATCACACTATTGGGCAAAAAATCTTTTCGGAAATAATCGGTTCGTATCTATTAAAATAAACTGAAAAAGTTACACTATTTCCTGGGTCATATTTAAATTCTGATAAAGAATTAGATATACCTTTGACTGAAAAAAATAATCTTGAACCTCGTTCCTCAATACTACTTTTAGGTAACACAGCTTTGCATGACAATTTCGTGTCTTTGGTTTGTTATTTACGTAATTGCATCAGTTCGTCCTGAAAAATCTTTTGTGACTTTTTGAACTGGTATGGTTGCTGCTGCTGCTAGCATATTCCGCGAATTGTTCCATTTTGTAACAAATTTTAAGCGAATCGAATCTTTTGTGTTCCCTACGTTCTCCTTTTTTTTTAAAAAAAAAACTCCTTAGAAAATCCCAGATTTGTTATCGCTATGGCTTCAAACAGTATCGTCGAACACTTTTGCGTAAGTTCTTATTCGGAATCCGTCGTTGTCACTTGTTTAAAATATTTTCGAGGTGAATTCTTCGAATCTTCCTTTGCCACTGTTGTATCCTTCAGAAAGTGTAACAATATACAAAGTTGTTACTTGAAGAGAAAGAACAACCAACCCAATAGTAGATGGAAAGAATAAAAGGTTATTGCAATAAAGGGTACAATAAGTTAGGTACCTCCACTAAATCGCTGATAAAACAGCATAGTATGAAGAAAAAATGTCCCAAACTGAATAAAAACGGACATTTTTAACGATTTAGCTCCTTTACTGAAAATCTGCTCTGAATAGTAAAATAAAAAATACAATAAAACTATGACATTATTTAATTAAATAAGCTTTTAATAACTTTAATAAATAATGTAAATTAAAGGCATTATAGTCTGAAGAAAAAAATCGATTAATAATGAAATTTTAAAAGAATTGTTTTCATTTTTTTATTATAATAATTTATAGTTTCAAAAATACTTTTAAAATATTTCAAAGACTTGTAGACGTTAGGTTGGTAAATTATTAAGTGAAGACCGTATTTACTAATAAAAATTAAAAAGTTTAAGACAAATAATCTAGCCATTGTATTTTTAAAATAATTTTTAATTATTTTTTATGTGTTTTTAAAAGGTTTTTTGTATGGAAACGTCTATGGATGCATTAAAAGAGCATTGTTTCGCGGTTTCTTTCCCTTACAGGAAAAAAAATTGTAAAATTATTTCACTTGTGATCGCCATACACTTATCTCGCATCTGTCAAGCTGTCATCACATTTCAAATACGGAGGAGAGAGGTCAGAAACTTCAACTCTGTGTTTAAGAAATAGTTTTATTCTAAATTTCATGCTATAAATAAGCAATACTTGTGTAAATCAGATTAATTTAACATTAAATTTGCTAACTTTTCAAACATAATGCCTCTCAGATGTATATTTTATTTTTGCAAGATTTTTAAAACCGAGAATTAACTTTTCTTTACAATTGTGTCGGTCGCTCAAAAATGGTTGAAAAATTGAAAAAAATTTTAAATCTCAAAATTTTAGATTCGAATCATTATAATTTCTGTTTGAAATACACCAGAGTATTTTGTTTACGGTAAATTTAATCATTTAGCTTTCAATTAAAAATAAAATAAAAGTTTCAAGAAACATTTTTTTTTAATTCAATTAAAAAGTTAGGTATCGAAAATGAGTGGAGGGATCTGTAATAAGTGGATAGACAGTGATTAGTAAAACATTACTAATCTCTGAAGCAAGACGCCAATGGATGCAGTGCTCACTGTATACAGTTCTCTGTACTAGTAAGTCCACATAGGGAAAAGGGAGTGTAGGATATTTTATTACATCACTAAACATAGAGAAAAGTTGTTTTACAGTCAATTTTCAAATTTGATTGTGTGCAAAAGTATTTAGTACCTATATAAATAATATGTTCAAAAGGGTATTTTAAAACTATGTTCAGTTATTTTGATATGGTTTGTACTTCAACCAATCACAGGTTGTCTTAAATGTGTGTAATAACCAAGCACGTCACTAAATTAGTACATAATGATAATAGGTCTGGTACACTATCTAAACTTCTTAAAAAGGTTAAAACAAAAGAATTGTCAAATTATATGCGATAGAAGTTTATAAATCTGTACAAAATAGTAAGGGATATCGAAAAAATACTCAAGATTTAAATTTGCTTGTATGTCGTGTGCCGTTGTTTGAAATTGAAAAAAATATGATACTACTGAAAATATTCAAAAAAGTGGTCGTCTGTGTAAATTAAACGAGGTTACTGAATGTTATATATAACTCGGAATACGAAGAAACAACCATTTTTGACTCGAAGAGAAAATCAGAACGAACTGAAAATGCCGGAATTGAAGATACAATTAAAATATTACTAAATCATACAGGCCTGTATACTAGATCATCAAGAAAGACTCCACTCTAAAAACGTTAACATGTACCCGACCGTTTGAAATTTGTTAAAAAGTATGAACATGAATCAGATGAATTCCAGAAGAAAGTTATTTGGTCAGATAAAACGAAAATTTATCTTTTCAGGAGAAACACACACACCCAAGTATGGAGGAAAATAGGAACTTAATACAACCCAGTAAACACCATCCCAACTGTCAAATATGGGGGTGGAAGTGTAATTATTTAGGGTTGTTTTTCGTATAACGGAGTAGGAGAAATTAAAGTTATCGAAGGAAAGATGAATGCAGCAAAATACAAGCAAACTTTATCAATCCATCTATTAAAAAATGCGAAAGCTGTAGGGCTTGACCGACGTTTTGTATTTAAACAGGACACCGATCCAAAGCACTGAGCAAAAATGACTCAACACTGGTTTAATGAAAATGGGACCGATGATCTGAAATGGCCTAGCCATTCACTGGATCTCAATCCAATAGAAAATTTATACAAAAAAATTAAGTTGAAAATACACGCAAGAGATCCCAAAAATATGAAGGAACTGAAAAGAACCTGTGAAGAAGAATGGGTGAAACTGGCAAAATCTTCATGCAAGAAGCTCGTTGAAAACTTCTGAAAACAATTAGAGGCTGAAAGGCAGAACAAAATGTCCCAGTTTACCTTCTCAGGTTTCTCATTACAACTTCTCAGACACGCGCGGTGGAAATATACCAAGTATTATGTTTGTTTCTTTTAGTTCTAAAATTAAAAATCTTTAATTTTTTTTAGTTTATTAATTTATATAATTAAATAGATATACTTTTTACTTCTCTTCCTTTCACTTTTATATATATATAGTGTGTGTGTTTGCGTGTGTGCGTAATATGATTTCATTAATTGGCCAGCCGTGAAAATAGTTATTTGTTCCAAATTGTTGCACATTCAACCTTTACATTTATCTATGATATCAAGTAAAACGTATAATTTTTAATTCTCTCTCTTTCTCTTTATTTGTGTGTGTGTCTGTCTGAATGAGATAGAAAAGAGAGATAAAGACGAATGTGTAAGTCCGACTCGAAATTATATAAGTATTAGTAGGTTAGAAAATGCTTTCGTTTGGAACAACTAATGTTATTTTTATGGATGACCACTCAATGATATGATCCTAATGACGTTAATATCAATGACGTCAAATTTATGCCTCATGTTTTGGGGAATCCTCTAGAATTTACGTAATGCGTACTTCAAACAAAAATCTTTGGAATGAATTCTGAAGTAAAAATCTCTGACGAAATCTTCAAGAAATCTTCGTAACATTGTTGGCAGCATGAAGAAATCCGAGATACTCTTAAGATTTTCGTCCCGACCCACTTCCCATAATCTGACCAAATTAATCAAACTTCAAGAATTTTATATGAAACTCTTCTTGGTCGGGCAGAGACATTTTCAGTAGACACACACACACAGACACACACACACACACACACACACACACACACACACATATATATATATATATATATATATATATACTGTTAAATATAAGAGACAATGAATGTCTATTATGTTTAATCATGAGCCGTTCTAAACGTATTTTGGCTTTAATTTCAGTTGAAAATAAAGACAAAAATTCTCCAACATTTGGATAATTTTTTATTAATTTGGTTCTAAGCTTTCGACTCACATGAGCCATCTTCAGAGAGGTTATTAAGACGGTAACACAATAACATCCACCATCACCGACGATTTTATTTTGTGTTGACATAAAACTCCGCTAGGCAACGGCAATAGTTACCAAAAATAACAAACGCAGTTCGCAAATTTGCAATGTGGTTCTATGACGTCACACCGCGTGATAGCGCGAAATGACAACAAAACCATGTAGTCAAATGCAATGTAATGTGTTATGACCGGATTTAAAACTTAATAAAATCACGTTTAAATCCGGTCATAACACATTACAATTTATAATAAATATTATTGATTTTTTTTTTGTTGTTGTTGTTATTAATGATTTCATTATTTTTATCCATTTTTAAACATGTGGGTGAGGCTATTATGATCCTATTATCCATGAGGTTGTTTCGGGCGGATTTTGGTAGGTTTCCGTGTGGGTTTAAATGGGTTTTAATTGAGCTATTGTCTGAAAGATGTAATGTGTGTCTTATTGATAAACATGTCGTGGTATGTTCAATATAATTAATTATTCATGAATTTGATTTTATAAGGAACACAGTTCCTTAAGAGCATATGAATTCATATATAATATTGGTTCTCCGTATTTCGGATATTGCAGGTGATTTGTTGTTAACGACAAAGTTAGATTTTATTTTCATAATAGATTATTTAATTTGCTTCTTCTAGTCTACTTAAGTTGGGTTTTTTTATAACATTTCTAAGGGAAATTTATCTTGCTTCTAATTAACATGTATTCATTTTTATATAAAATGATGATGCTATTGTTTTTATCTGCATGCCCAGTATTTCTATCTATCTATCTATCTATCTATCTATCTATCTATCTATCTATCTATCTATCTATCTATTTCCAACTGTTTATATACCTTTTATCTCTGTTCGTATCTATTTCAATCTGTTTCACTCTTTCTTTTTCACTCTGATTCTATCTATATTTATTTATCAATGTCAATTTATTTCAGTCTATTCATGCCTCTATATCATTCGATTTCTATCTATCTATCTAGCGGTACAGATTGGAATATCTATCTATCTATCTATCTATCTATCTATCTATCTATCTATTTAGCTAGTTAGCTAGCTAGCTAGCTAACTATTCCAAGCTGTTCACTTCTCTCTAGCCGTACAGATTGGAATAGCTAGCTAGCTATTCCAATATGTTTATATTATCTATCTATCAAGCTAGCTAGCTAGCTCGCTAGCTAGTTAGATAGCTAGCTATCTAACTATTCTAAGCTGTTCACATCTATCTAGCTAGCTATCAATCTGTTTGCATCTATTTATCTAGCTATCTCGCTAGCTTATCCATTTCCTCCCGTAACGATCTTTCTTTCTCGCACTATATATATATATATATATATATATATATATATATATATATATATTGAAACTTCTTTCTATCTATCTATGATTACAGAGGTATTAATTATGATAGCCATCGCAATAACAAAAGCAAAGTAAGTAACGCTCTTTCATGACAGAACGCTTTCTACTTCCCCTTTCATCATTTCACGTTTCCAAGGTAACAATCAAAAGATGCCTATCGATTCGATTCAGTATTCTTCATTCTCTGGCAACAATCTTTAGATATTTCGAATCTCGCACCTCACTTGCAAATAGATTGTCGATTTGAAATTAAGCTTTCATTGTATTCGCGTCAGTTTATGCCTGAGTTTTATTCAATAGACTTTGATCATTTACTTTCGCTCGTTGCTTATCGTTTGCTGACAAAAGATCCTGAAATTGATTCATAGAATTAAGGTAGGAAATCAAAATTTTGCTTTTGTCAAATCGGATAAAATGTGAGTTTTACCATCTTTCAATTTAGGAAATGTATAAACACGTTAATGTTAAATTACCTTTCCATTGTTGCGAAATTATTAACGACATAGAAAATCTCTTTAAAAGAAATGAATAAAACTCACCGGTCTATATTATGGAGAAGCTTATTCGGAATTTTCTTAAAGCTAACTGTCGCATGAAACTCGTCGTGATTGTGAGTTTGATTAATATGGTGAAAAGATTTCATCAATTTGTAGAACATCAAAACTCATGACATAGTTTTTCTAGATTAGATATGAAGAATTATCTCCACGGAATACTATCTTTATAAACAACTCTGAATTCGTAATTGCGTACAAGAAACGGGAAAACATCCTTCTTTCATGAGAACAGTCATGGCAGGGAACAGTTTACTGGCACGATAGAAAAGAAAACATGATTGCATACGTCATGAAGAGACATATCACTTAAAGAGGAGGAAGAAGAGCAAAAAAAGTGATCTGATTATTGCTGTGACGCCTAAATGTTTCATGGATCTTCCATCGAAATAAATAAGTTCATCTGTATTTCCCATGTGCTTTCCTCGGGGAAACTGCATATAAAACACTGCAGGACTTGGCCTCACTATGAATCTTCTTTTATGTGCCATATTCCATCCTGAACGTGCATTATCATGGTTCTCCACAACTTCCTCTATTTTGTAATAAGTAACTTTTGTCTCTTTACTATTTCTGTTATTCTATCCATTCATTAAAAACTCTTCGACATTTCTGTAGTAATTATGCAACATTCACTACCATATAAGAGATCATTACATAGCAGTTCAGCACTCTCCATCTTTTGTTCTAACAACATTTTTATATCTCTTAATACTTTGCTTAGCTTCTAGTAGGCGACTTTCGCCATTCCTAAGCGCATTCAGATTTCTGTCTCACATTTTCCGTCGTCTATTAGTATACTATATTAATTCGTCTCTTCCCTCCAGTTATGGGTTAAATAATAAGACAGATTGGGTTCTATAGCCTTGGCTGGCAAACAGTCTACCACAGAAAGCAATGGTAACCTCCTTCGAAATAATCTTCTGTCCAGTTAGTCATGTTTCTTTCGAGACATGATCGCCTAAAGCGTGTATCTCATATGGCACTTAACTGACTGAAGATCTTACTGTTTTTGGTTTATTAGTAGAGTGCCCATAAAAATAAATATTATTTTTATATTGATTGGAACTTCTATTGAGAAATGTTTAAATTTTTTTTAGGCGGATAACTGAACTTAAGTAAATTTGGACGATTCCATAGGTTTGCTCAATGATTAAATCTCTTTTGTGGCACGAAGTACCATGTAAGCAGCATTCTGTCGGGTAGTAGTGACTATCACCTGCTGAAAGATTTAATTGGAATGAAAGCACAGACATTCTCGATTTCTAGTACTTTGCTAAGTAGATCTCACCCTGACATTCTCAAATATTTAAAGGGTTTGGTTGTTTTTAAACACCATGAATCCGTCTTTAGTTTCGTTTTGATTTTGAATACTTTTAGATAGTTTTCGAATATTTGGATTGCTGCCGACATTCAGACTCGCCTGAGAAAACTATTTTCTACTGTTAATCTGCTTTTTTCTTCTTCTTTTTTTTTTTTTTTTCGGCATTCGTTTCTTTCATTGCTTAATTGTTTTTTCTCTTCCTTTTTTCTCTTTTTCATTTTCTTCGTTTTATTTTATTTCTTTGCATTTTATTATCAAATATTTTTGGTGAAGAAAAATAAATAACGAAACTTTAACTAAAACGTTAAATTTATAGATTCCTACTTGTTTCTTGAAGCCAAGTTCAAATTTCAGTTGAATTCCTTGCATTCACTTACGTGCAAATACCCTTGAGAAAAATATCAATCCGTCTCTTCTCTCCAGTTATGGGTTAAATAACAGGACAGATTGAGTTCTATAGCCTTGGCTGGTAACACATGATTAAGATTTTGACTGGGCATAAAGTGGGAGATCAGTTTTATATTGTTATGAAGTAATAAACTGATCCTCCACTAAATACTAGTTAATAATATAATACATCTTTTCCCCTGTAGCTATGAGTCAAATAACAAGACAGATTTGATTCTGTAGCCTTGGCTGGCAACAAGTCTACCACATAAAGCAATGGTAACCTCCTGCGAAATAACCTTCTGCCCAGTCAGTCATGTCTCTTTCGAGATATTATCACCCAAAGCGTGTATCACGGCATTTAACTGATTGTTTCTTATTTAATCATTATATATTTACTGTCTTTTCCGTCTTTCTTTTTTGTTCCCTCTTTTTATTTTCACATAATTTCTTCTTTTTTAATATTTTTATTTATTTTCCTTTTCTTTATTTTCCTTCACTTTTATTCTTCTGAATATTTATCAAGCTTACTTTAGTACCCCACAAAGCCGTATGGGATAAGTTTATCGCGTTGTGTCAATCTTCCAAATAAAAATAGCGTGAACTCTATAACCGCAAACAACGACTAAAGAAGGTGTTAGTAAATATGCAAAATGTCTAAATGACTAAACAAGGCTTCTTATTCCACCTTTTCTCCTTGTCACGTCGTGTTGTTATTTACTAAGTTTAGTATGAGGCACCTAGTGAGGATCAAACATCTTACTCAGTAGTAATAGTAACCAGGCGAGCTCACTAACCATTACTCCACATTGATACGCCTTATTTACTAAGTTTGAACACAAGGTCGCAAGTATGGCGGACACAGTAGCGATTTTCAACTCACTACTCAGTCATAATGATCTACGAGACAAGTTTACTATTAAACTGCAACAAGGCATCTTTATTCATGTCTATTGTTATGTATTCTCATCTCTAATCAAGTGAGGTTTCATACTGTCTCTCGCACGCAGTTACCAATGTCAGACCGGCCTTTTTAAATACCACCAAAACATTTTTTATCAAAATTTAATCTAAGTTCCGCTGTATATATAACCGCCCAGAAAACAACAACACGACTATTTTTAGCCATGAGTTAAATATCAATTGGATCCTTTCATTGAAAAGCTACGGCTTTGTGTGGACTTTCTAACGTAGGTGGTGCTGTCAAATAAAATGATTCGGATCGTTGATTGTTTTATATTTCAACAGACGGACATAATGTGATTTACCAGAACCTGATTACGAGTGACTCTATCTGACAAAAAAAAAAAGAAAACAGAATTATGAATGATTTTCAAGCCAAACAGATTGGCCCTCCCCACTTGGACAATTAGCAAAACACGTTTGTGCACTATATTAAATTTAGTAAGAATCAAGAATCTTGTTTGCAAGTTTTCACCATAGTGGAAGAAAAGGCAGTAGAAATGTACTGATTTTTTTTTTTTTTTTTTACTCATATTGCAAAACTAAATTTTAAGTTAAAAATAGATCAATAGTGTTTTATAGATTTATACAACTGATGAAACGTGTAATTTTAGATAAATTAGAGCTTTGTCAACAGTGCAGCATAATTTATATTTTAGAATTATACATATTTTTTTTATAATCATATCGCCCCAAGCAAGGCATTTTACTGCCACTGTTTTGCAGGGGGTTACATAGGAGGAAAGTTATGAAAAAGAGTGACAGGTTATAGGGGTGTTAGGAAGTGGGTAAGAGAAGGATGAGAATACTGATGAGAGTGGAGTGGACGGAGAATTAAACATGAGAGAGAGGATGCAGGTTAGTGAGATAGGAGATGACTATTGACTTTACATTTAAATTCTTGGAGATTGTAGCTTTCGCGGAAGCAAGTAAACGGAAGGGAATTCCACAGGCGGGAAGTGCGAGAAAGAAGCTGATGAAGTAGAATTTGCGTTTACATTTTATTGGTTTCACAGTAAAAGGGTGGGATCTAGTTGCTAATCTTGTTACTTGAGTAAATGCATATATTTACAGTCTTACAGATTTTTATACATCTGGTGCATATTTAATTTCTGACTAGTTGAACCCATAGAATTTCCACGACTGTTAACAATTAAAATGATTCATTAATCCCTGCTCTTCCTTCGTCATTTACCCATATCTTTTGATTCACTCCTTTAGCTTTCAAATCTTAGTTGCTCGACCGTGTTTTTATCTGGGTATTATACAAGCATAGATTACTTTTATTGTGCGAAAACGGAATAAGGAAGGCAGAAATATTTTCTACTGCACTTTTTTCCTATCTTTCTTTTCATTTATTTCTCAATCATAAAAAAAATTAATGTGTTTCAATATTTACTCGTTTTCATCCTTTAATGCCATTCAATATTTTCAATTATTATTCAGTGATGCCAACAAGCATCATCTATCTTTCTTTCATCTTTATTCCTTCTCTATTTCTGCCTAGATATATTTTCTCCTTTCACCTGGTTTTCTTTTTTGTTTCTTACTTTCACCTTTTCGCCTTTCACACATTTTTTCCGCTTCTTTTCTTTGTTCTTTTTCGCTTAATATTATTAAGAAGATCAGAAAGCGTGACTGATTTCTATGGTCGGATTGATACTACACTCTCATCTTCTGTTGGAAAACATAGCCTTTGTACGTTCACACACACACACACACACATATATATATATATATATATATATATATATATATATATATATATATGAAGATACATAGACCATTTTGAACTTAGAAAAGCAGTAAAAAGATCAATATTTCAGTTTTTATTTAATTTGCTTTTTACTGCCCATGGGGCAGTTCGAATTGATTGATTGGATTGATTTTTTATGGCTTATCAACTTTTTGCGGGTTATTTAAAGCTTGAAAATATTTTAGAGAGTAAGAGTTTTGAAGGCAGATAATAATGATTTAATGATACAAATCATATTAATTAACTTAAAGTGGGGAGCTGGATCATCTTTATTAAATTAGCCTTGTGTCAAATATAACCGAACTGCCCACAATTTAAGATTATCAGAAGGCTGACAGATATAAATGCGTTTCGTTTGTATAAATAAATTCAATTTTTTTTATTTTTTTTTTAATCATATCACCCCAAGCAAGGCATTCCACTGCCACTATAGTGCAGGGGGTTACATAGAGCGATTGGATATAGGAAATGTCAGAAAGAGGGTGATAGACGAGTAAGGAGGTACATAGGAAGAGTGTTTGAGAGAATGGGTGCGAGGTAGTGTGTTAGGTTTAACTGGTTTTCTTTAATTTAATTTTTGATTTTATCAGATATCTCTTGACTGGACTTTTACTAAGTTAAAACTTAGTAATCTACCACCATGTTTTGTTTGTTTTTTGTTTTTTTGCAATTGGAGTAGATAGATCTATTGCCCGTTCACGCTCCACCATGTCTATTGAACAGGTTAAGAGGCTCATCCCTTGTTGCCTGTTTGTTTGGTTTCCGGCTTTCTCTTTTCCAATCTTCTCACTTTGTTTTTATTTTTTCAATTGGAGTAGATAGATCTATCTATCGCCCGGTTCACACGCCACCCATGTCTATTGAACAGGTTAAGAGGCTCATCCATTGTTCCCTGTTTAGGATATGGTTTCTGGCTTTATCTTTTCCAATCTTTTCACTATTACGTAGCCCCCTGCACATCAGTGGCGTTACTGCCTTGCTCGGGGTGATACAATTTAAAAAAAAAAAAAAAAGGAGGTGTCTATTGACCTTACATTTAAACTCCTGGAGGTTGTAGCCGTTGGGGAAACAAGCATGCGGAAGGGAATTCCACAGGCAGGAAGTGCGAGAAAAGATGTTGGAGTAGAAATTGCGGTTACATTTCATCATTTCACTGTAAAAGGGTGGGACCTAGTTGCTAATCTAGTATCTCGTACAAATTCATACCTAGGGGGCACCAGTGATCTAAGTTCATCAGAGCAAAAGCCGTGAAAGTATTTATAGAAGAGGCACAGGGAAGCCACGTCACGCCGGTGAGAGAGTGACTGCAGGCGGTCAGCCAAATCGGCATCGATTACATTACAGATTCTCCGTTGTATTTTGTCAAGAACCCTGAGGAGAATAGCAGGGGCACTCGACCAGATGTGGCAGCAGTATTCAATACACGGGCAGATAGTAGACTTATATATGTGCAGGATAGATTCAGATGGAAAGAACTTTCATAACAGCAGATTTAGCAATGGATTCGACGTAGTCATTCCACCTGAGGTCCGCTGAGAGTGTCAGGCCAAGCAGGCGTAGTGTTTTACTCTCTGGGAGGCAAGCCTGCTCCATGTTAATGGGAGGGAGGTGCGGTTGTCTATGGTGGTTAATTGATAGCAGCTTTGTTTTGGAAGAATTGAATTTTACGAGCCATTTCTTACCCCAATCCACCACGGATTAGAGGTCCTTTTCAAGCTCGGCAGCGAGGTTCACCTTGTCGCACACAACAGATTTTTGATCGCGGCGAGAGTAAACTGTGGTGTCATTGGCGTACATGCCTACTTGGGATGTTATGACATCGGGGAAATCATTGATGTAGATCAGAAAGAGCGTAGGACCTAGGATAGTTCTGGAAGGCATGTCCGTTTAATACTACCTTCAATGTGCAGTTAGAGAGGAATGACTGGATTAGGTCCAACAAAAGTCCAGTTATGCCATAGCTTCGCAGTTTCTGTAGAAGGCCAGTATGCCAGACTCTGTCAAACACTTTAGAGATATCCAAGGCAATGGTTCGGGCTTCACCATTTTTGTCGAGAACCTGGTATATATACTCGGTGTTGGTCGTTAGCATATCAGCAGTAGACCTGGTGAAGTGGAAGCCATACTGTTTGTCCGAGAGGAGCCTGTGGGCTGTGAGATGCTGAACAACCTCGGCATTGATAATGGCTTTGAACACTTTGCCAAAGATCGGAAAAAGGCTGATAGGGCGATAATTTGCGGGGTCCGAGGGTTCTATAGCTGTCAGGAAAACAAGTAAATGGAAGGGAATTCTACAGGCGGGAAGTGCAAGAAAAGAAGCTGCTGGAGTATTTTATTGGTTTCAAAGTAAAAGGGTGGGACCTAGTTGCTAATCTTGTTGCTCAAGTAAATTTATATATAAAGCTAAGTTCATCGAACCAGAAGACGTGAAAGTATTTGTAGAAGAGACACAGGGTAGCTACATTGTATGACTGTATCCGAGCTGCCAAGTCGGGATCTATCACATTACAGATTCTCCGTTGGATCTTGTCAAGGACACCCAGGTAGATAGTAGGAGCACCTAACAAGATACGGCAGCAGTATTCAATGCACAGGCAGATGGTAGATTTATATATATGCAGGATTGTTTCAGGCAGAAAAAACTTCCTGACCCTACACAGAGAACCGACTTTCTTACCAACAGATTTAGCTATGGATTCTATATATTCATTCCACTTGAGGTCTGTTGTGAGAGTTAAGCTGAGGAGACACTGTTTTGCTTTCAGGGATTTTTTTTTAACATCCGTTACTTCCCACTTATTTAATTTTATGAAATTTCAAGAATGTTTTTTTTTTTTTTAGCTTAATGGTTATATTACTTATAAGAAGTCCTTGGAGAATATAAATCAAAAAACTTTTTTGCTCAATGTGGACCCTCAGTTACAGAAAATTTGCTATGAATCATAAAATTAAAAATGCAATAGAACTAAAACAATTTAATTACAAAAGTTTTTTTAACTGCTTTTATGAATAAGATTTATGAACATTATTATCTTACAAAAACTTTTTTAAATGAATAACCATTAAGCTAAAAAAAAATTCTTGAAATTTCATAAAATTAAATAATATTAAAATTGAAAAAAATATTTAAGAATTGTTTTCATATTTTTTTCAATTTTAATTATAACAATTTATAAAGTTTTAAAATTTTGTATTAATTTGAAGGGGGTCAACAGATATTGTGATTAAATAAAAACTATATTTACTAATCATAAATGTAAAAGCATACTACAATACTGTGGCCCCCAGTATTTTAAAAAGAATTTGAACTTTTTTTGTGTATAAACATGTCAATTTTTATAAAGAGAGATGTCTATACACAACATTATCAAAAAATAAGAGTGATAACTATCGTAAATTTCAAATTTATGGGTAATTTTAAAAGATTTCCTAAACAAGTTTTCGTGAGTAAAGCTATGAAGCTAAAGTACTAAAAGTTTAGTAAAATATTAAATGCTTAAAATATTTATTTTAAACATGGCAGCAAAGATGAGGACAATAGCCCAACTAATGTAAATAGTGCAAAAGAAAGTAATGTGCTTCAATTCAGAAAATGTATGAGAAATTTAAGCTGCTTGCATGTGTATTGTCTACTTTTCCGAGATAAAGCAGAAGCTGCACTGGGCTCCTACTCAATTTTTGAATTCCAAAAACAATTTTGGTACATTTTTCTTGTTTTTCTTTCAGAACCAATCAAAAGGCCCCCTTCCAAATTGGAGTAGATAGACTAAACTATCGCCCGGTTCACACTCCACCGACATCTATTGAACAGGTGAAGAGGCTCATCCCTTGTTTCTTGTTTAGGATGTGGTTTCTCTTTTCCAATCTTTTCACTCCTATGTAGCCCCTGCACATCAGTGGCGTTACCGCCTTTCTCGGGGTGATATGATTAAAAAAAAAAAATGAAAATTTATTTATCGAACATCATAACATCAAATTCGATGTATGAAATGTTCTAAGAGAAAGTGTCAGTCAGTTAAGCGCCATACGTGATACACGCTTGGGCGATCATGTCTCGAAAGAGACATGACTGACTGGGCAGATGATTATCCCACATTAGGTTGCCATTACTTTCTGCAGTAGACTGGTTGCTAGCCAAGGCTATAGAACCCAATCTGTCCTGTTATTTAACCCATAACTGGAGGGAAGAGACGGATTAATACCTTTTCCAAGGGTATTTGCGCGTAAGTGAATGCAATGAATTCAACTGGAATTCGAACTCCAGTTGAATTCATTGCAAGAGAAAGTGTAGTAAGAAGTTTAAAGAATTAAGGGGTCATTTGTTTTAGTTGAATCCAATTTGGGCATAAATAGATAAGTCCATGTTTTCGGTGTGTTTTAACAAAGTTGTAGTAATGTCTTTTCCGGTAAAGTGTATAAAGAGTTCAGAGTTCGTTTGTTTAAGCGAAATGTGATTTGCACACACACATACAAGAAAGATAAGTCTACGTCTGTGTGTATTAACAAAAGAGTAGTAATGTCTTGTTCCTCTCCTTCTTTTCGTGTGCGGCGAGTAGATGAATAGGAAGAAAAAAGATAAAGAAGGCAGTACAAGAGAAAAAATGAAATGGTGCGAATGTGGGTCGCCAGTGGAGGCCTCACTATTTTCTTGCTACATTGTTTCCTCTCTGCTCTCTGCTCCCTCTTCTCTTTGACTGATCGACCGAAAAACATGAAATATGTAGCCAAGTTGATCACGTGGTCAGCTCCGAACGCAAACTCATTTTGGGATTGGAACAAATATGACACGGGTCATTGAAAGTTAATTTTATTGTTTTTATGTGAATCACTCTCTTTTCATTGGTTAATAAATATTTTACACTGGCTTGCGAAATTTGCCTTGGTTTTTTTTCTTCAGTACGGAGTCAATCCTTTTTTCTGTTGGTCAAAATATAGATCTCACACTGGCTCGCGAATTTGCAAACAGTGAAGAAAAGAGATTTATTTTTACTTTGTACTCACCACAATACTCATATCTGGAGGGAAAAGAAGTGGATTCATACTTTTACCAAGTGTATTTGCGCGTAAGTGAATATAAGAAACTCAACTGGAATCGAAACTCGGATCTCCGATTTCCAATTTCGAACCATTATCCATTGCACTAGCCACTCGGTGTTCCAGATGTAGAAGTCCAAAAGATTTTAATCAAAGGTTTGCCTAAAAAATTAACATTCGAAATCCTGCTTTTAAACTAAGCTCGAATATCTCAGGCACAATAATTTAAAGGATGTGTTTATATTGCCTGTATTGGAATTACCAATATTGTTGAAGGTATAAAATAGATGTCACCAATTTGTTGGAATCAGATCAAATTATCGAGTTGTAGAGGCCTCTGTGCTATTTCAGTGGTTGGCTACTTGATCCTGCGTGTAGAGACACTACCTTTCGTTGTGTAGCAGCAGTTTTGGTGAAAAAGTTGAATGCATTTAGTGACACTAGGCAGGCAAGGTGCTGGAACTTATAAAGAATTGAGAATACGAACTAAGTAACAACAATAAGGGAAATTTTATTATTAATTGTAATGGAATTATTGAATTGAAAAACAATATAATATTGAAGAAGTTATTTAAACTAAATTACCATCAAGGTTGGCTTGAATTTGCTTCAAGAATTATAATCACGTTAATATTGACACCGTGATGTGTTCATGTACTACTGCATAAATAATGGATAGTTTAATATTTGACGTATTAAGAGTTTGTTGAGCAGTGACGATCAGGTTCGAGGAACTCTATTAACACCAGTGACTCTTATTGTCTGGATTGACAGATTATACAGAATTAGATTATATTTAAAAGGACACTGCTACTAAATATTGTCTTACATTCTCTTAGCCGTCCTTCTTCATTATGTACCCAGAAATTTTAGCAGGTTTTTTCTAACTGTAACCATCAGTTTCTTTGTACTTGGTGTTATTCATAAAGCTTCCTTTTTGCTTACATGTTCTCAGCATTCGTCTATAGAACCGCGTCTCTGTCGACTTAAGTCTCTTCATTATCTGTGAAGAGATTACCCAACATTCACTTCCATATAGTATATTAAATATTACATATTAGTACTGTTTTCTTGGTTTCTAGTAACATATTTCTATCTCTTGATAATTTGCTTAGTTTATGAAATGCTTCAGGAGACTGTCCAACATTCACTGTCATATAGGAGATTAAATGTAACACATCAGTTTAGTATTCTTATTTGGTTCTAATGGCATTTGTTATATATATAATGGACTCTCCCGTCGATTTCGACGTATGAGTGTCTAACTCAGTTAGACTGCCACACAAAGAACTGTTTAGAGTGGTGAAGGCTTGTGTAGCACCATCCACACTTTTGGAACTGCTGATAGCAAACAATCGGTGCAGAAGTTCGCCACAGATCGCATGAACAGCAGACCTCAGTTATTTAACCCATAACTGGAGGGAAGAGACGGATTAATACCTTTCCCAAGGGTACCAGTGCGTAAGTGAATGCAGAGTGTTGGACTGGAATTGGAACTCGGCTCACCGATTTCCTCTTCCAAGCCGACATCCACCGCACCACCACGCACATCCGTCACTAAACGCTTACAGCACCTGATATTCCCAAGCGGTCACCCATCTAAGTACTGACCGGTGTGTGTGTGTGTGTGTGTGTGTGTGTGTGTGTGTGTGTTATTTTTTGATATTGAAGAATATTATCCATCAATATCAATGAAATTGTTTATGACTACATTGGAATTTGCACACTGTTTACTCGGATGTATAGGAGGAGGAATGTAAGATCATTATGAATGCAAAAATAAATCAGATCTCATTTATAATAAAGAACAATGGATAAAGAAAATAACCCAAAGGAAAACTTTGATATTACAATGGGATC
Organism: Ascarosepion bandense; assembly: GCA_037127315.1. Classification (NCBI taxonomy): domain Eukaryota; kingdom Metazoa; phylum Mollusca; class Cephalopoda; order Sepiida; family Sepiidae; genus Ascarosepion; species Ascarosepion bandense. Next base: position 1,486,006 of record JBBBDQ010001688.1, read on the forward strand.
ACGAGACTCCACCGAATCTTCCAATCTTGTTGCTTTATTTATTCTATATAATATTACGGCCTATAATGATATAAATACAAAAGATATTGGAATATACAGTGTATATTGGCTTATAGTTTTGAGGAATTCCACAAATTTTAAAATTGATAAAATTAGAAAGTTAACATATAGAGAGTTTAAAAACCTAAACTTAAAAGTTACTATTAATACAAACCTAAGAAACACAAATTTCCTTGATATGATATTAAACTTAGTAAATAATATATACCAACCACATAAAACATATATATAAATCCTTTATATATCCACCCAAAATCTAACCATCCTCCATCCGTTATAAAATATGTACCTTCATCAATAGAATATAGAATTTGTAGAAATTTCGCAAATGAAGATGTATTTAGTAAACACAATAATTTTTATAATAATGCTTTAAAAAATAGTGAATATAAATATTAAATATGTAAAAGAGAATATCTACACCCGAAGAAAAAATAGAAATAGAAAATTTATTTGGTATACACCTTCTTTTCAACCAAATGGTTAGCTGTAAATTAGACTAAAAATTTCTCGCTTTGATTGAGAAATATTTTCCAAACAATAATCCATTAAGCAAGATTTTCAATAAAAAATACACTATGATTAAGTTGTAGTTGTACTGAAAATCTAGAAAAAAAACATAAAATTTTAAAAACATAATAAAATTTTAAAAAAACATAATAAAATTTAAAAAAATAATAATAAAATTTTAAATAAAAACCTAAACCTAAATGAAAATAAGAATAATTCCAAATCTGAAATCAATAATTTAGACAATGAAAAATGTAATTGTAGAAACCCTATAGAGTGTCCATCGGAAAATAAATGCCTTACGTAATCTATTGTTTATCAATGTAATATTTCTTCGAATGAAAACTCTGGTAACAAAAAAATTATATCGATAGCACTAAAAAAATTTTAAAATTATGATTTCACCGACATTTTTCTTTCTTTAATAACAATAAGTGCCGTAATCAAACATCTCTAACCAAATATTTTTTTACTTAAATAAAACCAATAAAACCCCTACAATAAAATAGAAAATTTAAAAACAACAAAAATATGTAAGTCTTTAAATGACCCAAGCCATTGTAAATATGAAAAACTATACATTATTAAGTTTCTTAAAAATAAGGATCTATTAAATAAACATAAAAGGTCATCAGCAAACAGAGGAGCCCAAAATGTCAATGGCAGGTTGGGGATACTAAAATGAAGCAGGTACAAAAATTTAATTACTAAGAAGTGTTCTTACAAAAGACGGAAAGTGCAACACGGAGACCCGAAGGTGGATTGGCATGGCGAAGAATGCATTCCAGAAGCTGAGTATTAAAAGACAGAAAAAATTCGCTAGAAACAACGAAGAGAGTACTGGATTGCTATGTGATGTCTCTTCTTCAATATCATCAATAATCTCTAAATACATAGCAAAAGCTATAGATCGGATGTGACAGCAATATTCAGTGCATGAACGAATGGTAGACTTATAAACGTGAAAGACTCCAGTAAGAAAGATTTTCTAACACAACACTATGAACCTAATACAACCCATCCAGCGTTTTGCTACATAGCAAGGTGTGTATGATTTTCTCAATGTTTTACAACGATCGGATATACTGTTAATTCAGAAGAAGCATGAGCTATCAGTTTTAATGTTAGAAATCAGCTCACAGAGGCTCAACTTATTTTTTTTTCTTAAATAAAATAAGTGTGCGGCCTTTATTATTGTTACAATAATTAATAAAATGATAATGCTGAAAACTGTCGTCTCTTCTGGTCAGTTATAAATGAAGACTTTATTTATGTGAGTAGCTCAGCAAGGAGAAGACAGAGAAGAGATGATATTTTCTAAGACAGGAACACATCCACATGGAATGAAGTTTCTAATTCTGGGGGGGGGGGGTCCTGTTTTAAAAATAAGTAGCCATTCTTGGTCAATGCAAAGCATATTTTTTTTTATATTGTCATTACATCAATACTATGGTCGGTGTATGAGAAAAGTTGCATTGACAATTTCAAACTGATTTATCTTTCATGTTAAATTCTATCTCTACGACTTTTCTACCAGCTGTACCCTTACCCCCAAAAGTTGCCTACCACCGAAATCGATAATTCTATTCGATTCGGTAAATAAAAACAGTTCTTGGTTACGCAACATTACGACTGTAATAATTACATCATAAGTGTCGGTTTTCAAACCTTGATTTTCTAATGCTGATTTTCTTGGTAGGCTGACTTTCTACCCTTGGAAAACCGACATACCACAATCTCCCAAACAATATCCCACCCCAAAAATATACCATATTCAAGTGAACTTAGAACATATTAATACAGAATTGTCCTAAGCAACCTCCTACAATCCGAAATGTGTTTCTTTTTTCTAAAGAACCCACAAAACGATTGATACAACATAAAAATCAAATATGTATAAATAAAACTGAAGATGTGTGTCAATATGTGTGTATCGTCACTGATTTCTATTAACATACGCTTTCACATTTTTCATCCAATTTGTTTCAAAACTTACACACCCCTTGCAAACTTATTATTCTACACAACAAAGAAAAAGAAATTGCGCGCAGTTTAATCATTGTTTTAATTTCATATTATCAAGTATTTTTTTGTTAAAGATAAGTTCAACATAGTAACTTTTACATGGAGAATAACTCTTTCAAAAAACACAAAAGTTATCTCCCGTATTTACTGTTTACAAATATAGGTCGTATAAAAAAAACTTAAAAGTAGACTTATATTCTTCCCATCTCGTGCAAAGGTGTGTAGTTCTCCCTGGGGATATAGGTCAGTGTCCAAGTCTCGATAAAAGCAAACATTTTTAATGTCAATCTGTTATGTTGTCTCCGCACTTAGAAGATGACTATGGTACGATTGTTCTCCTCTATCTGAGCTGAACAGTGTAAAGTAGGTACTTCCACTATTTCGCTGAAAACAACATAGTATGAAGAAAAAATCCAGAAAATTGATGTTTGTGTTATTATTAAGAGGAAAGAACAAATTATTTTAAATTATTTTTAAACATTTTTTTCATCCTTTCTAACACGTTTGAAACTTTGGTAAAAAATCTTGTTTTGATTTTCGTTTTTTGTATGGTAATTTCTATGTATCGATTAAAAGTTCATGTGTTTCATGGTTTCTTCCCCTTATAGGAAAAATGTTTGGACAATTATGCCAATTCTGATCGCCATAGACTTTGCTTATCTCGAATCAGTCCGTCATCACAAGTCAATCATTTACGGGAAAGGTCAGAGATCAACGTTCCGTGAATAAGAAATAGTTCTATTCTAAAGTTTATGCTATAAATAAGTAATACTTGTAAAAATCAGATTAGTTTAACTTGAAATTTGATAATATTCCAAAAATAACCTGTCACAGATTTATATTTTATTTTTGCAAGATTTTTAAAACCGAGAATTAATTTTGTTTACAAATGTGTTGATCACTCAAAAATGGCCGAAAAATTGAAAAAAAAAAAAAAATCTCAAAATTTTAGATTCCAGTCAATATAATTTCTGTTTGAAATATACCATAGTATTTTGCTTACTGTAAATTGTAAATTTAATCATTTACCTTTCAATTAAAATTAAAATAAAGGCTTCAAGAAAATATTTTTATTTTAAAAAATAAGTTTAAAATTTAGGTATCGAAAATGAGTGGAGGTAATTAAATACTATGCTCGATTTTTATATTACAAAAAATAAATATGCAGTCAATGATTTTTCATTAATATTCTGTTGAGTTGTGGCCATAGCAGGGTTGCAGTGGTAAGTCTACATCTTAATAGCGAGACATATATAGGAACGGAGAATGACATGAGAAGTCTACAACGTAACAAGTTTATTTACCAATTGAATATGCAGCAGAAAAAATTAAGGAAATATTAAAGTATCCTTTTTAGAGAGTTCCTTAGAAAGGGAGATAACCGTATCCACAGTTTACTCCTCAATATTAACTCCTTTCAGACAAACTAGCCAGATCTGATCTGCCAAACCCGATATGTATAAGATTAGGAAACATTTTATTGCATTTGATTTACTGAGAAATAAACAAAACTAGATAGCAGTGAAAATGACTATGCCTTTTTTTTATTATTCTCTACAGATTCTTTTTTCTTTTTTTCTTTTTTTTTTTGGTTATTTGTAAACTGCTATGAATTCCTGAGAAATATACTTTCTTCCGGTTACTTTATCCAAGGCCAGATAGCCTCAGTCTACCCTGATATTTAACCCATGTCTGGGAGTAGAGAAGAAATAGATTCATGCCTTTGCTAAATGCATTAGAATCAGTGGCGATTCTACGTGGGGTGGGAAAAGTGGCCAAGCCCCCCGCCAAAAAATTTTGGCTGGCCTCTCGATTGGTCCTCCACCCATACTTTTAAGCTTAAAAATTCATGTAACTAATCAGTCTCTGATTTTCATAAGATTTGACATTCAGCACTTTTCCTCTGCGTTTTCTTTTTCATTTAGTTTTTTAATGACACCTACAGAAATCTGAGCAAACAATTCACACTCTTCTGCTAATTTTGGCGTTAGTATTAACCCTTTGATTTTGTTTTGAAATTAATCTCTCTTGTGTTCCAACAGCTTGAGAGTGGAAAAGAGGGCAAGAAGAGATTAGAACTCCACTACTTTGAATGAAAAGTTAGTCTGTTTGATTTAATGAAGTAACATACTTATACCTTATACTCAAACTCATTTCTAAGTTGTGTATACGATAATGAAAATGAAGACGCTGCTTGAATTTGCCCCCCCTCCTCAGAAAAACCTCGGCCCCTACGTACCCCTCCTAATTTCAAAGTTCCACAATCGCCACTGATTAGAGTGAACACAACAGACGACGATGGTATTTGAACTAAGCTCACTGATTTCATTTTTCATACCTGTAACTGTTACGCTACCCACATATCCATCTACCTTATAGCTTGATTGTAAGCCTACTCATACACGCAAACATTTTAGTAGATGCTCCGCTTATTTTAAATGGTATTTATTTAGTCTACCAGTCTGCATAAACACGAGAAAATGTAACCTAAAACCCCCACTTCGTTGGAGGAACCACCGTATTATTCAGCGTGCTTTGACCGCTCGGCTACGAAGAGCTTCACAAGCAAGCAAGGCTCTATTTTACCTATAAGGCACATTTACTTGTGCCGATAGCTCACAAACTGAATTAAAATTTAAGTTACATGGAAACTGATAAAAAATATAGAAACAAAAAATTCATTTTGCGGTTGAAAAATTTAATTTACTGCAAGGTAAATTTTTTCCCAGGAAAATAAAATATTTTCGAAATCGTCATAAAAATTAGTATGGTTTTTTTTTTGTTTTTTGTTTTTTTCTCAGGCGAACCTACTTTTTACAAAGCGAACACGTTCGACAACATCTATTCAACAATGACTGAATTGGTATTTCCTAAACTGTGATTGATATGGTATATGACTAAATGGAGATAGAAAGATTGTTTGCTATAAGATTGAATTAACTGTTTGGTGGAGGTGGGGCAGTTTTTTGTTATTTGTCCGTCACGCCCTTTTCCGGCAACACAAAGACAAAAAAGTTATCTTCTGGTGGACATAAAACTACTCCAACTGGAGAAAACGACTCTCCTTCCTCTTGCCACCCACCAAGAAAGGAATATACTTTCAAATGCGAAGACAACAGCTGCGAACTATCAAGCGACTATAAATGTAATTACGTGTGAGCATCAAGGTTAAACGTCAAATTTTATTTTTCATGTCTGCGTTCTTCAGTCTTCTCTCTGCCTTCTACTAGAACGGAAGCTTAATATCAAGCCAAAGGTTAATCATATCAAGATGGAATTTTGAAGCCTTAATCTTCCTTCAGAGTCTGGCATGAGCTGTTCAGTTTAATGCTAAGGTTACTGGCGATTAAAACAATCAGCCTGAATGCTAGGCCCTAATAACCCCTTCAGTAGGCCAAGCACAAAATTAGACATCATATTGGAGTCTTTCATCAGAAAGACTGAACCTTGAATTTTAAGCCTCCATAATTCCGCTAACTTAATGTCCTGTGTACGTAATTGTCTGGCTTCGCATGCTGACATAGGGAATGAACACATAGTTCTTCTTCTCCTTCCATGTGCGTGTCTCTTCCGAACATGGATATTATATATTATGTTGATCTATCTATCTATCTATCTATCTATCTATATATATATATATATATATATATATATAGTCATCCGCAGATAGATCTGTTTCGCTGTATCACAGCTCATCAGTACGGTTAGACTCCGATTGCTTTTAACCCAGGATTGAAACCCGACCGAATTGGCGTCAGTCGGCGATTCTGCCTCTGAGCTTTGGATATACACCCTGATTGAGCACTCTGGAAGAATAGGAGACTTTGAAAACAGTAGCTACTCCGGCATATACGCATCGCTCATTCAATAATAAATTAAAGCACTCTAGCTATTGGGCGTGTATAATGATATACGCGCTAAAAAGTCTACCTTCTTCTACCGAACGCTCGTAGCCCAGAGGTAGAATCGCCGACTGACGCCAATTCAGTCGGGTTTCAATCCTGGGTTAAAAAGCAATCGGAGTCTAATCGTACTGATGAGCTGTGAAACAGATCTGTCTGCGGATGACTATAGTATATATATATATAGAGAGAGAGAGAGAGGGGGGGGGGTACCTCTACTAAATCGCTGAAAAAATAGCATAGTATGACTAAAAAGGCCCCAAACTTAATAAAAACGAATTTTTCCACCAGAATGTTTATATCATTAAGAGGAAAGATCAAAGTATTTTTTAATTATTTTTTAAATTTTTTAATCCCTTTTAACACGTTCGAAATTTTGGTATACATACATCTAAAATCCTTCAAAATATATTAGTTTAGCTCGAGTGTCATGGGCAAATATGGCGATCGAAGCAATAATGATGGAGATAACGTTAAACAACACGCAGAATAATAGAATACAATCTGGTTAAACTCGATGATCAAAACAACAATCAAGAGGATACTAGTTCGAAGAATGCGTGAAATGATGAAACGCTGAGGAAGGTACATTTTGCAATATAATGATTAAGTAATAAAAATCCAGGTATAATAAATGACATCTTACTCCTCCCCACACTTCATTTCAGCAAATCATATTCACGAAAAAGTATTATAGTGAAATTAATCATGTCTAAAGCAAACTTTCAGTACATTACAAAACTCTACAACAGTATTTTAGCTATAGCACAAAACATTCTTCTTTTGCTTCTATGTGCCGTGTTTCTTCAGGACGTAGGCGATCATAGCCCTCCACATCTTTCTATCCCATGCAGCTCTTAACACCCTTTCTACTGTTGTACCGCTCAAACCCCGCTTCGCTATCCATCTACTCAAGTCCATTAAGTATGTCAAGCGTTACTTTCCCTTATCTCCTTCCCTCTATCCGTCTAATGACCATCAGATTCTCCAAGCCCTCCTTCCTCACTCCATATCCCAGAAACTTCAGTTGTCTTTGCTTGATGTTAAGTATAAGTTTCCTTTTAGTGCCCATCCTCTCCAAAATCTCGTCGTTGTTCCCATGTTCTGTCCATGATATCCTCAGCATTCTTCTGTAGAACCACATTTCGGCTGCTCCAAGTCTTTTCTTCATCTTTGATGATATTGTCCAGCATTCAGTGCCATTTTGAAGGTTAGACATCATATAATAATCCAGCATTCTCTTCTTTGTTTCTAGCAAAATATAAAAACAAGTTAGCAATACCACAAGTTTTAAGGTTGATATAAGTGATCGCCTGGGCGTAGTGTTGAGGATAAAATTAACCTCAGAAAAAATCCAACGGAGGAGGATTTTTGGAGTTTATTTAACATTTTGAAAATAATGCCGTCAGATATCTTTATTCAAATCCAAGAAATTGCAATAATGACAATTGTTCAAAAACATCAAAGATGTTTATTTATTTTTTCAATTTAAAATGTTGTCTAATTGTAGTGACCTGGTCAATTAATAAATCCTAATGAAAAATTTCGATACTGGCAGCTTTAGATTAATCGTTGGCGTCTCCTTGTCATAGTCGACGAATAGCTTCGTGTAAATAAAATAAGGCATTTTACTTTCTAATTGGAGTGTTAATGCGATTGGAAAATAAGTTATTAAAGATAAACATCTCTACATTAATTGTAAATGGGGTGTGTGGGGGGGGGGGGTAAGTAAGTGAGAAAAGAAACGGTGAAGGCAACACATTAGCCAAGATAACACTACCGGTGGGGTAGGGTGTTGACCAAGCCCAACGGGGGCACAGAGTGCAGTTTATTTTGAAGGGAAAAGGAAAAAAGAGAAGTAAAAGAGAAAATATGATTATGTTAACAAATGTCGAAAAAATCTTGCTTTTGGTTGTTCGAGGATTCATTTCCTGTCGTCGAAATAAGTAAAAAGTTTTAACTATTGCCAGATGTCTCTTCTATTCCAAGGTAATTCAGAAAGTTGGGGGTGTAAAATAAATAACGAAAAGAAGGTGACTCGGGAAAGAAGTCAGAGAGAAAGAGAAAAGAAGTAGAGAAAGAAGAGAAGAATGAATTAAATGTGAAGGAAGAAGGGAAGAATGAATAAAAACAAGATGAAGAAAAAGAAAGAACGAATAAATAAACAGAAAAAAGAATAGACAACTGAAAGCAGAAAAATGGAGGAAGAAGAGACGATTAAAAATGGATGACGATAAAAGAAAGTGAAGAGGAAGAAATCGAATTGAAGTGGGAGAAAGAAAGATAAAATGCGGAATACAAAGTAGAGAAGAAAAAACATCGAAAGAGATACAAATGAAGAATTAAAGAAGAGAAGGAAGAAATAGGAGAAAGTAAAAATGAGAGGTAGAAGGAGGTAAACAGTAAGGAAGGGGAAATTGTGGAGAGAAAAAAAAAGATAGTGGGAGGAAGATACGGATGTTGAAAGCAGGAGAGAAAAAGTAAGGAAACGGGATGAT
>JBBBDQ010001688.1:1497500-1537500 GCA_037127315.1 Ascarosepion bandense
AGCTATAGTTTGACGGCCAGACGATCAATTACACCAACTTTGAAATTTACTGTATTACTAACTTGTTTTTATATTTCTCTAGAAACAAAGAAAACTGGAAGTAATAAAAATGTGGTTTTACAGAACGATACTGACAATAATCCCATGAACGGAGTTAGACAGACATACAAGAAATCTGTTGAACTCTTGAATTAGTAGTAGTAGTAGTTGTTGTTGTTGTTGTTGTTGTTGTCTGGTGGTTATCGTTGGAGATTGTATGACAACCACTCTTCTCTAGTACCTTCCTCAGTGTGTTCAGAAACCCGAGCAGTGGTGTACTCTGAATAATCTAATAATCCGTATCTCTAATTAAAACATTTTCGATTTTATTTGGCGCTGTTCCAGGTGCTCCAAGAGTTATGGGTATGACTCTAATCTTCATGCTCGTCTGTTTCCAGATATTTTACCAGTTCGATTTCTTTCTTCTTCATCCTTTGCTCCGTTGACACAGCCATATTCAAAACCTAACAAACTTGATTCTTTTTTTATCACAACACATAACATTTTCACTCTAACAGTTTCTGGAAGGAGTCACTGAAGATCACATGAGGGCAAGTCTCGATACTTTAGCACTCGCTCTAGTTTTCTTATTGATTTTAGTTAGGGATTCGATTCTTCCTTGAATTTGTAGTTGCTCTGACCTTTTTTTATATGACTTTTCGGAAATGTTTAAATAATAATGGATTTAACATTCATCTCCATTTTTTTCCTTCTTTCAATTTTACTCTTCCTTCTTATGGGCAGTGACATCTTGTGACAATTTTTCTTCTTGTTTCCAACGGTGAAATTTAGTTTTGATTGAGTTGGTCGTTGTTATTTATACAACAATATTTATATTTTGTTATTTATACTACAATATATATCTTCCCTAAATCCTATTGATTCTTAGCTAATTGTTCTCAGTCACTATTAATATGGATTCAGTTTCTCTTTTCGAGTGTCCTCTTCATAACCATATATACGTCATCTCGTCTACAGTTCCTTTCGTTTGTTTACTGAATTAACGAGAGAGAAATTGTTAGATATATATATTCATTAATTAATATGATTTATTTATCATGTATCAATGAGATAAATTGTTAGAAATGGATAGCTTAAAAAATAGATAAATGGACTGGAAATAGATCGATAGATGCGAACAGACAGATTTATATGAACATAGTAATTTTGTAGATCATAGCAATTATAATGAAGTCGATCCTCTCTATCTACTCTAAACATGTAGATAAAGATTAAGATACTTATAAAACAGACACACTGCACACTGGTTGATAGATACAGACTGAGAGAGAAACAGACCAAGAGTGAGCTAAGCTGAAATTCTCTGAAACATTTCCCTGAACAATTGCTTTCTCTCGGGAATAATTCTACCAAACCGTAACGTTCCGTGACTTCCTCTTAATTCTTACTTAATAACAACCTTTCTTGTTATCTAAAGTTTGATTACGCAGAAAAAAAAATGACACACCCACGAAGTTCAACTTCCTTATTTCGGTCAATGAATGTTACTCTTCAGACGAGGGGTAATAGAGTTTACCCCTCACTTAATAATGACGTAACAGTAACGTCACATCCCGACCTCTGAACTTTGTTTAACCTCCCTAAAAAAATATTCCTCGCTTTGTTGAGACCACACCCATTGTTGTGATCCTTGGTGTACAGTAGTGGAATGTTCTACACTAAAAGCAGCCATGTAAAATAATTTAAATATTTGTTACCACTCCTTCGATCCGTGTTTCTCCTATCTCTTTCTGCGTGCATGTGTTTCTCTCTCTCTCTCTTCACACACACATACAAGCATATATATATAGAGTGAGAGACAGAGAGAGAACAGGGAAAATGTGTTCTCTCAGATCATAACAGATTCAAACTTCTGTTTTTTGTTTATTCCTCTGTGGCCAAATAAGACGCGAATTCCGCGTAAATCCGTTTCATTTTCAAATCATCTCTTAATATTCACTACAATGAAGTCCTTGAAAAACCAATCACTTCAGATATCTTCTCAATGGTCTGACAATCTTCATTGTTTACGCGGCCCTCGTTTTTAAGATGTTCGTCATTTCTACTTCTTGATAGTCAGTCATACTGTAAACGTGATGTTTCACCATGTCTAAAAGGCAAATGCTAATTATGAAGTTTCATTTCGCCGAAATCTTCGTTTTTAAACTATTCTTACAGAATTCAGCTGTAATTTTCTGCAAAAGAAAACAAAACTTCATACACAACTTTTCTACTTTTTCCTTTCTTTTTTATTTTTTCTTCATTAGCCATCGTGAAATTCACCGAACTTGCTTTCAAGCACCAGAAAATAGACCATAGGAATCAAATCGGTTAACACAGAACCGCGCTACATGTTAGATTGCCTCAGAATAGTGTCGACTGATGACAACTACATGCAGTTTGTGCACTACATAAGAATATATGTTCTTGTGTATGTCCTCGTACATACAGGTAAGAGCATAAAATGGAATCATTTAAACAAATTCTGATAGATATTGATTTACGTGCATAATATTTGAATACATTTGGGAAAAGCAGGATTTTTTTTCCTGTGTTCTCTTCCATCACCAGATATCTTAATAAAATTTATTGCCAATATAGTACATATAGTACATTACGACTGTTGACTGAGTCGATGAGTGAGAAAGTCAATTAAACTACTCTCCCATAGTTGCCTTATGGTCGTAAGAGTAAAACGATGTTCCCAATAATATTGTGAGCCTTACAAAGTGCAAGAGGATACAGAAGTTAATTCTTTAATACAAGTTCCTGTCATTTCACGACCAAAGATTTGAGGGAGTGGTTGGGCTGGGAATTTTCAACACTCATACATGTACATAATGGCCTTGAAATCAAACTGTAATTATTCTAAAGAAGTAGATTATTACGTGATTTGGATGTGCATCCGTACTACAGAAGCATGATACTTCATCATTTAATAACGTCTAATTTTTATCTAATTCAAATGCCTATTTATTTTTATTCTACTTACAGAATGGTGTACAAGAATAATGACTAATATTCAAAATGACCGCAATTTTATTGGAAGAGCTAAAATTTGATTAGCCAAGATCGTTGTAATAAAAAATAATGCAAAATACTACTTAATTGTGAACTCTTTATTACTACAGTTGCCACATTATTCTTAAGTTGCGATGACGCATTTTGGTGGCCAATGATTAAATATTTTTGTCAAGATACCTAGTGATGAAACAAAGCACAGGGAGAGCGCGTTCATGCCTTCTTCAAGAATAAACACAAGAAATCTCAGTTAAATTGAATTGGATTTGTCAATACAGATAAAAGTTACACTGTCATAATTTAATGTACATCAAACTCTAGTAATGATCGACGTGAGGTAATAGTAATTTATTCTGATTGGCCATTACCACCGAGCGGTGCGTTTGACCCTCAATAGATTCTTTGTGCTTGTGGCCTTGGAACAAAGTTAAGCTAAGCTTAATTTAATAACTTTGTCTCATCGGCGTGGTATTATGGCTAACGAGCTTTCTTGTTGACCGTTATTAATGACTGCGGTCTTTACCGAGCTCTTCCTGCTTGTTACTTTACTGCAAACTACGCCTAGATAATAAAAATTTCAATAATCATCGAAGTCTTTTTTATGCTGGGCTTCACCAAGTAATCTTGCCAGTATTTCCGAAAATACAACACATCTTCAGAGCAGATGGAATGCGCGGAATGTTGGTACACCACGGGCAATCCTCTCTTTACAGAAACATGTAAGCGATATATATTATAATTTTCATAGGTTGGCATTTAGCGCATAGCATTTACATAACTTAGCACGGTTCAGCGAGCTGGACGACAATTACACTTTTGGCCTTCTGTAGTTTAGCACAACCTGTAATTTTTAGAACGTGCAATGCTATCAAAATCGCTCTTTCAGGTGATGGAGAGCAAACTGGCCTCGCATATCATTATTACTGGCTATTGATCTCGATCCTCCCTGGGTGTCCTATAATTGTAACCATGTGCCAAAATTTAAGTAGTTTAGTACGCTTCATTAGGCTGTAATAATCTGCAAGTTGGACTTGTAGATCATTAGTAGTTGAGTTCTGTTCTTTCTGGGTCCCCTATGATTGTAACTTTATGCCAAACTCAGCTAAACTTAGTAAATAGCAACAATAGTCCTCTGTGGGCATTTACTTTAAAGTACTGTAAATAGTTTGTTTTACTGACCAACTCGCTAGTATGAGTTTGTTCTTTACTGATTGCACTATTGTCGTGGCGTTAGTAATTATTAGAGGGCCTACTATTCGTTAGTAATCTTTCAGCCTGTTATGAGAGTTCGACCCCTCTAATTGCGGTTTTTGCCAGACTAAGCTAGGCTTTACTAAATACCTGTATATTGGAGCTCTGTCTAGTGGCTGAGGTAGTTGCCTATTTCATACTGGTGCCTAAAAGATCCAGATTAAAGCTATGGTTTTAGATAATGACTTTCAAACCAGGCAGTCCTTCCCAGTTAGAAGGTTGGTGCAATACAATCTTCCTTTTTACAATTTCCTTCATTAAACCCTGAACTTGATAAACTTATAACTGAAATAGTTGCGCATTTTTCTCTGATACCAGAGATCATATACGTCGGATTTTGGTAACTTTTAGGGCAGCAGGCAATCCACATTTGGAAGATTGACGAAACAAGATCTTCTCTCACCCTTGTTTCCTTCTGAATTTTACATTTACTGCTCTCTCCCCCACTCTCTCTCTCTCTCCCCCACTCTCTCTCCCCCACTCTCTCTCTCTCTCCCACTCTCTCTCTCCCCCACTCTCTCTCTCCCCCACTCTCTCTCTCTCTCTCCCCAATTATTCCTGAGTTTTGTCCTGTCGTCAAATATCTTAACAAAATATCTTTTCACTGGCCTGCTACAATATTTGATGGAAGCTCTAGTGAGTGAGTAAATATTTGAAGTAAATCACTCTCCTATGACTTCATGAACCGTTAAGCTTTTAATAACCACAGAAATGTCTTTTACGAATATCTGGCAAGGACTTATGTGAGTAAGAGGAACTCGTTGAGTTTATATTCAATACACTTAAGGAAACAGGTTATGATGAAAAAATAATATTTGTCGGGTAAATTAAATGATTTTTGCATCGTTTATACTTACATACGAGGCGCACTGAAAAAAATTCTCGGCCTGTCCCATATCTGATTAAAGATGTTTCTCTTCCTATGTAAATATTTAAGTCGGTGAATGCCTATGAGAAAAATCACGAATCCATTCATCCTTGTCTTGTATCCTATCACCAGATATTTAGATCAAGGACTTGTCATTGTAATTCCAGAATCTATTGAACTCAGTTAAATGAAAAGACCTTCATATGAGAAATAACTTCTTCTTTTATGTGCCATGTCCTTTCAGGACGTGGGCGATCATGGCTTTCCACATTTCCCTATCCCTGGTGGCTCTTAGCACGCCTTCTCCTGTTACACCGTGCAATCCTCGTTCTGTCATCCACCTGATTAGGTCCTTCAAATATGTTATCCGCTGCTTTCCTCTGTCTCTTTTCCCCTCTATCTGGCCTGAGAAATAAGTACTATTAAATTTAAATTTATTTATAAATGGAACTTTGTCTGTGTTTGTGTGTGTGTGTGTGTGTGTGTGTGTGTGCGTGTCCGTTACCTATAGACTCCGAAACGGCTGAACCGATTTTCTTGAAAATTTACACAGTTGTACTATTATAGAATTAGAAAATTTACACAGTTGTACTATTATAGAATTAGTTGTACTATTAAGAACACTCGCGTCTGCGAGTGTTCTTAGCTAGATTTTGTGTTGAGGTACCTCGGATAAATATTGAAAATCGATAATCAAAAAATCAGGTTATAGAAGGAGTGGCCCGATTTCAATCAAATTTGATACACTCATAGACAAAGACATAAGAAACGATATTCAGAAGTTTCAAGGTTGCAGTTCTTACAATAATGCAGAAGATCGATAACATATATACATAAAAGGTAAGATGTTTGTGTGTGGGTCTGTTTATCTGCCTGTATGTCTGTATTTTTTTCAGCCCTTTTGTTTTAGTTTTTGCTTCGGGTTTGGCTCTAAGTAGGTATAATTGTAGTTCTTAGTCTCAGCCATGATACCATTTACTCAGAGGACTTATTTAGACTTCAAAATTCAGTTTACGACAAAAGAAAACTTATTTGATATCGATACCAGGAAATCAAAATTTGATTTACATCCATTTATTTTCTTTCAGTCTACGGTTTCGCTTTAACTGGAAACAACTATTGCTTTTTAGTCTTTCGTGCCAATGTCCAAAGAGTCTGAACTCCAGGACCAT
The DNA here is from genome assembly GCA_037127315.1 of Ascarosepion bandense. Lineage (NCBI taxonomy): Eukaryota > Metazoa > Mollusca > Cephalopoda > Sepiida > Sepiidae > Ascarosepion > Ascarosepion bandense. Next base: position 1,503,852 of record JBBBDQ010001688.1, read on the forward strand.
GGATTAGTTTTAAAGCTTTCATTACACCCGAGCAACGCCGGGCTATACTGCTAGTAAACCAATATATACTGAAGTGCCTATCGCACCGTTCACATTCCATCCTCGTCATTTAAACCTTTGTTTCCTATTTAGAATTGGGTTAACGGTTCCTTCTTTTAGCCTTGTTTTATTCTCTTTTTCACTCAGTAACCCCCCCCACACACACACACACCCACACACTATTTTTAGTGACAACCATAGATTGTTCAAGAGACACATGGCCTGGCATGGGATTTGCTTGTACTGGTATCACTTAGAAAAATTTGATTTTTTTTTAGTAGTGTATATATTTCCAAGTAATATGCGACAGATTGTATTGTGTCACATAGTACGAGCGGTAAGGAACTGTCCCTGATCTGACCTATTATTGGCTCCCCAAGATGGATTCCCTTTAAAAGGATAATGGGCTCCAACACGGCTTAGGGAAATGCTCCTCCCAAGGGCATTATTGTAAAGTGAACGCAAACATCCTCAACTGAAGTTTGAACTCTGTTCGTCAATCTTATTCTTCATGCTGTTAATCGTTAGCCAATCCGCATCTTTCAAGTTTGGTACAAGGCAATAACATAGCACTCAATGAAACAAAAAACTCTATTAGTTTACCTTGCTCTATTTATTCTAGATTTTCTCATTCAAAATCGCTCAATAGTTGGTTCTCTAAAAATGTATTATTTGAGGTAGGCGGTGTTGGGAAGGTCAAAATTGAACCTGTGAACAACTGGTACAAAAAGTAGCATTTACACAGAAATGAATTGACACCGGAAAATTGCGTCAGCCAACAGCATTAAAAGATAAGCAAGAAACGAAAAAGTTCACATAGAACAAAAATGTATTAACGCAAATAAAATATGCATCCCAGCAATGCATTCTTGCCTTGTCTATGTTGGCCCCACCCGACGTATTCCTACGCGAGCGTCTGATCACATTTTGTATGAAACGAAAGAGCTTCTAGTGCAAAGGTCTTTAAATACAAGACAGTGTCATGGTAGTAATGGCTTTAACCAATAGAAATATTTCGTTGTCTTTCTTTTCTCTACATGCCAAGCTCGCCAAATACATTCCGATTTTTATTGTTTGAATAACAAATGTCTTTTAATTTTTCTTTTACGTTGTCATTCTCACTTTTACCTACTTCCTTTTCTTCTTTTTCCTTTTCTTTATGTATAATCCTACTTTTTCTTCTATCTTTCTTTCCTCTTCCTCCCCTTTCATTTCTTTTCTTTTTTCCCTTCTTTTTTAAAAGACCTCTATCATTTAACCTTCTTTTAAATCAGCCGTTGTCTTTATTTTAATCTGCCTCTATTTCTTCTTCTGCCTCTCCTTATATATATATATATATATATATATATTGTGTGTGTGTGTGTGTGTGTGTACGTGTACCTGTACCTGTGGGCGCCTGTGTATGTTTTTGTGAATTCGTACAAAAGAGAGAAATCGGTGGTATGTCCAGTCTTGTTTAACATTTGAAAGAAAGCAAATAGAGCCTTTCGGAATATAAATTAAATTATCCATTTGCAATTAAAATAAAAATTAATAACGCTTTTTTATAACTATGCCGATTTTTTTTTTTTTAAAGGCTTATGTGAGAATTGATGCTAAATATGATTTAATACTTTAAAAAATGTAGGGTGTCGATTTTGTGATGCAGTAGCTATCTTCTCGGAAGATAAATCGGAGAGCCGAGTTCGGATTCCAGTTTACGCGCAAATACCCTTGGAAAAGGTATAAATCCGTATCTTCTCCCTCCAGCTATGGGCTAAATAGCAAGACATACTTTTTCTATAGACTTGGTTGGCAACCAGTCTACGACAGAAAGTAATGGCATCCTACTGCAGGACAATTTTCTACCCAATCTGTCATGTTTCTTTCTTGTTTAGGAGACATGTTCTCCTAAGCTTGTATCACATATGATACTTACGAGCGAATTTCATTTTAGGCATTTTTAATCCACACCTCTCTCTCTTTATACACACACACACACATATATATATATATATATATATATATATATATATTGTATTTTAACACCTGAATAATAATATCATACATGTGTGTACTCTCATAATATATATATATATATATATATATATATATACGCACATACTCATAAATTAGTTTGTTATTTTAAATTTATTTAATTTACATTTGAACGCGGAAATTTCTGTTTCGAGATTTTAACTCATCATCAGGCAATGTTGAATAATTGTGGTAAAAATGATTTACATCTGAATGCAGAAAACAATACGTTAGTTATTTAAAGATTTAAATATGAATGGGAAAACAAAAAAATTTAGATTTTATGTGTGCGTTTAATTTAACTAATCAGAATGAAGTTCGACTTTTATATTTGAAAATATCGGTTACATTTTTGGGTATACTTTTTTTTTCTTTCGAGCTTAAAGGAAAAGTATCATTTTCTTCAGCCAGTGTCTAGACTGCTTTTTTTCTTTTTCTTTTCTTTTTTTTTTTTTTGTGCGATGTAAACATTATCGCTACAAGGTTATTTTTTTTAGATTTCTATGTATCCCAGCCATTTTAACAACAAAAAAGAAAGAATGAAAACATTTTTTTATCTGGCTGAAAGGGACTGTGGTCTCATTAAATTATTTTTAATTTCGGTTCAGAGGGCATTTTACATCAATTTTTCATATACTCTTAACTTGCATAGATTTTAATATCTATTCAATTAATATTATATAATAATATAAAACAAAGTACCGAATGTATCTGAGTTAATCGATATTTTTTTTGCATATGACCTTAATTTCATTACGTTTATTTAATAGATTTTTATTTTTAAGAAATTTGATAATAAATAGTTTTTCATATAGTCAGAAGGGGCATGGCTTGTTTAAGGTCTTACATATCTTCTTTTTTTTTTAAAGATTTTCCTATTTATTGTGGTAGTTTTATTGGTTTCTTATATATATATATATATATATATATATATATATATATATATATATATATATTAAACACGTTGTGTTAAACGATAAAGAAAATATGAGAAGATACAAAAGAAAATATGCGAGACTAAGTTGTTTCTATCGTTAAACACAACGTGTTTAAAAGAAAAGATGCTGCCAAAATATACGTACTATATATATATATATATATATATATATATATATATATATATATATATATATAATCATAAGGATAGCGGTTGAAGCTTAAAATATAAAATAAATCGATGACTCAAAATCAACAATACCTAAATATGATATTAATAAAACGAATGGGCCCGTGACTGCAAAATATTTATATCGATATGCCGACAAAAATGACGGCAACTTATATATTGATGTACCTACTATTGAGTATCTTACATTAAGACATAAGAAAAAAAATAATCCAAATCCTCTTAAATGTGACAGGATATATATATATATATATATATATATATATATATATATATATATATGTGTGTGTGTGTGTGTGTTGATTTTGAGCCATCGATTTATTTTATATTTTAAGCTTTTATTTATTTATTTATATATATATATATATATATATATATATATATAAATGGTCGTTGTTATAAAAGGGAGGATTGATATACACTTCACTGCTCGACAATATAATTATTGCAAAAAAATAAAATTATAAGGAACTGTTAAAGAGCGAACAGTACTGGTCGTAAAGAATGAACTAAGCCGACGCTGCCTCGCTATTCTTTCTGTCTCCATGAACATGACAGGAAGGGAAATGTATCGCCGAGGTGGCAGAGCGATGCCCAGAAGATGTGTGCTGACTATCTACAGCACAATATCCGTGCTAATGGATATTAATGCAAATAAGACAAACACCATTAACAGAACAACAAATAGTAGAAGAAAGGAGAGGTTACGTCGTTAGAGTCACAGAGCACAGTCGGATAATTATTGTCAATGACTCTCCGAAGGTATCAACCACCTTCCTACATGAACAGATGTCCGAGGTAGTTGCGGCACAAGGCCATTTAAGAGGGAACACCGAGCCCTTAAGCTGGGATAAACATTCTTCCCAGTCAAGACTCTACTTTTCGTTGGAGGCTTGTCTGACTTCCTTTCAGCCTAAATGGAGATAATCCGACACAATGAACGACTGACGCACGCAGTCCATCTCTTCCGAATGTCAATGACACTACGAAGTATTTATGGGCACCCCACGGGGGCAGAAGCCTGAGGTTGATTCGGCACAAAGCCAATTAACGTAGGTAAAACCGAGCTCGTACGCGCGGAAAAAAATCCTCGTCTGCTTTTCTCCAGATGAGACTCTACCTTTCATTGGAGCCCCGTCTGGGTTTCTCTCCGCCCGGATGCATAGAGTCCGACAAACTAAACGACCGACGTACGCTGTTGTTCTGCTCTGACTGTCAATGACAGTCCGAATCCCAGACTGCTATTAGCATTTATTTGTTTAGGCACCTTGGTTCACAGACCATTTCATTCTTGAGAGCTCCAGAGGGGTGTTAGTTGCTCTACAACACCTCCCCCACTGAAATGTTTTGTACCCTGGACGAGATATTTTCTTTTTGGGTCGATCTCGATCGTACCCGTTGATCTCCTTTTTCGCTTTCCTAAGCGTCTTCATTGTACCTCTGGAGGCATCGGCATCATCGAATATGTATATTACTTCCATGAGTTTTCCATAAGCTGTTCAGTAGTTCACCTTTTTTTATTTGGTTTACGTGCCTCCTTATAATTCATCTTAGATGTTTTATAAGGTACATCATATGGCCAAATCGCTTGTCATCCCATGACTCTTTACCGAGTTCGTAATTTTAACATAAACTCTGTCACCAGGGTAGAAACGTTTGCCGTTGCACTTAGTTCTGTCATTTATGATTTCTTTTTTCTTTATTTGGTTTAAGTTTATCGAAAACTGATTTGATCTTCCTTGCAAACATTAACTCTGCGGGAGACATTCCTTCATTTAAGCTTGCGTTTAGTGTGAAACGGTAGACAGATAAAAAATTCTGTAGCTCATCATTTCTTGTTTTTGTTTCTTCCTCCTTTCTTATTGCCCTTTTAAAAACGTATATAATCGTTCTACCCGCCTGTTAGGTCTTGGATGGTAGGGCGCGGATGTCAAATGAGTCACTGTATGCATTTTGTAAAAATCTGCGAATTCACTTGATATGAATTGCGTCCCGTTGTCCGATACGATTGTAACCGGTACACCAAATCTTACAAACAATTCGTTTAGAAATCTTATTCTGATTTTTGTTGTAGGCGATTTGCATCTGAATATTTCTAGCCATTTTGAAAAGCTATCCACCACAACAAAGTAGTATATACCCCTTATCGGCCCTGCATAAACTATGTGTAACATAGACCAAGGTTTGTCGGTTTTTTGTCATGGTTTACAGTTTATGGGTGGTGATTTTGCCGCTAACTGGCAATGCTTGTAATTTTTAACTAAGTTTTCAACTTCTTTGTCCATTTCGTTCCATTACACGAACCTTCGTATAAGCGCTTTCATACTTGAAATGCCCGGGTGTCCCGTATGGAAACTTCGTAATATTCTTTGTGTTAATAATGCCGTTAATGACTACCCGTTCATCGTACAATAATATGTCTTGACAAATTGAAAAAATATTTTTATTTTTTCAATAACTTTTTCTTTTTGTGAGTTATGAACTTGGCAAGCTTCGTTTTAATTTTAATCTCGTCAACTGTGACAGGTAATTCTCTCACAGCGATATATATAACATTTTTATTTCTGACTCACAAACCAATTAAGCTTTTTCTGTTTCTTCCAGTTGTTCGGTCATTCTCGCAATCAATCTCAATAATCCGTCTGTATCCGCTATCTTTTTTTAAGGTAAATACTTCATTTTAAAGGAATAGTTAAGTAAGATAGTTGCCCTGTTTGCAGTCTGTTTGCAGCGTGCATTGAAATACATTTCTTCGAGCCAAACATTATCACAATCTGACGGTGATCCGTTTGGAAAATAAACTGTCTGTCTTAAATATACTTGTGAAACTTTTATCAGCAAAAACCATTTCTAAAGCTTCTTTTTCGATTTGGGAGTATTTTTGTTCCGCTGGCAGCAGCGTCCTTGAGAGGGGATAAACAGCTTTTAGTTTTCTATCATTTTTGTTTATGAAGCAATACGGCCCTTAACCCAAAGTTACGAGCGTCACTTGCTACATATATTTCCTTGATCCGGTCGTAATGCGTTATTGATAGATCAGAAATTAGAGACGTTTGTAATTTCGGAAATGCTTTCTCGCATTCTTCAGACCATACCCATTTTTTTTATCTTTTTTCAACAATTTATCTAAAGGTGCTCTGAGCTCATTCATGTTGGGAATGTAGTTACTACAGTAGTTCACTAATCCTACGAATGCTAATTAGGATGCAATATTTTAGGTGCTGGAATGTTTTTTATAGCACTTGTTCTGAGAGGTTCCTGTCTTCTATCTCTGGCATCAATAATTTGACCTAAATAATTAATTTTTGGTAGAAAGAACTGACACTTGTCTATATTGAGCTTAAAACCGCAATCCTTTATCCTTTTAAACTCCACGTTCATATGCTTCGCATGTTCATTATAGTCTAGGCTTTTAATTAGCACATGTCAAGATATGCTATAACGTAATCCAAACAACTTAGCATCATATCAATTGTTTGTTGAAAAATTGCGTGTGCTACTTTTACTCCGAATGGTAATTTGTTAAACTTAAACAAATCCTTGTGCGTATTTATAGTTAATATTTTTGCACACTCCTCGTCCATCGGAATTTGTAAATATGCTTCTGAAAAATCTCATCTAGAAAATATTTTTCTTTCATTCAGCTTTGTAAATATATCTTCTGCTGAAGGTAAAGGTTGATTATGCTGTTTCAGGCATTCATTTAATCCTGTGGAGTAGTTGGCGCAGACTCCGATTTTTTTTTTCCCTTACGTAAACTGTTAGACTCGCCCATTGACTGTAATTTGTTTTTTCTATAACGCCTAATTTTTCTAGATGTTCCAACTCTTTGTCTATGTCTTCTAGTACAGCGAATGCTTCCGGTCGCATAGTTCGAAACACTGGAGTTACCTTTTCTTTTAACTCAAGTTTTGCTTTAAACTTAGAACAAAATCTTAAGCCTTCAGAAAAATGTATCTGGAAATATTGCCTTTAAATCCCATTTAAAATTTTCTGTGTAATTAGATGATCAAACAACATTGTTACAAAATGTGTTGATAGGAATGTTGAATAAATCAAAATCCTCCATCCAATCAGTACCGAAGAGATTCTGCGTTTGTTGCATGATATAGGCTACTGATTTTCTCTCTTTTCTAGCAAAACTAACATTAAAATAATATTCACCAAGAAATTCAAGTTTTTTTCCTAATATGTCTTTGGCAATTTTTTTTTAGATCCGTATAATGCCGGTCTACCAGTTTTATTCCATGTATCCGCATTAATAATTGTCAGGTCTGATTCTGTGTCAATTTGCATTTTTACTTTCGTGTCATTCAGTCGGACGTTTGTTAATTTTCTTTTTTCCTTCAACTTTTTCACCCATAGCATAACGAACCATATTTTTTGGTTTTCTTTTGACTTTTCTTTTACAAAAAAAAAAAAAAAAATTAGGACCCTTGTAACCACAATTGAAGCATTTTTTTAAAATTATTTTTGAGTATACACTCTTTATATAGATGTAACTGACCACAACCTTAGCATGAATTTATTTTAACTTTTCTTCTGGTTATCTTTTCTAATATATAATATATCCCGTTGTTCAATATTTACGGTATCGTTTTTTAAGTTTACAATTCTCTGACATTCCTCAACCAATTTTGTAGAGTTATTTCCTGATTTTGTTCTAACTTTAAGAGTCTCGCACGTACGTCTGTTTCACTTGGTGAGGTTAATCTTTATACAAAAATTAAACACTTGAACATATCTGTGTTTAATTCATTCAGTCGGAACATTTCACACTCATTATTCACTATACCTGCGTACGTTGTGTTGTCTTCATCATCCGTTTTTGATAAATTTAAGCAACGCCATTGCGTGTTGGATGAATAACTACATTCTCTAAAAAATTTAGACAATATCTGGATAGTTTCTTTAAACGTAATTTTTCCAGGTTGTTTTGGTAGAATATAGTTTCTGTATTTTTCGTGTTCCGAATCACCAAACTTACTTAATAGTAAACGAATTTTCTTATCGTGTGTCCAGTTCGAGCAATCTTTCACAAATAATTTCTCAAACCTGCGATAATAAGCATCAAATATGACCTCCTCTTCAGATTTATATGAAAATTTTCCAATTGTTTAAAACACAGCATCCTGCGAAAATGTATCTGGTTTTTCTGGGCTTGTTTCTCTTTTTGAGAAAATTTCTAACAGTATAGCAAGTTGCTTTTCTTGTCGTTCCTGAGTTAAATTTTCTTGCTTTTCTTGCCATTTTTGTGATAGCTCTTCTTGCATTTTTTGTGCTAATTTTTGTTGTTTAAAAAATTTTTGTGATAATTCTTGTTATTTAAAAAAATTCAAGGAAGCATTTCTGGAAGTCCTCTATTTTTAAATTTGCTGTTGTTCCTGATTATTTTGAAATTGTCGTCAAACTTTATTTTTAACAGTAAATTCGTACAAATATTTTTGGGAAAAACTGCTGTCCGTTTTTTCGACGCCAAATCTGTTATTATAGATTTGCTTGTTTGAAATCTACGTAGCCAAATCTGTTGTATATAGATTTTGTTTGTTGATATTTTGTCGCCAGTCTGTTGTTTCCGGCGTAAGTTTTTTTTTATTATTTTTCGACGTATTGATTTCACCAGTCGAAAAAACAAATCTTTGTCCATCACTATTATAATAAATAGTGAATTATCTTCGTCGCCAGTCTAATGTACCGCCGAGATGTATGCTGAATATCTACAGCACAATATCCGTGATAAGGGATATTACTACAAATAAAACAAATACGAGAAAACAGAACAACAAATAGTAGAAGAGAGCAGAGGTCACGTCGTTAGAGTTGCAGAGAACACAGCTGGATAATAATCGGCAATGATTCTCCGAAGGTATCAACCCTCTCCCTACATGAGCAGATGTGCGGCACAAGTAGGAACACCAAACCCGTAAGCTCAGACAAAATTCTTGTCTGCTTTTCCCCAGACGAGACTCTACACTTTGGCGGAGCCTCGTGTGCGTTCCTCCCTGCCTGAAGGCAAGGAGTCCGACAAAGTGAATGACAGACGCACGCAGATTATCCCCTTAGAATGTAAATAAGACTCCGAAGGTATCAAACACTTCCCCACATGGACGGATGCCTTGGGTAGATGCGGCACAAGGCCATTTAAATGAGAACATCGAGTCGATCTCGTAGAATGTTAGTGACGCTACGAAACCAGGACTGCTATGAGTCTTTATTTTTATAGCTACCTCAATCCACAGACCATTCCATTCTTGAGAACGGCTCTACAATATATATATATATATATATATATATATATATATATATATATATATATATATATAACGGTCTTTATTATAATATAGATGATTATTATCTGATGTTTGAATATTTATATAAGGAACAAATAGCAAATAATTGCAATCAAATTACATGAATACAATGCAAACTCCTATAGATAGATAGATAGATAGATAGATAGATAGATAGATATGCAAGGAGGTAAATAAGTTTATATTTGTGTGTATACACGTTTTTTTACACCTCAGTATATAAATATTAATTAGGTGTGTTTAGAACAGTGTATACTGCATAACAGAGCAAAAATATATATTATTAAATATACATAGTATCCTACGTTTTACGCACGACTTCGAGATTCATGAATTTCATCAATCTTCGTGTGCTTATAAAATCAAACTGGGAGAAGAGAAACGGCCAGTATAATATGATAAACATCCAAAGATTGTTCAAATGCATGGAAATTCGAGTTGCGCGTAAAACGTAGAAAAAAAAAAATATATATATATATATATATTATAATTTTGTTAATACAATGGTTTATAAAAGCATAATATCACTACACAAAAATTTTCATGTTTCGGAACAGAACTGTTCCTCTTCAGGTGATATGTTAAAATAAATGCTGAAAACAAATTATTGTAAAGTAAATGCTTGAACGGTGGGTTTTTAATCTACGTGTTCTTTCACTTTCTTGTAATATATATATATATATATATATATATATATATATATATATATATATAGTGTGTGTGTGTTCAGAATCGGACGTAAACGGTAGGATAATATATATAGTGTTCAATTGTGATGTTTATAGCCTAGGTTGTTGTTTTTTCAGTGGTTTTACTGATAAAATGTATTTTGGCCAGCAGGATTTTTTGTCGTAAAGTGCTCGATACCATAGTGGAGGTAAAGCGTTGATATGCCTGACGAGTGAGGATATCATAATGAAGTATTCACGAAACTTCAAAGTCGGCATTAATCCACTCAGATAAAAAGACAAACCTGCATATTTTTCCCCTAAAAAAGTAACTTTTTCGGGCAACACTTCATGCGAAGAATCGTTACCGATATGTAAAATGTTAACGAGAATCGCTCTTTTATATTTTCCTTCCTTTTTAATATTAAAGTGTATTTTAATCATAGTTAATTTTATTACTATTAGAACTGAACCTCGAGACTACTCACATATATGATTATCGTGCTGAAAGTTTGTGTACAACCATCCATATTTTGGAGAAGAATTGATGACAAAGAAGTTGTCAACAGTCTGCCACGAAATCTCCGAAACGTCTCACTCATATTTTATTATTATGGAATTAAAACTTCGTGAAAGAATGTCTAATACTAGGAACAGTACACGTACTTAAACAGGACTCTCTTCGGAAAGAGCTTGTTTGAACGCATAGCTTTCGTTTCTCCTAGAATGGTTGCTAGTCAAGGCAAAAAAAAGCCTTAGCTTCCCAGCTATTTAGCTTATAGCTGTAGGAAAATAAGATGGAAGGTTCTAGAAGAATTAACCCATGGTGACGCAACTCGTGAGCGATAAGGACTACGTCTTGCCGCAGCAAATTTTCCTAAGATCAAATTGGTAGCCTACATTGAAGAGCTGGACACTAATCAATATTATTTCCTAGCTATGCATATTTTCTTAACGAAATTTCTCGAATAATCAGGCCGGTATATATAATATACTGTTTAATTATAAAAAAAAAAAAAAAAAAAAAAAAGAGTACCGGCTCAAATACCAGTATCCATTAAAAATAATGTTCAGACAAATAAATTAAAAAAATATATCGGTTAATTGCATTTCGTAATATTTCGTAAAAATAAAATTGTCTTTGTTTACATTTGTTTGCTTTTAGGATACGAATACAAAGCGGTTATGAATATTACGACAAATCGGGAATTTATGTATTTATAAGGGTTAATTCGGCTTTATCAAAATGCAGATTCCTTCATGATCGAGTAGTTAATACACATCAGATCAATTAACGGTTTCCCCTTGGTCTATATATATATCGAAAGCTCGAATCCTGTCGGAGGATAGATAATTTCCTAAAAAGATTTCTTGAATATTCATGTCAATTTAATTATAAAAAAAATTAAATAAATAAATAAAACAGAGTATCTGCTCAAATACAAGTATCCATTAAAGAAAATGTTCAAACAATACATTAAAAAAAATATGTCGTAACATATATATTTATGTCATCCACATACAGACCTGTTTCGCTGTATCATAGCTCATCAGTGTGACTAGACATCTACTTGCTTCTGGCTGGGATCGAAGCTCGGCCGATTTGGTGTAAGTCGGAGTCTCTACTCCCTACGCCATGGAATGGAAGAAGTGATATTTTAGCGTGTTATATATATATATATATATATATATATATTGAAAAAGGATTCGTCGAACCGAGTTCAAATTTCGGTTAATTCCGTTTCGTTCACTTTACGATTCTTCTTTTAAAAGAATTGAAGCGTTGCTCACGGCCCATATCATCATGGATTCATTTTTCCTGTTCGCCTGAACATCCAGAATTCTTGTAGTGCACTGGGTACGGTGTACTTATTCATTTCATTCGCCAAATTAGAAACCATTGCACTTTAGTATATTTTCTATTTATTCATTAAATTCGCTACTGATTTATATTACTAAATTAATTACTTGCAGTTTTGGTTGCATTCGTAGAGTTTTTTAATTATTTATTTCCTGAAATTATTTTATAATTTATTTTAATTTATTTTGATCGTTTAGATTTAGGAATCGTATCTTATTTGTTTTGCTTAAGACATTGGTTTTGTGTAAAATATATTACGTTATCTGTGTTGTATATAATGCACATATTTGTCCTAGTAATGCTTTAAAAAAATATTTGCTTTTAGTTTTCGATTTTTAATTAACATAAAAAAAACTTTTTTCCATGTCTGCGTTTTGAGATCAGTTCTGATCTTTTATTTAATTTTTGTTCGTCTGGGAAGTTGATTATAGCTTTTTTTCTTGCGAACATTACCGCTCGGTTACTGAGAGCTTCACAGTTCGGCAACGCTCTGTTTTCCGTTTTGAGGAAAGTGCACTTCCTCATTCAGAGTTTATCGAATGCGAAGGTGACAGGTGTAGTATACGTTGTTAAAAAAATTAAAATGGGTCGTCTATTTCAAATGATCGTATCCATTATAATAACGTTTAAAGTAATAAAAATTTCGGCTTAAAAATAAACTATTTAACACTTTAGAAATGTCTTAGTTTACATTTCGTATACGAAACTGACCAAGTATGGACTTTTGCGATAAATATCTGAATGAGGAAATGTATTTTCCATAAAAGGAAAAATAGAGAGTTTTCTGAAGAGTGACGCTCTCGGTAGCCGAGCAATACAGCATGTTGGATTAACATATATATATATATATATATATATATATATATATATATATATATATATATATATAGTGTATTTGGGCAACAAATTCTCTTTTATGCAGGTTTCATTAAAAATGACAGAAGGTATTATGGTTGAGTTTTTTTTTATGTAATTTTTCATATCATCTTATGATTTTTTTTCTTTCCAAGATATAAATTAAAAGAAAATTGTTCAAACGTTTAGTTTTACCGAGCGCTTTCAGCTATACTTTTAGGCATTATAAAGGAAAAACCTTATAAGATCACAAAAAAACTTAACCACAATATTTTGTCTGTCACTTTTAAAGAAACCTGCATATATATGTGTGTGTGTTTGTGTGTGTGTTTGTGTGTGTGTGTGTGTGTGTGTGTGTGTGTGTGTGTGTGTGTGTAAAATTTAAACTATAAATACATATATACACACGCACTCACACACTTATATATATATAAATAAGTTCGAGTAAAGGTCACAAAACGATTTTTTAAATAATTTTACAATTTTGGCTTCTATGCGCTTGAACCTAGGTTTCTTTCTGGTTTCTGTATAAAAGAACTGCGCATATGTTTCTGACTGAGCTCTTTGTGACATTCATTTGGCATTTTCAAGATCAATGGCCGTAATGTTTCGGATCAAAAACACTGTCAACAAACTTGATCAGTTTGGTATTTATCCATTGAAAAGAACGAAGTAATATTTAAATCAGTGGGTGAATATCTCAATGATTGAAGTTCTCATTCAAATTGGCTTCTTTATTTGCATGATACAATCTTCAAGAATCTTAAGCTTTTGAAATAAAAAAGATAATTAGCAAAGTGTATCAACTAAACAATTTCTTAAGCAGTTAGCTTTTTAATCCATTTTAACCCAGTGTCCTCATTTGAGAACAGCATAAAAAACTGTAAAAAATAATGGGTATAAATCATTATATAAAACCATTATTATATATAGGTAGTGAGGACATATTGATTCATCAATAAAATTACCTTCCAAATATTGCCCGGTTGGAAGAAAATTCTTGTGATTTGTAAATGAATTTAATGTTCTAAAACCTGAGGACACTGGGTTAAAATGGGTTAAACAATTAAATATATTCATATATTATCGACAATTTTTTGTGTTTCATTATTGAAAGAAATTCTAGTCATGTCAAATTTCTTAAGGGGTGCTGAAAAGTTAACAATCCATTTATTAAAATCCGACCAAGCATCAGAATGTTTTTTAGATTTACTTCTTGGTCAGTCTGAAAACTTTTCTACATACCTTCGTACAAAGTCCATCAAAATATATTTTGTCTGCAGCTTTTAATCAAATTTGTATACATATATACGTGTGTGTTTATATAATACATACGAGTGGGTACATTTTTAAACGTTTATCCCCATAAAACATATCCCGTTTGATCAGTTAGTGAGAAGTGGGTCCAGCCGAGACCTTTTCAGTAACACTTCATAATATATTAATTTCTATGTATTGGCCATGCGCCAATATACAAATTGGGCCGTGCGACAACACATAAGAAAGCTCACATGTAAATCGGTTCTTAAAAGGTTTACATCATCCCATATATAAAGATAATTACTTTAGTCTGGCATAAGGCGATAATTCTGGTGCACCCAGTGAAGATTGAACCCATTATAATAGTAATGTTTTTTGAAACAAGCTTTATCAATTTATCGTGATCACTTTGAGACAGAGTGTTTCAAATAACAATAACCGGCTGATATAAAATAGAAACAATTTACATTTCTCATTTATTGCTATTAAAAAAATTACATTAAAAATTACGAAATTTATCGAGTTGTAATTATTATTATTTTAATAAAGTGTTTTTTAACAACTGACTCATAATTATTAAATTTTGAATAGAATGTTATTTATTTCGTTTAATATTCAGGAGGTATTGAACATAAAGAAGACAAGTGAGGATAAGTTGTCGATATTTTATAAGTATATAATAATAATATTTGCTGTATGCGTATTTCACACTCGTTGATTTTAGCTGGTGAGTGTATTCTCTTGTAGTTAACAGCTACCCTTATGGTAATATCTTGTGCCAGCCGAAGTGTTACAAGTGCCCAGATAACCAAAATACCACTATTGACCGCCTGGTGAATGCACGCAATGACACATAAGAAACTGGCAGTCGTGGCCGGCCAGATGAACTCTGTTGTATAAACTATATAATACTCTTCTATTTTCACATTAAACGGTTTGTCTTGGTGTGTCATTTTAATATACTCCTTCGAGAACTATTGTTATTTGTGTGTGTGTGTGTGTCAATATATATATATGTGTGTGTGTGTGTGTGTGTGTCTATATATATAAATATGTGTGTTTGATTAAATAATTACTTCCTTGCACTACATAATTTTGAAATTGGCGTTGCGTTTTTACGTGTATGCTCAAAACTCGTAACGGTTAAACCACAAAATATTCATAACTGAAAACTTTTCATATCGGACAATTCATCAATTAGAATTAAGAATCAACCCCCTGAAGATGACCTTAGATAAGACTGAAAATATTTAGGAAAATAAAATAATGAAAAAACTTACAGCGCCTTTCTTGCTGTTTTTAATCACCATTCCAGGTAACTTATTCGTGACTACAAGAGGAATAAAATAAATGGATATAATATACCTAAATTATTTAATCAAACATGCTTAAATGAAGATACACAAACGCAGAAAGACAATTAATGATATATGCATGTACACACACATACACACACGAATGTATCATTTTAACAAAGATTTTTTTCTTTGATATTTTTCAGCTGCCATGGAATATTTTCTTCCACTTGTGATTGCTTCTTTCTTGCTTGTGAATTCTCGTGAAATATCAGCCACGAACGACCGCTGTCCGAAATCATGCGTCTGTATGGCCAGTTTCGTTTCCTGCTCAAATCTCACACATTTCCCGGTCATCCTGCCCACCGAGACACGAACAATCACTTTATCTGAAGTTAAAATTCCTGAAATTCAGACCGACATCATTTCCAACTTGCCTGAAATAAAAACTCTTAGTTTTGAGAACTGCACAATTGGCAAAATACGAAGTGGGGCCTTCAGGAATCTCACTAATCTACAAAAGATTTCATTTTCTTTTTGTTCTATCCGAGTAATTGAGACGGACGCCTTTCATCGGATCCGTAACGCGTCCACTATGTTGTTTTACAAAATGACAATTGAACGTATAGAGACACACGCTTTCAACAATATCCGAGGACTTAAAGAATGGACACTGTTTAAGTCGACTGTTGGTGAAATCGAGGCGGAAGCATTTCACCAATTTTCTTACATCTATTCCTTTTCGATTTATTCTAATCGAATCGGTCGGCTGGGGAGGGCCGTTTTTTCATCCATGGGAAATATCAGATACGTCGACTTTTTCATGAATGAAGTGTCTGATATTGGTTGCAATGTATTTGATTTTTCCACTAATGAATTTGCGAATTTCGAATTCTATGCTAACATATTTTCGTGCGATTGCAAGCTTTTTGGTTTGTCTCGTGGACGGCAGGCTATCAACTTTTCTTCCTCTTCAGCCAAAAGAGATTCGCCGACTACAAACAAGGTGATGCCGACGAAAAGGTCGGCTGATTTAATAGACTCGCGTATGAATACTGTATCTGCAAAAAAGTGGTCGTTTGACGAACTTCTCTATCGCAACTGGTGTATGTTCAAAAATCTTAAGCATAAAGTTTCCCTGGATAATTACCGCTACACGGAGGAAGTTGAGTGCGAAACAAACGCCTGTTTTCCAATGAAATCCAAAAAGAATAAAACAATCAAATATCTAGATTCTTTTACTTCTCTTCCGGAAGTTACCATTTCTCCTCGCCGTGGGAATACCAATGATGCAAGTAGACGACAATCGGCATTTGGGATCTTGTTGCTATCTACAACAATTCTGACAATGTATCTCTAACAGCAGAGACCGATGTAAAGAATTACCACAGAAATAGAGTGAAATGTTGCTCAGACTGACTCATACTTGTTCCAATCTTATGTTTTGATTCTTTATTTCAAATTTTACTTTCAAAAATTATCACTGTTACTAAGACGTAAAAGAATGAATGTGTTTTATAAAAATCAAATTTGTTTTTAATGACAACAGATGGCTTCTGATTTCATGTTCAACGACATCAGTACAGTAGTTACGACAGTTAAACACCATTTCTACCTGGTTAGTGCTAAATGAGTAGTCTCTTAATAATATTCCCAGGTACTCCGAAGTTAAACGTATGTGTAAATGAATGCCTAGAAAACAGAATAAAATACTTTTAATTTGAGGAGTAAGGTTAATACTTCCAAAATATTCTGTATACAAAAGTAAAATTTATCCTACCTTGAAAAGTGGGTGAACTAATGGTTTTTTTTTTTTTAATTAATTAAAGGTGATTTTAGTATTAGAACGCGTAACTACAACTATCACCAATGAAAGTTTTTACATAGTGGCCATATTTGTTTTTGTTGTTTAATTTTAGGACAATATCTACTTTGGCGAATTTACGGATTGATCGTAAAATATTTTTTTCATTAGCTCTCTTAAAGAAATTTTCAAATCGCAGAATCAAATATTTGATTTTTCATTTCTTGAAAGGGTGCGTTTAACAATATTTTAAATGTCTTTATTTCGGTTTTCCAGCGATTAATGTGTTCTGCAAATTTCCTAAAATAAGCAAAAAATATTTCTCTGCGTTTCACTGCCTTAAAGAACCACACCAGTTTAATTTATACATTGACATTCCTTTAACGAATTTCGTCTAAATTTTTTCAGTCGAGTTGCTGTAGTTATTGAGAAATTTTTTTTATTTCGATCTTCATCTTTGTTGTTTTTATCACAACATTTTAGCTTATTTTACTTTAAGACTCTTTTTAGAGGTTTGTCTTATTTGGTACCCTTCAGAGAAAATTGAAGGGAGCTCTTCTTTCTGAGAGTAAGTTCTTATTTTTTATTCTGTCAGTGTTTCTAAAAATGCTTAAGATTTCTAGGTGCCCGAATATGTTGACCTTGTGCCCTAAAAGCGCTGGGTTCAATTACTTTACAAGTGATCAGTCATGTCAGTCGCAGCATCAGCACAAGAAGAATGGTGGCAATAGTGCATGATGAGTATGTCTGCCTCATGTTATATTTTGCAATGGAAATGTTACTAATTCTGATCTCCCATCACCAAAGCTGATTAATGCATCTGCCAAAGTGACGTGACTGAAACAATTGCAATAATATTATTTCTAATAACACGAAAAATAAATAGAATAAAGATTTCCTCAGATTTTCAAACAATACTAAGAAGGCCGAAGATTGTATCGGTGAAAATGTACTGATAAAAACAAGAATTGTGATTATATTAAATCGAACAGTGAATTGTGGCCTTTTGTCATAATAATCTAAACTGATTGAATATTAATAAACCCATTTTGGTATTATAGAGTGCTGGAGATTCAACAAACGTTATTTTTATTACAGTAGAATTTTTCTTTCTTTATTATCTTAACAAAAGTAACTTTTTATTATACGTTTGGCGGGAATGCATTATAACACCAAGGTCGTCGCCATCTTGAATATGTTTTTTTGAAAACATAAAATTCGTGGAAAACTAACAGTTTGAAAGCAAGACCTGTAGTAAATTCTTTCACAATTTCGATACCTTATTTTTTTAAGAATTTGGAAACCAAGGACCCAGATCTAATGTTCAAAACGAATGCTTCTACCAAAAAAATAATTCCTTCAGTGGAAATGTTTAAAAATATTAGTTGTTGATTTAATTACTATAAATGCAATTTCGGATTAAGGATTTTACAATTAACATGTTATTGTTTATTTCAATTTCTTAATCAGTTAAGTAACATAATATATGTATATAATATATGTATGTGTGTGTGTGTACAGAAATATATATAGATCTCTATATATTTATATATGTAAATAGGTGTATTGATTAACATATGTGTGGGTGTGCGTATTAATTCGTCGTTGTCAACGTCCATTGTTAGGTAAAACATAAGGAGGGTCGCATCACAACTATCATGAAGTTGACATATTTCCCGAGTTTTCAGAATGGTTGCAAAACCAGTTTGTTTGGAGATTTTCTGTGGAACTGGCAGCAACAATAAAGAAACTATCGAATTCGGTGGGACAGCTCCATCTTAAATAGGATTGCCCAGAGACGAAAAACAGCAACTGAGTTTCTTTCTCATGTCATTGTCATTGTGAAACGACCATCACACTTTTCATCATCGTATGAGTACGAGCGACACGCTTCCCGAACACAATCCAGCTTGCTTCGGATTAACATTATCGATTGACATTACCGATTGTCAAAAGCGAGGCTTTATAAATTGGAAAAGGCATCTCAATTCGCTACAGTGAAGCCACCACATATTTACTTGTGGTCTTTTAAGCAAGTTCTAAACTGAGGAATGCAATGAGCTGCCGGTGTTTCCTGTTCCGGGAGTCGACTTTAAAGCCAGGACACCTGGTTCTAGACTCGTATGCTCGGTTCAGGTGTTTCAGCCTGTCATTGCGATTTTTTAATGTTAAATACGCATTATATGTTTATATAAACATCTATAAATAAAGATGCTGTGGCCACACTTTGTTCTCCCTGTCTATATCTACAAACACTCTATCTCAGTTATTGAGCACTCTTCCTTATAAATATAGCAAATGTTAATGTATTTATGAATATCTGTGTAAATATGTATATAGTATGAATGAATGTAAGTATATATATATATATATATATATATATATATATATATATATATATATAATTGCGTATTTGGACGGTAATCCCTTTCTGGTACTATTTTCAATGAAAACAAGGCACTGCGATTAAGCTTTTCATTAAATTTTTCTACCATTCGTTCAAGTGACTTATTATTGGGACATAGTGTGTAAAAACTGTCTAAATAACCTGTGGATCCGAGCACTTTCGGTATATATATTAACCATGATTAAGTATTTTTGTTTGACTGAATATGTAGTCTTTTTCGTGTGTGTGTGTGTATATATATATATATATATATATATATATATATATATATATATATATGGATGGGAATCATTTTTAATTTCCAAGCACAGTCAGCATGTCATGACTGTGTTTATAATTAATATTATTGAGAGTTCCTACGTATTTGTTAAATAAAACATCAACGTTGATAATGGACTAGCCGAAAGCGCTCGAATTCACATATCATTTGGACAGTTTTACACACTCTACAAATATCCCTAAAATACTTTTTTAATGTTTCTTTAAATTAATCAATTAAAAGCTTAAAACTTGTTTGTTGATAAACTACATTTTCTAATTAAATGTAAATGTTTTGCAATTATATTTCAATTAAAGTAACAGTAATTTATATTTTTTAACCCTTTTGTATCTGGTCTTAAGATTTTGGTCAGGAGTGTGTGTGTGTATATATATATATATATATATATATATATATATATATATATAGTGCTACGTCGATGGCACGACTCGGAATTTCATGCATTATGCAATCATCAGGTGCATATTTCAAACTGACAGTTTAATAGATTTGAATTTAAGTTCACTTGATGTTCAAGGGAATTAAATCTTATAAAGTTATCTTACAACGGAAAAGGGAATAAATATAACTTATGCCTTTTAGAAAAACTAGTCATTTTAAACCATATTATTAATCCTAATTTACGTAACAAAAAAGTGATTTAATAGCCACATGCTGTCATAGAAAAATATTTAAATTCTTAGGCCAAGATTGATATAGATTCTTCTATACGTATTCCCCTATTTTCTCTCTTTCTTCCTTACTTCCCACTTTCTTTCTTTCGTTCTTTCTTTCCTCCGCAAATATTACCTTTAACAATTATAAATTAAGCCCCTGTAATTTTTGCTCCCTGCATTATTTATTTTTTTATTTTTTAACTTTTATTTAAAATTTAAAATTTTATGTTTAAATTTAAATTTTTATTTAAAATTTTAATATTTTATCTACATGTAATATTAGGATATTTAAATTTTTACGTTTTATGATTTACGCCCCTTTGATTTCTTCTCTCTGCATTTTAATATTTTTTATTTTATATTTTAAATTTTAATTTTTATCTACATGTAATCTAAGAACATTTAAATTATTAACAAGATTAAAAATTTAAATATTCTAAAATTACAAGTAGATAAAATCACCCATCATAGAATCACTAACAACCTTCATCGACCTGAAACAAATCCTTCCAATTTCGTTTAAGTACCAACTCTAGCAATAAGGAAATTTTTGACAATTCTAAAATTGATTACGTTAGTGCTTAAAAAAAAAGTAAACTCAACACTAGTTTAGAAGACTCCGTTAAAAACAATGTAAGCAGAAATCACGTAAACCTAACATTATTTAGTTTAACCAAGCCTTCAGTCGTAGCGTCCAAAAACTAACATTGGTCTAAACTCTTCCGAAACTTAATTCAAAAACATTTCTACCATTCACCCGCATTAAAAAAAAATCTTCATCAAAAACAATGTTAAAGTCAGTTCTGAGTTATAGTTGCGTTTTTTCACAACATAATACTATGATATCAAATAAATACTTGGCCAACCTAAACAACATCAGTCACCCTACAACTAACAAAAATAATCCTTCAAAAATAATTGTAACTGACAAAAAAATAAAAATTGACCACTGAATGGCCAATGTATGTCCGAAAGTATTGTTTATAGAGCTCGAATTCATTCGGAAGATAAAGATATTAAATTTGACTTTGGAAGCACTTCTAATAGGTGAAATGATAAGATTTCACAATCACATGTTGTCTTTAAACAACAGTAAATGCAGCAAAAGTATTGCTTTATCCATACATTATTGTAAATTAAAAAACAATGACAAGCACCCAATTATTACCTAGAATGCCATAGCTAAATCCAAACCTTACACGGGAAAGGGAATAGATATATAACGTATGCCTTTTAGAAAAACTTGTCATTTTAAGCCATATTAATAATCCTAATTTACTTAACAAAAAAGTGATTTAATAGCCACATGTTGTCATAGAAAACATATTTAAATTCTTAGGCATAGATTGATTTAGGTACCTCCAATTAATCGCTAAAAAAACAGCATGGAACAGCAAAGTATGAATAAAAAAGTTCATAAACTTAATAAAACAAACTTTTTCCATCAAAATATTTATATTATTATTAAGAGGAAAGACCAAAGCAATTTTTAATTATTTTTCAAAACTTTTTAATCCCTGCTAACATTTTCGAAATTTTGATAGAAAATGTTTTTATTTGAGTTAGCGGCTAAAAAAAAGTTTACGACTGTTTTACAATGGGTAACGTAATGATGACACAACCCACTTTTTTTTCCCGGTGACAAACACATTAATTTGGAAATTCTCGCAAAAATCAAATAATAGTCAGATATGAATGAAACTTTCAGTACTCATTCACAAATGAATGAAATTATTTTTGAAATTATTATTTTTTTTAAATATCTTGGTGAAAATATTTTTTTTAACTCTGTTACCTCCCCTCTACGTAAATCCATGAAATTTTATTAAATTTTAATTAGCTGTAAACATTTAAATTAGTTTAATGCAGGACTCATTGGGGCATATAAATCATCTATGTTTTTTTTATTTTAAAGTGGACAAACTGACCGAAAATCTGCCCCGAAGAGTAAGATAAAAATGCAATAAAATTCTGATATAATTTAATTTGATAAACTTTTAATTGCTGGAATAAATAATAATTATTAAGGACATTATAGTCTGAAGAAAAACATTTTTTTTTCTTTACTAATAAAAATTTGAAATAATTGTTTTTATTTTTTTATTATAATAATTCATAAGTGTTACAAATATTTTAAAAACCTTTTATAAAAACGTTGTTGAATTTCTTTTTTACTTAAGGAATTGATTATTATATTGCCTATCGAAAATTGAAAAGTTTAATAAAAATTATTCACCAATTTTATTTTTAAAATAATTAAAAAAACAAATTTTGGTAATTTTTATTAAGTACGATGTTCCATAGGGGTCATAACAAGTTTCCGTAGAGGTCGTATTGTTTTTAGAAGTTAACAAGTGTTTGGATGAATTCCCCTTACATCGAAAACGACACAAACTACACTTTGATTCTAATTTCATTCTTTTTTTATTAAATTAAAATTATTCTAAAAGAAATTTAAATTTTTTAATTTTTCAGAAAGCATATTAATAAATAATTTCAGAAAAAATATGTAATATTTAAACATAAAAATATTTAATATTTCAGAAAAATATTAATAAATAACATAATATAACTTAGTTCGGTTATTTTAATTTAATTCTTTCTTATTAAATTATTTTAAACGAAATTTAATTTTTTATTTATTCAGAAAGCATAGTCTGACTATAAATCTAAACTAAAATTCTATAAAATATTATATACTTGCTGAAAATATGTTAAATTTTTAATTTTACTATTTAGTAAAAAAACAAAAAAAAATTAAATTTCCAAATGTTACGTTTTAAGCTACATGATTTTTTTGTCACTTTCGGTCGCCATCCAAACGTCATTAACACCTACTGCTTGTCAATAAATCATTTATCGCCTAAGATAACGCAGATAAGAGGGCTACCGTAGTTAAAGAGAGATTTATATCGTAAATTTCCAGGCAGTAAGCACTTACTACTTGTTTGAAATCAGATAAAGGTAAATTTCAATTATAAACATAGACTTAAATAACGTGTCAAGGAGGTGTATATATATATATATATATATATATATATATATATATATATATATATTTGCAAGATTTTTAAAACAGAAATTTGGCTACTGTTTACATAATGTGTCGATCAATCGATAATGGCGGTAAATTTTTAAACAAAATTTCAGTAGTTAAATTTTTGATTCCGATCAATATAATTTCGGTTTGAACTAAACCAGGGTATTTTTCTTACTGTAATTAGTAAATTTAATCTCTTGGCTTTCAATTAAAGCTAAAATTAAGGCTTCAAGAAAACATTTTTATTTTTAAAAATTAAATTTAAATTGAGGTATCGAAAATGAGCAGTGATTTATTGGAGGTACCTAAAGATTCTTCTATACGTTTTCCCCTATTTTCTTTCTTTCTTCCTTACTTCCTACTTTCTTTCCTCCGCAAATATTACTTTTAACAATTATGAATTAAGCCCCTTTAAATTTTGCTCGCTGCATTATTTTTTTTTTAACTTTTATTTAAAATTTTGAATTTTATGTTTAAATTAAAATTAAAATTTTAAATTTTAATATTTTATCTATATGTAATATTCTTCTTCTTCTTCTTCCATGTGCCCTGTCCCTTCAGGACGTAGGCGATCATGGCTTTCCACGTTTCCCTATCCCTGGTGGCTCTGAGCACGCCTTCTCCTGTTACACCATGTAACCCTCGTTCCGTCATCCACCTGATTAGGTCCTTCAAATATGTTATCCGTTGCTTTCCCTTGTTTCTTTTTCCCTCTGTCTGGCCTGTTAGTATCAGATTCTCCAAGCCCTCCTTCCTTATTGCGTGTCCCAGGAACTTCAGCTCTCTCTTCCTGATGCTCAGAGAATATTTAAATTTTTACGTTTTATGATTTACGCCCCTTTGATTTCTTCTCTCTGCATTTTAATTTTTTTTTTAATTTTTAATTTTAATTTTTATCTACATGTAATCTAAGAACATTTAAATTATTAATCTTGTTATTAAAAAGTAAAAACTTAACTTTATAAGATTTAATTCTCATGAACATCGAGTGAAATTAAAATTCAAGTCTATTAAACTGTCAGTTTGAAATATGCACCTGATTACTGCATAACGCATGAAACCTCGAGTCGTGCCATCGACGTAGGACAATATGTACTTATCAATCAATATATATATATATATATATATATATATATATATATATATATATATATCTGTTCATACATTGAGCATTGTTTTATTAACACCTGAATAATAATTATACATATGTGCACCTACGTATGTATATTTATTAATTCACGTCACTATATTACAAAAATCGAAAATTTCAAAATCTAACTTTATGCAGAAATGCTATTAACAAATAAAACTTGTAAAACAGTTTTTCCCCGGTTATTCTTATATACGAGCTGTTACCAAATGATCAGTGAACATGGTGATTTTCTAAGCGTACCTTAGATGTGGCACACGGTTAGAAGTATGGAGTACCCTGTGAAAATCGAACTCACTGTTCAGTTGTAATTGATATTTAACAACTAGGATATGCATTTAGCTTCATATTGCCTCATTCGAAACAAGTTTAAAAACTATTCAGAAAATTGTTAACGAATATCTACCGTTTTCTCTTACAATGGCAGAATGTTAGAAATCGCTCTATACCAAGTGTTTAATTTAATTTTAAAATATTTCATTTTCTATCGTCTTAAATCAAACGTGTATTAATAAAAGACTGCTGCCTACACACACACACACACACACACACACACACACACACACACACACACACATATATATATATATATTCGTGTGCGTGCATACTCATTCAAGGAATTTTACCTAACTGTATGTATTTAATCGGAGAATGTATTTTTTTAAATCTCGGATTACAAAGAGAAGAGTATTAAACCATTTTGAAAATCTCGAGAACCGGTTTGTTAGATAGAAAGAACCCTGTTGCGCATGTGTAAACAAACTCCATCATGGTATTATTCGTTCGGCAGTGAAATATCATTGGATGAACTTGTGTAATATGTGACTATTGCATTCACAAGGAACATCTTGTGGAGAAATTTTCTTTTCTAATGTCCTCATCATCCATGTCTGTCAGTTTCGAAAGTTCACATTTTGCTCCGTACAATATGTAGTTTTTTCTACAATTAAGATCTCGTTGAGAAGAAAAATATTTCAAAACTTGGCCGCAATTAGGATTAAAGAGAACAAGATGAGGCAGCTGATAGCAATCCCAAAAGTGGGTTCGAAGACTGTAAAATGAAAGGAATGCTGGGTAAGTGCGTGAGGTCCTAATGGGCAGTAATTTGAAGAGAACTAATGCGCCATGCGCCACTACCTGAAATAAGTTTTTTTTTTTTTTAATATTAAATGTCGAGATACATTACTGACAGACCATGCAGATTATCCAATTTTGAATGGAAGTTCTTTCCCAAGCAACAATAGCGCAATTAATGTTTTTGCAACAACATGATGGCTAAGGGTACGTGGAGTAACTTTGTTTAACTCGGGAGTTATCTCTCGTTTTTCCATCTTAAGACTTACAAATCGAGTTAGGATTTTTAAACTGGTCAGTTGAATCTTACACAACACTTTATCTACTGCTGCTCAACAAAGTGACATTAGTGGATGATGTGACATTACTTTTTATCTGTCAACTCGATCGAATAGCTGTCAACGACTTTCTCTTTTGAACCCAGAAGAAAAATGTTTGTAAATATTGTCTGTGTATAAATTGTTTTCATCTTAAGTCATATGTAAATACGGGTAATATTATGTTGTAAAATATGTTTAAAATTATTATTATTATTATTATTATTATTATTATTATTATTATTATTTAAATAAAGAAATTCCAAAATAACAGTTCGTTCCTTTTATTTAATTTTTATCTCTTTCTACTCACATTATGACCTCGATATATTTTTCAGTGTTTCCATCTTTGTTCTTTTTTCACTTTTTTTTCACTTTCTTGTTGCTTTTCTTTCCGTTGCTCAATACCGTTTCCTCGTGTGTGTGTATGTGTGCGTGTGTTTGTGTGTTTTCCCCCTCTCAGTTTCAGTCCAAGCAAGGCGATAATGCCACTAAAACGCAAGGACTTACTGGATGTGAAAGAGAATGAGAAGATTTTTCGAGAATGAACCGGAAACCCAATTCTAAACAGGAAACAATGGATAAACCTTTACTTTTATTCAAAAGACGTAACTTTTCTTTCTTTCTTTATTTTTTCTTTATTCCTTTCTTCCTTCATATTATTTTTTCATTCATATTATTTTTCTGTACGTTTTTCATTGATTTTTTTTTTCTCTCTTTTTCGACATTTACCTTATTTTCCCATTCTTTTTATTTTTTCATTCAATTTTTATGCCCTTCATTTTGATATAATAAATTTTACTGTTCTTTCTGGACTTATTGCAACTCTTTCTTTCTTTCTTTCTTTCTTTCTTTCTTTCTTTCTTTTCTTTTCTTTTCTTTTCTTTTCTTTTCTTTTCTTATTTATTTTATCCTTTTTTTTTTCTTAGTTACGTTCATTCGTTTTTTTTTCCTTATTTCTATTTTCTCCTTCTCTGCTTTTTGAACTATTTCAAAAGTTTTTTTTTTGTTTCCTATTCTCTTTCAATCCATTTTTTTTCTTGCTTTAAATGTTGTACTTTTAATCTTTTTGGCTTTATATTTTCTCCTCTTTTTCGTCAACAACTGTATCACGCACAAATCTTATTTGATTCTACCTTGAAAAGCACCAATTCTCTTTACTCATCATTAAAACGCGTAATGCTACACAAGATTTTAATTGCTAAAATATAAAGATGCTTCATGGTTAACAAGTCATCTATGATACTGAAACTGAGATGCTTCCAAGATGTAGATCTCATCTAATACCTCTTGATAAACACTCGTCACTAGCGGCACGTTATTGCGGGTTCCCTCGTAAAATTGTTCAGTTGTGATACCATTGATTTCTGTCCCGTAAGAATTATGACATTGGCATCGTGCCTGACTGTCAAAGACTCTCAGTCATATTTGTTAAACCATTCTGGCTTATCCGACCACTTGGAACAAACCTTTCATCTTGGATAACATCGAATCGGTAGTCGACGTTCTGGCAATTTGGTAAACTTCGGAGCTACTCACCCCCATACCTCGTACATACTATATATATATATATATATGTATATATATATATATAATATATTGTGTGTGTGTGTGTGTGTGTGTGTGCCTGTTTGTGTGTGTGTGACATAAACTCTGAAACGTCATCTCGTAAAAATTGGCCTTAGAAATAGATGAATAACCAAGTTAGACTCCAATCACGGGATATACATTAAAGCGGTTCTGGAAATGGGAAAATTGTAAATAAAAATCATATATTTTACAACGAAAGTGGTTGTGCATTTTTATCGAAATCAATAAGAACTGAGATAAATATTATAGGAATAAGATAGATAGATAGATAGATAGATAGATAGATATGATTCCGCTTATGCAAATGATAAAAAAATCATCTGAGTTAAAGAAAAAAACTGTTCTTGCGAAATTGCCCCTACTCAGCGGCTATTCTTTGAAACTGAATTTACCGGGATCCACTCCATATACATTGGATAAAAATCAATGTCTGTAATATGCAAAATATTTATTACAGTCCCAGAAGCAGCCCTCCGGGCGTAATTTAGGCTATCTCCTGTGGAAGACTTTTTGGTTCTTCGGGCTTTTTCCTTCGGCGTTCTATGTACGCAAAACTTATAAGAATTTAGAAATTATTTAATCTTTATTCGACACCTTAATTCGACAAAATCTTTCTTCATATACGTAACCGATTTCCGTAGTTGGTTTACATTTATTTTGCGCGACATTCACCAGTCTTCATAATCCCGTCACATAAAGTCACTTTTAAAAGTCATTAGGGAACTTGAACTATGCAATATTTTGAATATTTGTGCGCGTGTAAGAAACCTAAAACACACACTCCGCTTAAGTTTTAATTACAGTTTAATTAGTCGAAATCAACTGGAATATTGACGAAAAGCGAAATTAAAGTTAAAGTTTTAATAAAGAATTGTTGTTTTTAAACCTTTCACTCTGCTTGATATTTAAATTTAAATTTGAATGATTTAATTTTTAATTGTATTTAACTACAATTGTTACGACTTGTTACTTCAGGTTTGTCGAGATCGAAAAACGGACGGACGAACACTGCGTTTTATTTGTATCGATTTCATCAAATAAATTCACTCAAATTTATCATAGCAGTATGAGGTTTGACAAGTTTCAAACACTCAGAATTAGAAAATTATTACCATTTAATATATATATATATATATATATATATATATATATATATATATATATATATAATTTCATAATGAGGAATCTTTAAAAAAGTATCCGTAACGCAAACGATTTTTGAATAGCATTTGATACAAGTTTGATATCAGATGCATAATGCTGTGATAAATTTACGTGTACCTATATGAGGAATACTTTTTTCGTATGTTACGGATATTTATTTTTCCAAGTGTGTATGTGTGTTGGGGAGTCCTATTTATAAGTATTGAACATAATTCATAATTTCCAAAGAGAGAAATGAAGTTTTTTTTTTTTTGTTTTCTTTTCTTTTTCTGGTCCCAAGGCTCTATCGTTTATTCTTGATGATAAACTAAATATCAACTTGGCCCATATAATGAAGACTTCTTTCATGTGCAATCTCGATATAAAAGTATGTCGTTTGGCAAGGAGCGTTGGAACAACTGATCATATCTACAGTTTTCGTGAGATCATTTTTAACGGGCCACACTCCAAGCTAAAATGACCCCTATTTTACCCTTTATTTTTTCTTTCGCTCTGATCAAAACGCAGGGTCTGAATTACAAGGTGAAAAGAAAGTAGAAAGAACGCTTTACTACGCACACCTTAATAACAACGAGAAAATTGCTCGTTTCGTTAAAAAAAATTACCTATGGTTTTCTATTTACTTATGTATTTTTTTTTCTTTTTTACTTTTTTTTTAACCCTTTGCGTTCGCATCTGAGTGATGGAATGGAAGATTAAGGCGACAAAGAATTCAAACAGCATTCCTCAAGAATTTCAATTCTATCTCGTAATGACAATTTTGTTCCCTCTGAAGATCTTTGCTCGTGTAGAATCCCAATTTTGTAGATTTTTTTTATTCCTTGTTAAAGAATCCGAAGGTAGAAAAAAAAGTGTTTGCCGATTCAAGCAAAAATTTACTGAGGATTGTTTCGCTTACAAAAATCTGGTGAGAGAGCTTCTTTTTTATTTTACGTGTATTAAGAGAGTATGGGACCCAATCTATCTCGGACATAAGGATTTTCATGGTGTGTCATATGAGAGGACATACACAAAAATATCTTTATTTTGATTTTTGGGGGAAGCAGAGTCAACTATTATCAATTTATTATGCTTTTTGGTAAGTAATTTTCTTCCATCTCAAATTTTGCTTTTTTGCTTCTTTTGTAACTTATCAGAACAGTAAAGCGAACTTGCATCACAACTCTCTCTCTCCCCCTCTCTCTCCCCCCTCTCCCTCTCTCTATATATATATATAGCTCATCATATAATATTATCATATATATTATATATGATAATATAAGTTCATCATATATTATATATATATTATATATGATATTATAAGCCCATCATATATTATAAAAAAGTTAAAACAATTGACCTCATAGTCTCTAATAACCCTACAACCACACAATTAAATCCTCTACAGAAGACCAATGTAGTGTATCAATTTACATGCCCGTTAAGAGATTGTATCTCTGGTACTAATAATAAACTCACTACATATATTGGTTTTACTACAACCACGCTCTCTTACCTTTCTGATCAGAGTTCAAGTAAACAACATTTCCTAGAAAAACACAGCCATGTAGATAATATTAGACAGATTTTAGTAGATAATACAATAATACTCACTCATACACAGTACAAAGAACCTTCAGATATTGGTGGCCATCTACATTAAATCAAAACAACACACACTTAATAAAATCACATTTCAATCTGGTCACAACACATTACATTGCATTTAGAATTTTTTTTTATAATCATATTGCCCCAAGCAAGGCATTTTACTGACACTGTTTTGCAGGGGGTTACAGAGAAGGAAAGTTATGAGAAAGTGTGACAGGTTATAGCGGGCGTCAAGAAGTGGGTAAGAGGAGGATGAGAATACTGATGAGAGTGGAGTGGACGGAGAAGGGAGCATGAGAGAGAGGATGCAGGTTAGTGAAATAGGAGATGACTATCGACTTTCCATTTAAATTCTTGGAAATTGTAGCTGTCGAGAAATCAAGTAAATTGAAGGGAATTCCACAGGCGGGAAGTGCGAGAAAAGAAGTTGATGGAGTAGAATTTTCGTTTACAATTTAGGGTTTCACAGTAAAAGGGTGGGACCTAGTTGCTAATTTTGAGGCTCAAGTAAACTTATATATAGAAGGCACCAGTGAGTTAAGTTCATCGGAGCAGAATTTGTGAAACTATTTGTAGAAGAGACACAAGGAAACCACACTGCGCCGGTGATAAAGTGACTATATGTGAGCTTCCAAGTCGGAATCTATTACATTACAGATTCTCCGTTGGATTTTGTCAAGGACACCTAGATGAAGAGCAGGAGCACCCGACCAGATATGGCAGCAGTATTCAATGCACGGGCGGATGGTAGATTTATATATGTGCAGGATTGTTTTAGGTGGAAAAAACTTCCTGGCCCTACACAGAGAACCAACTTTCTTAGCAGGGGATTTAGCTATGGATTCTATATAGTCATTCCACTTGAGGTCTGTTGTGAGAGTTAAGCCGAGGAGACGCAGTGTTTTGCTTTCAGGGAGACTAGCCTGATTCATGCTAATGGGGTGGGTGGGGTGGGGGTAGGAGCGATTGTCTATGATGGTTAATAGATAGCAGCTTTGTTTTGGAAGCATTAAAATTCACGAGCCATTTCTTACCCCAGTCCGCCATGGATCCGAGGTCCTTTTCAAGCTCGACAGCGTGGTTTGCTTTGTCTGCCTCAGCAGATTTTTGATCGATGCGAGAGTAAACTGTAGTGTCATCAGTGTATATGCCTACTTGGGCTCTTGTTACATCTGGGAGATCATTAATGTAGATAAGGAAAAGCATAGGACCTAGAATAGAGCCTTGAGGGACACCCGAGTTCGTATGATTGTATTGGGATGCACGTCCGTTCAATACTACCTTCATTGTGCGATTTGAAAAGAATGACTGGATAAGGTCAAACAATTTTCCAGTTATACCTAACCTCGCATGCCAGACTGTCAAACGCTTTGGAGATGTCAAGGGCAACAGTTCGGGCTTATGGTTCTGTTAACATTTCGATCTCTCACGCAGTGTGACGTCATAGAACCGCATTACAAATTTACGAACTGCGTCTGCTATTCGGTGACTGTTATCGTTACTTAGCAATGTTTCATGCCAACACACGATAAAATCATCTTTGATAGTCAATGTCTTCATGTCAACGTCCCTGTAAGCTCTCTGAAGATGGCTCATGTGCACCAAAAGCTTAGAACCAGCATAATAAAAAATATCCAAATGTTGGACACTTTTGCCTTTATTTTCACCTGAAATTAAAGCCAAAATACGATGTTTAGAACGGCTCATGATTAAACATAATAGACATCCATTGTCTGTTATATTTAACAGTATATGTTTCAAATATATATATATATATATATATATATATATATATATATCAAGAATTAAAGCTCAAATCTCGTTAGAAGTTATTTCCTAATTCTTCCTGTAATTTGTTTTTATAGTAAAAAAGAATTCGATCAAGAACGCTGTGATAAAAACACATTAAAATAGTAGAAGGAACGACTAAGCAACAATATTATCTTTATTTTTTATTTTTAAACGAAATAATCTCAACCACATTAAAACAATTATCAACAAAATGTTCGCTTCCTTCGACTCATTCGATTTTCAAAAATAACTGAGAATTATTGCAAATCACAGGCGTTGATGGGTTTCTTTGAGACATAGTTCAGTTTTACAAACTGAAATTTTTTTAAAAATGAGATAAATCTTGTATTTTCATGAAACGTTCAAGATCAGCGTTGATACCGCAAATATTTGTAACAAACTTTCACGACTAACTATAGAAAGATAATTGTATATCTTTCTAAATTTGTAAATTATTCTCCTTTCTACTTTCTTTTCTTTCTATTTCTGCTTCTTTTGCTTCTTTTGTTTTTCTGTTACTTTTTTATCGTTGTCGGCGGTGACGTCGACTTTTAGTTTTCCTTTGTTTAGTCCCACAAACAATACACTGTCATTCACCGATGAAATTCAAATCTCTTTCAGGCCCTTAGACCAACCACACTTCTTAAATAGCTAGAAATCGGCTCAAAAATTGAATGAAAAATTGAAAACTACGATACGTAACTTACTTTCCCCATTGAGTAAAAAAGTCACAAAATGTACGTCTTTAAACCACATCTGTTCGCAAACTTTGTTTTGGTGGATTTTCAGATCACTATACTTTTTCTTTTTAATTTTGGAAACCAAATTTTAGACTTTTTTTTTTTTAATCATATCACCCCGAGCAAGGCGGTAACACCACTGATGTGCAGGGGGGTTCGTAATAGTGAAAAGACTGGAAAAGAGAAAGCCGGAAACCACATCCAAGACAGGGAACAAGGGATGAGCCTCTTAACCTGTTCAATAGACGTGGGTGGAGTGTGAACCGGATGATAGATCTATCTACTCCAATTGAAAAAGAAATAAGTGAAAAGGTGGAAAAGAAAGCCGGAAACCACATCCTAAACAGAACAAAGGATGAGCCTCTTAACCTGTTCAATAGACATGGGTGGAGTGAACTTGGTGATAGATAGATCTATCTACTCCAATTGAAAAAAAGAAACCAAAGTGAGAAGATTGGGAAAGAGAAAGCCGGAAACCACATCCTAAACAGGGAACAAGGGATGAGCCTCTTAACCTGTTCAATAGACGTGGGTGGAGTGTGAACCGGGTGATAGATAGAGCTATCTACTCCAATTAAAACTTGTATCTTTTTATGAACTGTCAGACTACGTTTT